>JAVGWX010000014.1:36598055-36833055 GCA_036924085.1 Ariolimax columbianus
CAGAAACAGAAAGACATAATCTGAAGCTAGCAAACCGAACCAGGACTAAATGATTTGAAGATAGTGAATAGTGGGCGAGGGTCAAAATAATTTTCATTACAAACGTTTGTGCATATCAAATAGTTTGGCATACGAATAAGTACATTGTAGATAAAAGGCTACCGTTACAGGCAATCTACACAAGCAGATGAATAAAATGATCAATGGAGAAATAATCGAATAAGTACAGAAGTATGCATAGTTAAGGCAAACCATCACAGACGATGTACGAAATGAGACGGACAGTAAGACAAAAATTGCATTCGCAAAAAAATTACTTCAGAGAATACTATGAATTACTATCCTCAGAGAATTTCAGGATGGAATTTATGAGAAGAATAATTACTAATTGTGTATTGTAAAATGCTGTTTGGGACTGAAATATAGACCATCAAAGAAGGATTTTAAAAGTTCGGAAGCGTTTGAAATGTGGTGCTATCGTAGAATGAATTGAACGAGTGAATTGGACAAGAAGGAGATCCATTGACAATGTCGTCACAAATGTACAAACACAAATATTGACAATATGATACAAAAACAAAGCATTAGTTGGCTAAGACACAACACGTGACATAAAAGTCTTCTATATGAAAAACTAGAGGCAATATCCAGGGCAAAAGAAGATGGGGATGACTAAGACTCACATTTACATCTCAGGCATGCAGAGACATTCAAGTACGGACATGCTGAAATGAATAGAGAGCTGCAGATGATTGGGTTACATGAAGAGTCATTTTCAGGCATCATTACAACCAGCCTTAGGACTGAGCAACCAGATGATGATGATGATGATATCAAAATATGTATGTTGATATTACTTTGGTTTTTCTGTGTCAGTCACAGTTTGTGAAATGTCGGTCAATTAATGCTTCTCCGTATTTTTCTTGCGATGGTACATCTACGATGGTCTGATCATGAATTTGTTATCATCGCAAGAGACTCCTGCTTCTCGACCCCTGCTTTATGTAGATACACCTCAAGTTGATGTCAGAGATTATGCGAAGGAGAAAAATACGCGCTATAGAGATACAAACAACCTCAAGTTGATGTCAGAGATTATGCGAAGGAGAAAAATACGCGCTATGGAGATACAAACCACCTCAAGCTGATGTCAGAGATTATGCGAGGGGAGGGACACGCGCTATAGAGATATAAAAAACACCTCAAGTTGATGTCAGAGATTATGCGAGGGAGAAGGACACGCGCTAAAGTGATACAACATAACATCGGAATGGCATAAGAAATGCATGTATTTGGTCGAACTTGAAAGATATCCCCCGTGTGGTCGAGACCGGGCCATACACATTACTGGCTTCTGTCCGGTGTGGGAAGTAAACCCCTGGGAACCCAAGCACTGTAATCTAAGATCCCCCAAGAGATGATAACTCAGAAAGGCTGATTAATAACAATAATAACAACAATAACAATCATAATTATAACAGTATCATTACCACCTACTCTGGATTAGCTTGATAAGGCTTAAAACTACCTATTTAATGATGGCAAAGCACCAGGGGGAGATGATATCCCACCCAAAGCAATCAAATGCTGGAAATCAGCACTAGCTCACACGATGTTTCTAGACGTCACCATAGCCTTCGACTTGTTTAGTAGAAAGGGTCTATTCAAACTCCTCGAGAAAATCGGATGCCCCCAAAACTGCGTAGCTTGATAATTTCTTTTCACACTGATATGAAGGGCTCAGTTCTATACAACGGATCAACTTCAAACGCTTTTTCCATCAAGAGTGGAATGAAGCAGGGATGTGTACTCGTGCCGACCGTCTTTGGGATCTTCTTCTCCATGTTCCTATCCTACGCTTATCACACGTCTGTAGACGGTGTTTATCTGCGCACCAGGTCAGATGGGCGGCTGTTTAGCCGGTCCCGTCTGTGTGCGAGGACCAAGGTGAGGACAGTGCTCATTAGAGAGATGCTATTTACGGATGATGCAGTTTTAGTGCCCAGTAGTGAGGAGGCCTTGCAGAGACTGGGAGACAGATTCGCCTAGGGGTGCAAGCAGTTTAGGCTCACCATAAGCCTGGAAAAGACAAATGTCTGAGCAAATGGCATTACCACTACCCGCTCCATAAGGATTGAGGACGTCACTCTGGAGGTCGTCAACAGTTTCACTTATCTGTGGTCTGCCATCAGCAACACGCTCTCGCTCGAGAAGGAGATAGACAGTAGGCGTGGCAGGGGGAGTGCCGTCATGGCTCTCCTGTCGCAGAGATTCTGGGAGAACACTGCACTGTCTCACTACACCGAGGTCTGTGTCTATCAGACCTGCGTTCTTGGCACTCTTATATATGGAAGCAAGACTTGGAGCACTTACACTAAACAGGGACGGCGGCTCAAAACCTTTCACATGAGGTGTCTACGGCGTATATTGGGGATTGGGTGGCAAGAGAGAGAGAGAGAGAGAGAGAGAGAGAGAGAAAGAGAGAGTGTCACATAATACGCTATTACGGAGAGTAAACACTCACATCATGTACTCGATGATGAGCCAGCGACATCCACGGTGATTGGGACATGTTTATCGCATGGAAGACGAGAGGCTGACAAAGGATATCCTTTATGGAGAGCTAGTTAGAAGAATCGCCCGTCCCACACTGCGTTGCAAGGACGTATGAAAGAGGGACATGAAGTCACGTGACATTACATCCGAAGGCTGGGAAGAAATTGCTCATGATCGAGCTATCTGGAGACAGTCAGTTGGAGGGGGCACAGTGACTGCTGACGCTTGTAGAGCTCTTCTGGCTGCAGAGAAAAGAGAAAGACTAAAGATATCAATGAACGGCCAGGAAAACCAGCCTCAGTTTGGTTGTTCGATCTGTGGCAGGGACTGTCACTCGTGGATCGACCTTCACAGCTATAGCAGACAGTGTCGAAATACAGGAGGCAGTGCTGGACAAAACTTACAGGGCGCCACTCGCATGGTCTATAGAGACTGAGACACATATAATTGAACAATTACAATAATAATAATAATAAAAATAATAAAAATCATGACAACAACAACAATAATTGACAATAATAATAATAAGAAGAAGACGTCTTAAAGTGTTCACAGAAAGACACGCTCTATGAAGGTACCAATGGCTTCAGGCTAACAAATATTTTCGTAAAATAAATGAAAGTTGACGCCTGAAAATGTACACCTTATGTTTTGCATACCGGGTAACATAATCTTTGTTAGGTTTTCTATGCAGTTCGTTGTTTGAGAAACACTGAGATTAAAAACAAATTTAGGCAAAGTCAGGCCTGCCCTGCTACATTATCTCTGACACATACTTTGTAAAGAGCGGTGCTTACGTGTATTTCCTTACGGAGAGATTATTCCACCCTTAACGCAATCCACCAATTGAATTCTTTGAGAACAACAATTTACGCCACGAAAACAAACTACATAGTTGTTTACTGATCTCAGTGCTCTATATAGAACGCTGTGACTTTGCCGCGTGATCTCGAGATAAGGCCGTTTGACTAAATCTCCTATGACCACACCTTCACAATGGCGGCTAATTCCCATGTTGAGGTTGCCAGATATATTTTAAAGACAGCAAGGGTAAATAAGAACACACAGCCAAATTTGGACTGAATATCAACATCAATAAGACCACGCTCCTTAACATTAACCTGATCAACGAAGAACCAATCATATTGGAGGCAGAACCATTTAAAGAGGTAGGTGTTTTTACTTATTTGGGCGACACAATTGAAAAGTCAAGAGGTAAAGATGCAGATGCGAAGGCCAGAGCTGGAAAGAAAAAAAATGATATTCCTGGCACTAAACAACATGGAGATTCAGAGAAATCAAGATTCACACCAAAGTTAGAATATTCAACGCCAGTGTTAACTTTACTTAAATTAACTTAACGTCTTTATACTATTTTAGAAGACTGTCGAGTCTGTATACAACCAGTTTCTGTTACATTCACTTAATCTAAAAATAACTTTGCTCATCACTTCTATTCTTGAATGCATTAATTGACCTGTTTCCACTATTTCCTTTGGCAATGCATTACAAACATTCACCACTACTTCCTCATTTTTAATCTGGACCTTTCTTTATTTAATTTGTGACTGTGCCCTATTGTTCTTGTAGGCGGCTGTATTAAACAAAAACACAACTTATTTTAGTCTACTTTTCCTTTCCGTTGATTATCCTATACGCCTGTGTTAAGTCACCTCGAATTCATTCTTCTCTTTTGTAAACATTGTATCCCGGCTTTTCTGAGCCTTCCTTCATAACTATAATTCCGGAATCCAACGATCAGCTTTGTCGCTCTTCTTTGTATCCTTCCAGACTATTTATGTCCCCTCTATGGTAAGGACTCAGTACTCAAATCTAGGTCAGGGTATATAGCCACTTCGATGATCTGTTTAAAACAAAAACTGGCCATTGACTCGAAAATATTTCGGATTATAACGAGTTCATCCAAACGGATGAGGGAAGATGTAGTGGATGAGGGACGATGTAGTGGATGAGGGAAGATGTAGTGGATGAGGGAAGATGTAGTGGATGAGGGAAGATGTAGTGGATGAGGGAAGATGTAGTGGATGAGGGAAGATGTAGTGGATGAGGGAAAATGTAGTGAATGAGGGAAGATGTAGTGGATGAGGGAAGATGTAGTGGATGAGGGAAGATGTAGTGGATGAGGGAAGATGTAGTGGATGAGGGAAAATGTAGTGGATGAGGGAAGATGTAGCGATGTAGTGGCTGATCTTCCTGTCAAGAAAGACATAAAAAATCGTTACAATTTTGTTGTTTTTGAGCAAAGTGTTATCCTCTTTGTGATAAATTTCGTGTCTCTTTGAACTGTCAATGTTCCGTCATGTCATCGTTTGTTCACTCAGGTCAGTGTCTGGCGCTGTCAGGTCAGCTTCTGGTTCTGTCCGGTCAGCGTCTGGTTTCATAAGGTCAACTTCTGGTTTCATAAGGTCAGCTTCTGGCTCCGTCAGGTCAGCTTCTGGCTCCGTCAGGTCAGCGTCTGGTTCTGTCAGGTCAGCGTCTGATTTCATCAGGTCAGTGTCTGGCACTGTCAGGTCAGCTTCTGGCTCCGTCAAGTCAGCGTCTGGTTCTGTCAGGTCAGCGTCTGGTTCTGTCAGGCCAGCGTCTGGTTTCATAAGGTCAGCTTCTGGCTCCGACAGGTCAGCGTCTTGCTCCGTCAGATCAGCATCTGGTTCTGTCAGATAAGCGTTTGATCCTGTTAAGCCAGCGTCTTGCTCCGTCATGTCAGCATCTGGTTTCATAAGGTCAGCTTCTGGCTCCGTCAGGTCAGCTTCTGGCTCCGTCAGGTCAGCGTCTGGTTCTGTCAGGCCAGCGTCTGGTTTCATAAGGTCAGCTTCTGGCTCCGACAGGTCAGCGTCTGGCTCCGTCAGGTCAGCGTCTTGCTCCGTCAGGTCTGCATCTAGTTCTGTCAGATAAGCGTCTGATCCTGTTAAGCCAGCGTCTTGCTCCGTCAGGTCAGCATCTGGTTCTGTCAGAAAAGCGTCTGGCTCCGTCAGGTCAGCGTCTGATCCTGTCAGTTCAGCGTCTGGTTTTATCAGGTCGGCGTCTTGTTCGGTCAGGTCAGCATCTGGTTCTGTCAGACAAGCGTCTGATCCTGTTAAGCCAGCGTCTTGCTCCGTCAGGTCAGCATCTGGCTCTGTCAGATAAGCGTCTGGCCCCGTCAGGCCAGCATCTGGCTCCGTCAGGTCAGCATCTGATCCTGCCAGTTCAGCTTCTGATTTCATCAGGTCAGTGTCTGGCTCTGTCAGGTCAGCGTCTGGCTCCGTCAGGTCAGCGTCTGATCCTGTCAGGCCAGCGTCTGGCTTTGTCAGGTCAGCGTCTGATCCTGCCAGGTCAGCGTCTGGCTCCGTCAGGTCAGCGTCTGGCTCCGTCAGGTCAGCGTCTGGCTCCGTCAGGTCAGCGTCTGGCCAGTTTCTGGTTTAGTAAAACTGTAACCGACATTGAAGCATATAATGACATTGACGTTAGCAACTGAATGCATTATTTAGGCTAGGTTATCAGTAAACCAGTGTTGGGGGGAGGGGGTGGCGTATCCGGTTAACACGTTATACAGAGTCTGTTTCTTAAATAGATCAAGTGTCCAGCCCTTTGTCTGGGGAATAGTTTAATAAAGTGATAACGCAGATTGCAGTGACACAATGTTATCAATTTATATACTGCTGTTATTTTAAGTATTTTGCCCGGTTAATAAATGAGGTAATAAAATACATTGCTGTCGCAAACAGCACAAATGGATGGTTCAGAATTAATTTTATTAACTTTATAATGTAAATGGAAGGATTAAACATGAAAGAAATCAAATTTGGCATGTAAATGGAAGGATTGAACACGAAATAGATCAACTTTGTCATGTAAATGGAAGGAATCAACACAAGAGAGATCAACTTTGTCATGTAAATGGAAGGAATCAACACAAGAAAGATCAACTTTGTCATGTAAATGGAAGGAATCAACACGAGAGAGATCAACTTTGTCATGTAAATGGAAGGAATCAACACGAGAGAGATAAACTTTTTCATGTAAATGAACTGGTTAACACGAAGGATATCATCAATGCCGTCTCTCGGCACGGCATGACTTGCAAAAATCAGCCGGAAAAGGACGTATTTTCATTATGGTCAAAACACACTAACAGTCAGTACCGGCTCTGGAATGATACCTACAGGAACTATAACAACCGACTAACGTACACACGCCACTTCATCGACCACTATCGCTGTGTTGTCGTTGCGTTTATTTTCTTTCATTTGTGTGCGCTTATCAGTTCGAACTGATAGTTTAGGATCACGAGGATAGTGAATGTTACAGACATCGTGGATCTTATTAGGAAAATGGTAAGGATAGCTTCAGAACCGACACTGCTGTCAGCGATGAAGTGTTGAATATTTTATTGTATTTTATTGTATTTTTATTTTTATTTCAGACGTATTTTATAAGGAAGGGGTGGTCAGTGCCTTTTCTCGCTGCCTTGTCTTCTATGGCATTAAGTTAGGTGCACATTTAAATATATTAATACTGGAGATTGTCCATTGCCGGTTTAAGGTTTTGTAGGACTCTGGACTACATTTACTGTTATCCCTCCAGCAATATCTCCAGCAGATCTGTAACATGGATCGAACACTGCACCGGGATCAAGATGCTGAGCAGCGCAAGAACTGCAGTGGTCAGCGACCCATAGCTGACTGCTAGCGTCAGGGCCTGCGAACCATAGCTGCCAAGACCCTTCTACACCTCCACGCGGTGATCCTGGATAACAGGCTGCATCAGGGCAGACTGGCTAAGAAGAAGGGATCGAAGAGTGAATGCTAACACGGTACTCAAAAAATGCTTGCTGAAGTCGGATGTGTTGGACTGAAAGGTGCAAATATCGCAGCTAAGCTGTAAACTACGACACAACGCATTCCGTTCTCTGGACTACATTCTGCTACTTAAGCCCTTTCAGTGTTTGATATTGGGAGATTGAGAACGAACGAAGAAGAAGAAGAACACTGCACCTCCACAGTGAAAGGAATGTGCTCTGTTACTGTGCCCTGCTCTTGCAGTCATTGTGACTCATGCCTGTCTAACATAACTCCTTAATTTCAGGTTATTTTAAATCTCTTTAAAAGGTGCAGCCATACTCACAATTTATTTCAGAGACTAAGACATAAGTGAAAAGCAGAGGCGGACGCTAGGGTTGCATCGATAATCACAATGGCCGATTACGGATTAATCGGCGTTCCTTACCGGTCGATACCGATTAATCTGCCACCGATTAATTATAGTGTAATTATGTATTGTGATATGAAATGTGAATTGTAGTTAAATGTCGGTAATTTACGATAATATGCCATAACAATTCACACTTACGATGATGATAAGTAATAAGTGGTACACGCTATACTGCATTAAATATTATTATCTGAATTATACTTACAGTAAACACTTTTGTTTTTTTAATCCTATTGAGCTTTGAAAATTGTCAAATAGCTGTACACCCGCTGATTAATCCATCAACAGTTTCCTATATTGTGTAACTAGTGAGTAAAGTAAAGAAATATGAATATTTTCTGATCCTACATGACGGTATTGGATTGTAGAGTGGAACAGCGCGCCAGCTTGACTTGAAGAAGGCAGCAGATTGTCAACCGCTTAGTAATCGCCCACTCTTTTTTTTCTGCTTTTTCTTCTTCTCATTGTTTCTCTTTTTTTTCGTTCATTTTTTTCTTTGTCTGTCTTTCTTTTTCTCTTTTTCTTTCTTTCTCTTTCTCTTTTTTTTTCTTTTTCTTTCTCTTTTTCTGCTTTCTCTTTCTCTTTTTTTCTTTATATTTTTCTTTCTTTCCTTTCCTTTTTATTTCTTTCTTTCTTGTCCTCTTTTATTTTGCTTTCTCTTTCTCGTTTTCTTCTCTTTTCCCCCTTCCTCCTTCCACATCCCACCTGTCTCCTTCCTTCTTCCTCTCCTTCTTCCTCTCCCTCTTCCTTCTTTCTTCTTCTGCGTTCATTTTGAAAAGGACGTAAGCCGCTGGCTGCTGTAAGCTCATTTTACTGCTGCTTTTTCAGACCCAACCCATCGCACCACTCTGTACACATCAAATAGTATTACTATGGGTGGTGCCGAGTATCAGCAGCTTCAGATAAAAGCAGGCAAGATGGAAATAGAGCTTCTGAACTACTACTACCAAAATGACAAGCCTCTGGGTCTCAGCTCTATACAGACACCAGCCACCAACTTGATAGCAGTGGGAGACTTTAATAGCTCTTCCCATAGCTGGGGCTATAATCACCTCGGTCACAGAGCCAGAGCTGGGGCTATAATCACCTCGACCACAGAGCCAGAGCTGGTGCTATAATCACCTCGGTCACAGAGCCAGAGATGGGGCTATAATCACCTCGATCATAGAGCCAGAGCTGGGGCTATAGTCACCTCGATCACAGAGCCAGATCTGGGGCTATAATCACAGAGCCAGAGCTGGGGCTATATTCACAGAGCCAGAGCTGGGGCTATAATCACCTCGATCACAGAGCCAGAGCTGGGGCTATAATCTCTTCGATCACAGAGGGGAAAAGGTTGAAACCTGGCAAGATGACCACTCTCTATGCTTTATCAACTCTGCAAACGAAGGCAAAAGAAGGCATCTCTAAAAGATGCAGACCCAACTACACACCGTACTGGTCCACCACACTCCATGAACGTCAGAAAGCCATGAAAATAACCATAACGCATGTAGAGACTCATCGCTCAGTTGAAAATGACAATAAATGGAAGGCTGTAGCTGACTGTCAGAGAACCAAACTAGACGAAAAACGGAAAAGCTGGAGCAAATAAAACAGCAGCGCTCAATCCAGAAAAGGAAGACAAGCAAGTCTGGAGATTAGTAACATCCCTTAATGAAGAGTGTATTCCGCCCAGACAGACCGTAACATTGGATGAGGATGGTCAAAGTACGTACAGGGAAACAAGCTGCAGACCTCTTTGCCAGCAGGTACAGTGCAGAAAGCAAACTGGCTATTAACATTGACCAGCGGAGAGAAATAATAGAAGAAATGTGCACAAGCAAGGGAGAGACGGATATCCCTGCTCCAATGAGAGAATCCATCACACTATCAGAACTCCAAAGAGGTATATCCAAGCTTATGACAAGAGAGGCACCCGGCCCAGATAAAATTAACAATGATCAGCCACGAAGACAAAAATGCTTGAGATATCCAACCTCAGCTGGGCGAAAGGAACGGTAGCGCAAGTACGGAAAAAAGACATCACAATACCTGTACTAGAGAAAGGTAAATGCAAGAGAAAAACTTCAAGTTACCGAGAAATCAGTCTTACAAGCTGTGTAGTAAAGACCACGGAGCGAATAGTTAACACAAGAATGAAAAGGTATCTAGAGTCTGAGCAGATTCTGGTGCCGGAACAAGATGGATTTTGTTAATGCTACAGTACATAAGATTAAGTCACTTACTGCTACAGTACATAAGATCAAATCACTTACTGCTACAGTACATAGGATCACATCACTTACTGCTACAGTACATAAGATCAAATCACTTACTGCTACAGTACATAAGATCAAATCACTTACTGCTACAGTACATAAGATCAAGTCACTTTCTGCTTTAGTATAGAAGATCAAGTCACTTACTGCTACAGTACATAAGATCAAGTCACTTACTGCTTTAGTATAGAAGATCAAGTCACTTACTGCTACAGTACATAAGATAAAGTCACTTACTGCTTTAGTATAGAAGATCAAGTCACTTACTGCTACAGTACATAAGATCAAGTCACTTTCTGCTTTAGTATAGAAGACCAAGTCACTTACTGCTACAGTACATAAGATCAATTCACTTTCTGCTTTAGTATAGAAGATCAAGTCACTTACTGCTACAGTACATAAGATCAAGCCACTTACTGCTACAGTACATAAGATCAAGTCACTTTCTGCTTTAGTATAGAAGACCAAGTCACTTACTGCTGCAGTACATAAGATCAAGTCACTTACTGCTTTAGTATAGAAGATCAAGTCACTTACTGCTAAAGTATAGAAGATCAAGTCACTTACTGCTACAGTACATAAGATCAAGTCACTTTCTGCTTTAGTATAGAAGATCAAGTCACTTACTGCTACAGTACATAAGATCAAGTCACTTACTGCTTTAGTATAGAAGATCAAGTCACTTACTGCTACAGTACATAAGATCAAGTCACTTACTGCTACAGTACATAAGATCAAGTCACTTTCTGCTTTAGTATAGAAGATCAAGTCACTTACTGCTTTAGTATAGAAGATCAAGTCACTTACTGCTACAGTACATAAGATTAAGTCACTTACTGCTACAGTACATAAGATTAAGTCACTTACTGCTACAGTACATAAGATCAAATCACTTACTGCTACAGTACATAAGAATTAAGTCACTTACTGCTACAGTACATAAGATCAAGTCACTTACTGCCACAGTACATAAGATTAAGTCACTTACTGCTACAGTACATAAGATCAAATCACTTACTGCTACAGTACATAGGATCACATCACTTACTGCTACAGTACATAAGATCAAATCACTTACTGCTATAGTACATAAGATCAAATAACTTACTGCTACAGTACATAAGATCAAGTCACTTTCTGCTTTAGTATAGAAGATCAAGTCACTTACTGCTACAGTACATAAGATCAAGTCACTTACTGCTTTAGTATAGAAGATCAAGTCACTTACTGCTACAGTACATAAGATCAAGTCCCTTACTGCTTTAGTATAGAAGATCAAGTCACTTACTGCTACAGTACATAAGATGAAGTCACTTTCTGCTTTAGTATAGAAGACCAAGTCACTTACTGCTACAGTACATAAGATCAATTCACTTTCTGCTTTAGTATAGAAGATCAAGTCACTTACTGCTACAGTACATAAGATCAAGTCACTTACTGCTACAGTACATAAGATCAAGTCACTTTCTGCTTTAGTATAGAAGACCAAGTCACTTACTGCTACAGTACATAAGATCAAGTCACTTTCTGCTTTAGTATAGAAGATCAAGTCACTTACTGCTACAGTACATAAGATCAAGTCCCTTACTGCTTTAGTATAGAAGATCAAGTCACTTACTGCTACAGTACATAAGATGAAGTCACTTTCTGCTTTAGTATAGAAGACCAAGTCACTTACTGCTACAGTACATAAGATCAATTCACTTTCTGCTTTAGTATAGAAGATCAAGTCACTTACTGCTACAGTACATAAGATCAAGTCACTTACTGCTACAGTACATAAGATCAAGTCACTTTCTGCTTTAGTATAGAAGACCAAGTCACTTACTGCTACAGTACATAAGATCAAGTCACTTTCTGCTTTAGTATAGAAGATCAAGTCACTTACTGCTACAGTACATAAGACCAAGTCACTTACTGCTACAGTACATAAGATCAAGTCACTTACTGCTTTAGTATAGAAGATCAAGTCACTTACTGCTACAGTACATAAGATCAAGTCACTTTCTGCTTTAGTATAGAAGATCAAGTCACTTACTGCTACAGTACATAAGATCAAGTCACTTACTGCTACAGTACATAAGATCAAGTCACTTTCTGCTTTAGTATAGAAGACCAAGTCACTTACTGCTACAGTACATAAGATCAAGTCACTTTCTGCTTTAGTATAGAAGATCAAGTCACTTACTGCTACAGTACATAAGATCAAGTCACTTTTTGCTACAGTACATAAGATCAAGTCACTTTCTGCTTTAGTATAGAAGACCAAGTCACTTACTGCTACAGTACATAAGATCAAGTCACTTACTGCTTTAGTATAGAAGATCAAGTCACTTACTGCTTTAGTATAGAAGATCAAGTCACTTACTGCTAAAGTACATTAGATCAAGTCACTTTCTGCTTTAGTATAGAAGATCAAGTCACTTACTGCTTTAGTATAGAAGATCAAGTCACTTACTGCTACAGTACATAAGATCAAGTCACTTTCTGCTTTAGTATAGAAGATCAAGTCACTTACTGCTTTAGTATAGAAGATCAAGTCAATTACTGCTTTAGCATAGAAGATCAAGTCAGTTACTGCTTTAGTATAGAAGATCAAGTCACTTACTGCTACAGTACATAAGATCAAGTCACTTACTGCTTTAGTATAGAAGATCAAGTCACTTACTGCTTTAGTATAGAAGATCAAGTCACTTTCTGCTTTAGTATAGAAGATCAAGTCACTTACTGCTTTAGTATAGAAGATCAAGTCACTTACTGCTTTAGTATAGAAGATCAATTCACTTACTGCTTTAGTATAGAAGATCAAGTCACTTACTGCTTTAGTATAGAAGATCAAGTCACTTACTGCTTTAGTATAGAAGATCAAGTCCCTTACTGCTACAGTACATAAGATCAAGTCACTTACTGCTTTAGTATAGAAGATCAAGTCACTTACTGCTTTAGTATAGAAGATCAGGTCACTTACTGCTACAGTACATAAGATCAAGTCACTTACTGCTTTAGTATAGAAGATCAAGTCACTTACTGCTTTAGTATAGAAGATCAAGTCACTTACTGCTTTAGTGTAGAAGATCAAGTCACTTTCTGCTTTAGTATAGAAGATCAAGTCACTTACTGCTTTAGTATAGAAGATCAAGTCACTTACTGCTTTAGTATAGAAGATCAAGTCACTTTCTGCTTTAGTATAGAAGATCAAGTCACTTACTGCTTTAGTATAGAAGATCAAGTCACTTACTGCTACAGTACATAAGATCAAGTCACTTACTGCTTTTGTATAGAAGATCAAGTCACTTACTGCTTTAGTATAGAAGATCAAGTCACTTTCTGCTTTAGTATAGAAGATCAAGTCACTTACTGCTTTAGTATAGAAGACCAAGTCACTTACTGCTACAGTACATAAGATCAAGTCACTTACTGCTACAGTACATACGACCAAGTCACTTTCTGCTACAGTACATTAGATCAAGTCACTTTCTGCTTTAGTATAGAAGACCAAGTCACTTACTGCTACAGTACATAAGATCAAGTCACTTTCTGCTTTAGTATAGAAGATCAAGTCACTTACTGCTACAGTACATAAGATCAAGTCACTTACTGCTACAGTACATAAGATCAAGTCACTTTCTGCTTTAGTATAGAAGACCAAGTCACTTACCGCTACAGTACATAAGATCAAGTCACTTTCTGCTTTAGTATAGAAGATCAAGTCACTTACTGCTACAGTACATAAGATCAAGTCACTTACTGCTACAGTACATAAGATCAAGTCACTTACTGCTACAGTACATAAGATCAAGTCACTTTCTGCTTTAGTATAGAAGACCAAGTCACTTACTGCTACAGTACATAAGATCAAGTCACTTACTGCTTTAGTATAGAAGATCAAGTCACTTACTGCTTTGGTATAGAAGATCAAGTCACTTACTGCTACAGTACATAAGATATATTCACTTTCTGCTTTAATATAGAAGATCAAGTCACTTACTGCTTTAGTATAGAAGATCAAGTCACTTACTGCTTTAGTATAGAAGATCAAGTCACTTTCTGCTTTAGTATAGAAGATCAAGTCACTTACTGCTTTAGTATAGAAGATCAAGTCACTTACTGCTACAGTACATAAGATCAAGTCACTTACTGCTTTAGTATAGAAGATCAAGTCACTTACTGCTTTAGTATAGAAGATCAAGTCACTTACTGCTTTAGTATAGAAGATCAAGTCACTTTCTGCTTTAGTATAGAAGATCAAGTCACTTACTGCTTTAGTATAGAAGATCAAGTCACTTACTGCTTTAGTATAGAAGATCAAGTCACTTACTGCTTTAGTATAGAAGATCAAGTCACTTACTGCTTTAGTATAGAAGATCAAGTCACTTACTGCTTTAGTATAGAAGATCAAGTCACTTACTGCTTCAGTGTAGAAAATCAAGTCACTTTCTGCTTTAGTATAGAAGATCAAGTCACTTACTGCTTTAGTATAGAAGATCACGTCACTTACTGCTTTAGTATAGAAGATCAAGTCACTTTCTGCGTTAGTATAGAAGATCAAGTCACTTACTGCTTTAGTATAGAAGATCAAGTCACTTACTGCTACAGTACATACGATCAAGTCACTTACTGCTTTAGTATAGAAGATCAAGTCACTTACTGCTTTTGTATAGAAGATCAAGTCACTTTCTGCTTTAGTATAGAAGACCAAGTCACTTACTGCTACGGTACATAAGATCAAGTCAATTACTGCTACAGTACATAAGATCAAGTCACTTACTGCTACAGTACATAAGATCAAGTCACTTACTGCTACAGTACATAAGATTAAGTCACTTACTGCTACAGTACATAAGATCAAGTCACTTACTGCTACAGTACATACGATCAAGTCACTTACTGCTACAGTACATAAGATCATGTCACTTGCTGCTACAGTACATAAGATCAAGTCACTTACTGCTACAGTACATAAGATCAAATCACTTACTGCTACAGTACATAAGATCAAGTCACTTACTGCTACAGTACATAAGATCAAATCACTTACTGCTACAGTACATAAGACCAAGTCACTTACTTATCTAAATTGGTAGAAGATGCCTTCCAGGAGAAGAAAAAGGTCCTAGCAGTATGGATTGATTTCAAGCAGGCCTTCGATAAGGTATGGAAACACGACCTTATGGCAAAACTAGGCAGAAGTGGGTTAAAGGCAACATGCACAACTGGATCCAGTCATATCCGAACAACAGGAGAACAAGAGTCACTGTCGACGAACAGAAGAGTGAACATATGCTGCTCTACCATGGAGTACCTCAGGGGGGGTTGGGGGGAGGGGGAGTCATTTCACCAACATTATTTCTTGTTTATATTAACGACTTGGTCAAGGAACTCCCCGCTGGAGCTGCCTTATATGCAGACGATGTAGTACTCTGGTGTGCTGATGAACACGCCACTAGAGCAAACCATAGAAGGCAGGTGGCAGCAGATATGCTGTCGGCGTGG
Source organism: Ariolimax columbianus (assembly GCA_036924085.1). NCBI lineage: Eukaryota > Metazoa > Mollusca > Gastropoda > Stylommatophora > Arionidae > Ariolimax > Ariolimax columbianus. The sequence continues at coordinate 36,613,574 of JAVGWX010000014.1, forward strand.
GCAGAGAAATAGAGTGTCACAATAAGCACATACAAGACCCCCACGACGCTGTTTTCCCTTTCCCGAAAAGACCAAACAATGAACTTGCCCTTAGGAATGTCCGTGATCAAGGAAGACACCTACCTATCTTGCGGTGACATTTGAGAAAAGGCTTACCTGGAATAAACATATAAGAAATGCAGGAGCGAAGGCCCAAAGCAGGCTAGGTCTAGTTCAGAAAACTAGCAGGCTCCAGCTGGGGAGCAAACAAAATAACCATCAAGAGTACACTAGAGTAATAAGACCTCACTCGACGTTCGTATCCACAGCTTGGTCATCAGCTGCCAATACTAATCTGCAGCCATTGGACAAGGTTCAAAACCAAGCCCCAGCTTCATTACAGGAGCCATGAAAACTACGCCGATTTTAGAGATGCAGAAAGTTACTGGATTACAGAAACTGTCCCATAGAAGAGACACAATAAGTATGATTCAGATGGAAAAGTTCAACGGTATGCTACAGCACCCAAAAAGGCAAGACTAGAAGATTTGGCTTTGGGTCGTTTTAAACGAGGCAGCTTTGTACATCGGGGAAAGAGACTTAGAAGACATCACCAAGCAGACCTACCCATGAAGACAACACCAAGCAGACCTACCTATGAAGACATCACCAAGCAGACCTACCCATGAAGACATCACCAAGCAGACCTACCCATGAAGACAACACAAAGCAGACCTACCCATGAAGACATCACCAAGCAGACCTACCCATGAAGACAACACCAAGCAGACCTACCCATGACGACAACACCAAGCAGACCTACCCATGAAGACAACACCGCTGAAGCCCACCCTATACCCAATACCTTGTGAAGAGAACAATGGAACTATACAGATAAACACATCAGTCACTGGTCTCACGACTGGACACGGCTAGACAAGTCACTGGTCTCACGACTGGACACGACTACACCGAGCTGCAACAGCGAACTGCTACACTGAGTATGGTCAAACTAAACCATTCTAAACAATCGTGGGTACATGCCTGCACAGATGGATCAGCAACAATCGTGGATACATGCCTGCACAGATGGATCAGCAACAGATGCTGGCAAGAATGGAGACGCTGGTATCTTCATAACATACCCTAAAGACCATTGTGAGACAAGGAGTGTTCCCACTGGTAAATTCTGCTCCAACGATACAGCTGAGGTGCAAGCTCTCACATAGGCTGCCAACATGGTCCAGAGCAGCAATTCTGAATGCCACCAACTAGTCATCTTCACAGACTCATTATCTGTGCTTCAAGCTCTTAATGATAACAAACTCTCGCTTTTAAGAAGGCAACTGGGCAGGATAGCTGATGGAAAGCGAACTATACTCCAGTGGCTGTCATCCCACTGTGGCGTGCCTGTAAATGAGAGGGCAGATGGGCTTGCAAAGAGGCGAGAAGAATGTGAACAAGAAGACAGCGAAATCACATACTTGAAGAAAAAGAGAGTTATCCAGGCTGTCGGAAGAGAACAGAACCAACCCAACGATGACTATCACACCCTTGAGCGGCAGGGGCAGACTATCGTTCTTCGTCTCAGGACTGGGCTCAGTTGTTAAGAGGCTGAAACGTCTATGATTTGAAAGATGAGGTATCTTCTTCAATCAATTGATGCCATTCTTCTAAGCCGGTGAGGTTCATAAAGCGGTTCACTTTTTATATCTTCGTCGGTCCCTCACAGCTTTTCGTGCATGGTCGCTTCCCCGGACCAGACTGCTTCTTTTCGGTCTGTATACGAATGGCAGTCATTCAGGATATGTTCTGGTGTTTGTTTCGGTGCTTCCCAATCGCACGTGGCGGTGTCTCTAAGACCCATTTTGTGGAGGTGGGCCTTGAGTCTACAATGTGATGTTCTGAGTCTGAAGATCTTTGTCGATATTTAATGTTCACTTAAAACACGCTCCCCCTTCTTTGGAGCTGGAGCTAAACGAACACCAAGGGAACTTTGAACTGTTGACAACAATCAAGAATGTTCCACTAAACGAACAGCAAGGGAACTTTGAACTGTTGACAACAATCAAGAATGTTCCACTAAACGAACAGCAAGGGAACTTTGAACTGTTGACAACAATCAAGAATGTTCCACTAAACGAACAGCAAGGGAACTTTGAACTGTTGACAACAATCAAAAATGTTTCACTAAACGAACATCAAGGGAACTTTGAACTGTTGACAACAATCAAGAATGTTCCACTAAACGAACAGCAAGGGAACTTTGAGCTGTTGACAACAATCAAGAATGTTCCACTAAACGAACAGCAAGGGAACTTTGAGCTGTTGACAACAATCAAGAATGTTCCACTAAACGAACAGCAAGGAAACTTTGAGCTGTTGACAACAATCAAGAATGTTCCACTAAACGAACATCAAGAGAACTTTGAGCTGTTGACAACAATCAAGAATGTTCCACTAAACGAACAGCAAGGGAACTTTGAGCTGTTGACAACAATCAAGAATGTTCCACTAAACGAACAGCAAGGGAACTTTGAGCTGTTGACAACAATCAAGAATGTTCCACTAAACGAACAGCAAGGGAACTTTGAGCTGTTGACAACAATCAAGAATGTTCCACTAAACGAACATCAAGGGAACTTTAAACTGTTGACAACAATCAAGAATGTTCCACTAAACGAACATCAACGGAACTTTGAGCTGAAAACAAAATTAAAAAGTTTCACAAACTTGACTTTTATCGTAAATATGTCAGAGTAAAAGTATCTCAAGCTCACAGATTTTACTCGGAACAAAATAACGCTGGCAAGAAGCACTTACAAATATCAGCATTATTTTTCTGGGATGGAGTTCCTTAAAATCCAAAGCCGGGATGAAAAAAACGGATTCACATCTAGAAAACACTTTTAGAAATGAATTTAAGTTTTTTCCACGATCAAAGATTGTCTTGTGAGAGACTTGCCGTCTCAGCCATTGAATTGAAGTCTCAAACATTGACATGGCGTACCAAACATTGACATGGCGTACCAAACATTGACATGGCGTACCAAACATTGACATGCAGTTCCAACCATTTGCATGCAGCCCCAAACATTGATGTGCAGTCCCAACCATTGACATGCAGATTCAAACATTGACAAGTAGTCTCAAACATTGACACACATTTCGAAAAATTGACATCTAGTCCCAAACATTGACAAACAGTTCCAAACATTGATTTACAATCCCAAACATTGACATACAGTCACTTCCAATAATTGACCACTAGTTTCGAACGTTTCAATGAATGAATCTTACCTATCTTAAACATAACTTAATTGTATAACAAACGCCAAATTAAAAGAAAATTATATTCCGTAAATCTCCAATTTAAATATTTGTTTCACTGTTAATCATCACGTACATATTTTGTTATATTCATGACAACTTATATAAGTTAAAATAAGTAACTAAAACTAAAGATCGATCGTTAAATACATTTCAATATATTTCAATTTAAAAATAAAATGACACGGTATGGCCTCGTATATATAAAAAATTCGTTGACAGGCCTGCGCTTGTGATGAAGTTGCACACGTCTGGTGTATCCCATATACAGTTGAAGAATGTCCAACTTATGTTTTGCATACTAGACTTTCGCGCAAGAAAAATGTATGCTGAGTGACAATTAGCATTTTTTAAATCCGTATATTGCTTCATTTACATTTTGAATTAATATACTGTTATATATACATTTTATACACCCATTTGATTATTTATACATTTACATCTATAAAGAGCTTTAATACTTGTACATTTCTATAACTACATTGTTTACCAAACATTTTGTTTACCAATACAAAAAGCAAATGCAATTGCAAACCAGCTTTCACCATTATTGAAATACCCTAACATAAACATGTCAAACCAGCTTTCACCTTTATTGAAATACCCTAACATAAACATGTCATACCAGCTTTCACCATTATTGAAATACCCTAACATAAACATGTCAAACCAGCTTTCACCTTTATTGAAATACCCTAACATAAACATGTCAAACCAGCTTTCACCTTTGTTGAAATACCCTAACATAAACATGTCATACCAGCTTTCACCATTATTGAAATACCCTAACATAAACATGTCAAACCAGCTTTCACCATTATTGAAATACCCTAACATAAACATGTCAAACCAGCTTTCACCATTATTGAAATACCCTAACATAAACATGTCAAACCAGCTTTCACCATTATTGAAATACCCTAACATAAACATGTCAAACCAGCTTTCACCCTTATTGAAATACCCTAACATAAACATGTCCACTAAAAGAATTTCGATCAACAATATATACTCATGACCTCGCTCCTTTCCCAGTGCCAAACGTGGAACAAAAATCTTTAGAGAGAAAGATCACGCCATGTTGGACTAGGAGAGACAGAATGCGCAATGAATAGGTGCGAACAAAAGGTTGAAGCAAGATCTTGCAATGAATATATTGAGGAAAGAATCACGTGGTTCGGTCACATAATGAGAATGCAAACTCACTAACTACCCATGTTCAGCTAAAACGCACGACGATCGGGTTTTCGCAACCAGGGTAGACTGAGCACTAAATGGTTGTGCAATGTTGCAAATGTTCTGAACTGCCATGGAGTGATGACTACTTCAGTGACGCGTCTGGTCCTGGACAGAAAACTGCGGCTGCCCACACCACCTCACGGCACAAGTGGATACGACAAGACAAGACAAGACGATTTATATACATTTTCTTTACGAAAATGTTTTAAATAAATTGTGTAGGAACATAAATCTTTTACACACGCTTCAATGAGCAAATGGATCTACAACACTTAAGACAAAAATGTCTAATCACTCAGTAACATAAGCAAGCTGGGAAACACTACACCGTAAGTTAGTTCCGTGTATTGCCAGATCGCATATCTGCATGGGGCAACATTCAAGCTGTTGCTAGGATGTACAGAAAGCTTCAACCTTACCACTTCGGGGAATGTGTCACTTGATTAATACACTTCCTGTCGTACTGTTCTTATCTAGCAGTTGCCATTAGGTTCTGTCAGGAATAGGTCGTTATGTGCGATAGAGACTGGACATTTTAGAATTATAACTTCACCGTGAATGATACAGTAAAGCTTCTAACTAAAATCGTTTTTACCGTGTTAGAAATACTATACATTTTCTAACTAAATCGGTGGCTGTAAAGTTGTAAACTAAAACAGTGGCTTCACCATGTGAGAGATGTAGTAAAATTTTTAATTAAAACAGTGGCTTTACCATGTGAGAGATGTAGTAAAGTTTCTAACTAAAACAATGGTTTTACCATGTGAGAGATGTAGTAAAGTTTCTAACTAAAACAGCGGCTTTACCATATGAGAGATACTGTAAAGTTTCTAACTAAAACAGTGGCTTTACCATGTGAGAGATACTGTAAAGTTTCTAACTAAAACAGTGGCTTTACCATGTGAGAGATACTGTAAAGTTTCTAACTAAAACAGTGGCTTTACCATGTGAGAGATACTGTAAAGTTTCTAACTAAAACAGCGGCTTTACCATGTGAGAGATACTGTAAAGTTTCTAACTAGAACAGTGGCTTTATCATGTGAGAGATACTGTAAAGTTTCTAACTAAAACAGCGGCTTTACCATATGAGAGACACTGTAAAGTTTCTAACTAAAACAGTGGCTTTATCATGTGAGAGATACTGTAAAGTTTCTAACTAAAACAGTGGCTTTACCATGTGAAAGATGTAGTACAGTTTCTAACTAGAACAATGGCTTTACCATATGAGAGACACTGTAAAGTTTCTAACTAAAACAGCGGCTTTACCATGTTAGAGATACTGTAAAGTTTCTAACTAAAACAGTGGCTTTACCCTGTGAAAGATGTAGTAAAGTTTCTAACTAGAACAATGGCTTTACCATATGAGAGATACTGTAAAGTTTCCAACTAAAGCAATGTATGGTAGGTTGCCCTTCCTTTCAGCTACCCTGCTAACTGGGACCAAATGATGATTTTATGTGTCAGGCTTTGTGTCTCTCGCGTCCGTTCCGTTAGGCAGCCGTTTATCTGTATTTATTAACTGCTGAACAAATAGTGATATCTGTCGAGACACACGTCAGAGGCACTCCTTCTCTCCTCTTGTCGAATATGAAAACCCTTATCTAGCCGCTCTAGACACTGACTTGCCCATGCCCTTAACACCAGTAAACATATACATAAATAAAACTTTTATTCAATTGAAACACAAAAGTAATTTAAAATCACAGCAAAGCAATTTCTAACTCACACTCTTGGTTTTTATAATATATGGCCTATCACTTTGTTGTCAACTTACTCTATTCCATTTTTGGAAGCCGAAAGAGGCTGCGTGGCCTAGGGATGAAACTCTCTTGGTTGTCATAATCCCAACGCACCCCGTTCGATTCCAACGGTGTCCAGTTTGGCAGACATTTGGTTCTTTTCTCAGGCGATGGCTCCTCCTCGTAATCTACTGAATCTACCGTAATTTACTTAATTTACCGAAATCTACTTAATTTACCGTAATCTACTTAATCTACCGTAATCTACATAATCTACCGTAATCTACTTAATTTACCGAAATCTACCGTAATCTACCGTAATCTACTTAATCTCACGTAATCTACTTAATCTACTGTAATCTACCGTAATCTACCGTAATCTACTTAATCTACCCTAATCTACTTAATCTACCGTAATCTACTTAAACTATCGTAATCTACTTAACCTACCGTAATCTACTTGCCAAGAAACTGATACCCGCCAAATAGGTGACGGTTGAAGGAAGTGTCATTCTGTAAAGGACATGATATTTAATAATTTTTTAAAACCTGAGACCCTGTGGTATCGAGGTAAGGTGTTCGCCTCTGGTGCTGGAGGTCACCGATTCAAATCACGATGAAGACCGGGAATTTTTAACGTGGATCATCCAGCAAACATATCCTGATCTCCCGAGTAGTGAGATCGGACACCCGTGTTCCGTATCACGTTAAAAATCCCTTGGCAGTTATAAATCAAAAAGAGTAGGCTTAACGGTCGCTACTCGGGCAAAATTCAAATGAATAGGCCGCTTCTCGGGCAAAATTCAAATGAATAGGCCGCTGCTCGGGCAAAATTCAAATGAATAGGCCGTTGCTCGGGCAAAATTCAAATGAAAAATCTCCAATTATTCCAGGTATTCTCGCCCAACAGGGGACAGGTCTCAATAAGTGGCTATAACATCAGATTTTGTTTATATAGTTATCGGACAGGCATAAATGGCGCCTGACAGGCTGCGTGTCTACCTTGCTCAAATTTACTCTTCCACCACCACCAGTCCCCAAAAAGGCGATCGTATATTCTTTGACAACCAACCTAACGTTTAGTAACAGACACTCTGATTGACCTGGCAAGTCACAAGCGGATTTTTGCCTTCAAAAATAAATGCAACAAAATAGGTCACGCCTCCCCATGGCGTATAACGACACAAGTATACTGTAGATAGATATATAGAACTCTAGACTTTATGGTGTAATATCAAAACTGGTGGTATCTAATAAAATCTGAGAGTCCAATCTCTCCGACAAATGAACTTTTTTCTATATCTTCTATTTACGAACTGAATTTTAAGGCAAATTCTTTTTATAACTTCTATTTACGAACTGAATTTTAAGGCAACTTCTTTCTATATCTTCAATTTACCAAATTAATTTTAAGGCAAATTCTTTCTATATCTTATATTTACGAACTCAATTTTAAGGCAAATTCTTTCTATATCTTCTATTTACCAACTGAATTTTAAGGCAAATTCTTTCTATATCTTCTATTTACGAACTGACTTTTAAGGCCCTTTCTTTATCACTGCTGCTTTCAGAGCTCTGTAAGTAGATCTTCTTTCGTTCGTTAGGACTTACAAAAAATATATGGGCTGCATATTCACAACTATTATGAATGTATCTACTGAGAGATATAATTTGTAAAGTTGATTTCTCTTAACTCATTTCAATTCTATCGAAATCGAACTGTGAGCTAACATAAGAAGCAAATTATAGTTTGGCGCTCACCTTCAATGATGAGCTGTTTATATCATTTCTATAGTCCTAATGTCTCCGAGTTTAATTAAACAGATTATATTGATGATTTCCGATGATTAGCAACTGGCACGTAGACTTTTTGTCTAGTGTTTCTCATTGAAACTCAACTGGCATGTGATACTGTCAAGTTTATAACTAAAACAATGGCTTTACCATGTGAGAGATACTGTAAAGTTTATAACTCAAACAGTGACTTTACAATGTGAGAGACAATGCCAAGTTTCTAACTAAAACAGTGGCTTTACCATGCGAGCGATCCTGTATATTCTAACAATGTGACTGTAGTTAATCTAATGATGTAACTATTCAATATAACAGTAATTGGTTGAGATAATTATTTGGATACTTGAAACACGGTAATCGTACCTAACGTAATATGGCAATCAGCTGTTTAGTTAGTCCATGACGCTTAGATTATTTGTTATATCGTATTGTTGTTGCTGAATGAAATATGTTTCAAGTGTGTTTACGTTCCGTGTACAGATGGCGGACGGTTTCTTAGAAAGGTAGGTTCTTAGTTATTAGTCGACCTGTACTTCTACAGGGACAGATAACCTGTAGCAGACCCTCTGCTGACCGTGATCTAACTTAGAACATTCTCACACTCATCCACATCATCATGACCATACTCAGTAAATGACATATCACACAGCAGGTGGCATATTTATTTTATCATACTCATATCATACAATGAGTAGAGAAATTACAAACATAATATAATACATATCTTAACTTAACATTAAACTAAAACGGGAATTGTAAGCATTAGCTATTGATGGAATTCCCAACTATCTAAAAACCCAGTTCTATTGCCTTGCAATTACATCACACACACATCGCCTTAACTGCGTCTTCAACACACCTTATCAAATACTCTTCCTCACTGAAATCCCCTCAGGCGGGCGATCTCGACATAACTCGTTCACAATGTGTCCTTGCTTACAAACACACTTTCAGATTATCTATTAATGCAAAACTCACACACCTATTTGAGCGATCCTGTTCTATCACTAAACATTCGTCTAACCGTCTATCAATCGCTCCTCTATCTAAGTCGGTGAGTTAAACATACTATCTACATTCAGTCTCTCTCTCACTCTCCTCCATACAGCCACTCTCTCTCTCCAGTCTCTCTCTATCCAGCCTCTCTCTATCCAGCCTCTCGAGCTAAACTTTGTCTCGAGTTATATATCCTCAAGCAAGGCCAGAGCTTGACCAATCGATCTCAGGTAATGGTCATCCAATTGGACCGAAATACTTTGCACACCTGTCACTCCATTTCTCTCGCAGCAAGCCCCGCTGCCAATTTAGTCTGTCAATCAATCTCCCCCTACCAAAATCGGAAGGCCAGTGGCAGTTTCTATCTGTCCACATTCCTTAACCCAACTCTGTTCTCCTTTGCTGAGACTGTGAGTGACCTTGACATGCATTCAGGTAACTTTAAGCTTTAACATGTTCAGGCATCCTAAACTCCCCTTGCTCCGGCGGTAACTGTTACAGTCTCTGTGCTGGTCCCACTTAGTCGACCTGTACTTCTACAGGGACATATGTCTCTGTGCTGGTCCCACTTAGTCGACATGTACTTCTACAGGGACAGATGTCTCTGTGCTGGTCCCACTTAGTCGACCTGTACTTTTACAGGGACCGATGTCTCTGTGCTGGTCCCACTTAGTCGACCTGTACTTCTACAGGGACAGATGTCTCTGTGCTGGTCCCACTTAGTCGACCTGTACTTCTACAGGGACAGATGTCTCTGTGCTGGTCCCACTTAGTCGACCTGAACTTCTACAGGGACAGATGTCCCTGTGCTGGTCCCACTTAGTCGACCTGTACTTCTACAGGGACAGATGTCTCTGTGCTGGTCCCACTTAGTCGACCTGTACTTCTACAGGGACAGATGTCTCTGTGCTGGTCCCACTTAGTCGACCTGTACTTCTACAGGGACAGATGTCTCTGTGCGGGTCCCACTTAGTCGACCTGTACTTCTACAGGGACAGATGTCCCTGTGCAGATCCTAGGTCTGGTATGTTGTAGCCGGAAGAAAGGTGTCCTTGCTTAGCGGGCTAGGTTCGAGCAGCTTAATACTCCACTGCATTCGGACAAGAGCTTACGGTGGGTGGTTAACCGATGTGCGAGTAGATCTTAATGGACTCAAACAAAAGAGCAAAGTAGATCCTCAGCCTGTTGGGCCCCATCTATGCCGCTCTAAACAAACCCCTAACCATGGCCGGTGTTATGGAGTGTCACACAGTTAGTCGCCTCTTACGACATGCTCTTTGTGAGACAGTGGTGCTATTCTTGTCCTTGTCATACACAAAGACCCAGGTTGACCACTCGACAGGTAGGTACTGATATGCAAATCAACATTTACATTGGGATACGTATATAGTTAGATAGACAGACATGCCAACATATGGACGAAAGGTAAGGTAGGCAGGTCGACACGCAATATTTAGATAAAATGGATTGATAAACATATATTTAGAGCGACAGGCTTGTAGGTCTCTCCTCTTCCCTCACTCTGTTTCATTTGACTCTGTCCTACAGTGACACTCTTGCACAACTTTCACACGCGCCCTCATGGTGAGGCCCTTCCATTGCACTTTGGTTGGGCTAGCTTCTGAGGGCGAACAAACCTAGCATAGGTACATACAGACGCACACGCATCTAAGCACTGGTTTATGCGTCCTGATATCGCCCAATGGACTACGGTCTGGGGTGGAAAATGGCGCGCCTCCACCAGTAGAAACTAGTGAGGCAAACATCTAAGCAAAAAAAATAAAAAAATTTCAAGTTCATAAGTAATTTTTTTTCTTCAAGTTTTGATTTAAATAAAGTGTGTAACCTATTTCCTGACTTGTACTCGTATCATTTTCTTTCTTGTCATTGTGTCTGTCTATCCCTTCATAAACATATATATACATATATGAGAACTACTCAGAGTATCATCAACCACTCTTCCATGCCTTCATTGACTTTCGAAAGGCGTTTTCTATTGGCCAAAACCTCAAGACCCTCAGAATACTACAGTGGAATGCGGAGGGAGTCATTAACAAAAAACTTTCCCTAACACACCACCTGCATGAAGGTAAGATTGACGTGGCATGTATCCAGGAAACGCACCTCAACAATAACCATAAATTCTCAATCAGAGGATACCAGACCTTCCGTCTAGATAGAGAAGGCCACAAAGGAGGGGTCCTGATACTGACCAGAAACAGCATACCGAGTAGCGCGGTACCTGTCAATCACACCGGACAAGCAGAAATTGTAGGAGTTGACATAATGGCTCAAGAGACGAAGCTCCGCATTTTCAATCTGTACGGACCACCAAACAGAGACCTATCGCTCTCGAGTATGGAGGTCAGAGACTCCAACTGCATAGTAGTTGGAGATTTCAACAGCCACTCGGAGAGATGGGGATACTCTGACACAGACAGCAGAGGTGACGAAGTAGAAGATTGGGAGATAGATGCAAATCTCTCCCTAATCAATAGGCCGGAGGATAGCCCTAGCTTGTATTCAAGAACATGGCATACCACCTCGACTCCAGATGTGGCCTTCTCCACACAGGACATACACTATAAAATAGACCGCCAGGTGCTAAACCAACTGGCAGGTAGCGACCACAGGCCGATCAGGCTAACCATTGACATGGAAGTAGGCCCACAGGAAACAAAACCGCTCCCACGTTGGAATTACAAACGAGCCGACTGGGACAGATTTGCAATCCTGACAGATGGGCTGTGTGAAACCATCAACACACAAAACACCAAAATGAAGCCCATGGTAGAGAGCCTAAGCAAGGCAATAATGCAAGCCGCCACTGAAACCATCCCAAGAGTAGCTAGGAAAAACTATAAGCCCTACTGGAATAATGAGTTACAGAAAGTGGAAGATGCAGTAACAAATGCTAGGAACATGGCAGAACGAGGAAAATCCATGGAGGCAAACATCGCCCTCAAAGCCGCCGCGGCGAAGTACAAACACACTCTCAAGCAAACAGCAAGAGAAAGTTGGAAAAATAAAACGGAAAGTCTAAACCTGGACAAAGAAGGGAACAAGCTATGGAAGCTAGTCAGAGCCATGAATGACGAAACCCCGTCAAATAAACAAATTACTATCAAGCAGGGCGAGAACTTGATCACAGGTAAGAAAGCCGCAAACGCCTTTGTCGATCACTATTCCAAAGCAAACCACATCGAGGTCCCTGCAGATAAGCATACAGACATTAGCGAAGAGCTAAAGGGTCACGAAAACATAAATACGGCTCCTGAAGAGCACATTATGGCCAAACTAACAATGCGCGAAATGGAAGAGGCTATGAGAACACTAAAGAAAAGGAAATCTCCCGGAAAAGACGGGATAACAAACGAAATGCTGATGGGGCTGGGCCAAACAGAGAAGAAAAAACTACTATCAGTCCTGAACCAAAGCTGGAAAAGGGGTATTGTACCCCAGGCATGGAAAGATACAATACTGGTACCAGTACCAAAAACAGGAAAGGACAAAACAGATCCAAATGGATACAGGCCCATAAGCCTACTGAGCTGTGTCGGCAAGCTGATGGAACGGATGATAAACACCAGACTGATGTGGCATCTGGAAGAAAAACGAATACTAATTCCACAGCAAGCTGGCTTTAGACAGCACAGATCCACTGAGGACCAGGTCATCCTCATAGCCCAGGAGATAGAAGATGCCTACCAGGCACAGAAACACACAGTAGCTGTTTGGGTGGATCTGGAAAAGGCATTTGACAAAGTCTGGAAGGATGGACTTAGAGTCAAGCTAAGAAGAAGTGATGTCTGTGGGAAGATGTACAAGTGGATCAACCACTACCTCAAACAAAGAACGGCCAGAGTCCAAGTACAAGGGCAGATGAGCAAAAAGGTGACACTCGAGCAGGGAGTACCCCAACGGGGAGTATTGTCACCCACACTCTTCCTGGTATATATAAACGATATTACAGAGAATATACCAAGAAGAGTCCATAGCTCAATGTTTGCAGACGATCTGGCTATGTGGACCTCTGAAAAGAATCTCACCATAGCAAGAAATCGGATGCAGACGGCCCTAACATCGCTGGAAGAGTGGGCGAACTCATGGCTGGTCAAAATAAACAAGGAGAAAACCACGTGCACAATATTCTAGCTCTCATTAAAACCCCAAAGTACCAAATTAAGCCTAAATGGCAAAATCCTGCAGCCAAACGACATCCCAACCTATCTGGGAGTCACATTTGATCGGCGCATGACATGGAAAAGTCAGATTGAGAGAAACCGAATGAAAGCCAGAGAAAGAATGGCGATCATGAGGAAACTTGCTGGCACAAGCTGGGGGGCAGACGAAGGCATACTAAAGAAACTGTACACTGGAAGAGTGAGACCAGTTCTCGAGTATGGCATTGCGGCATGGACAACAGCAGCGAAGGCGAACTTCGATAAAGTTAACAAACTTCAAAACCAAGCCATGAGAATTATAACAGGTGGCATGAAGTCAACGCCAATTGTAGAACTTGAAAAGATTACAAAACTGCAATCCATGACCGACAGAAGAGACTGCAGAGCCCAGCTGCAGTCAGAGAAACTCCGAAGACTGACGGACCATCCAATGTACCAGAGACTAAACAATTTGGGAACTGGGAAACTAAAGCGGAGAAACTTTGCAGAAATAGCCAAAGCAAAGATGCACGAAGATCCCATAAACGCACTAACAACACCAAAACCCATCACTACTGTACGAAAACCTACTTGGAGGCAGGATATATTTCCAGAGGTGGTAGAAAATATACCAGGTATTGCAAACAAAAACTGCCAGACCGAAAAAGAAAGGAGAGACACTACCCTAAGCTTCATAACGAAAAGCTACCCAAGCATGGACTGGACCCATGCATACACCGACGGTTCTGTAACAAACACTACACAGAACGGAGGGGCAGGAGCATTCCTGAACCTACCAAATGGCAGAAAAATAACACTGTCATTCGCTACTGGTAAGTACACAAGCAATTTCAGAGCGGAGGCAGAGGCACTGAGGGCGGCAGTGGAAGAAATGGCAACACACAGTGAAAATGAGAGCCACATGGTCTTGCTAACAGATGCTCTCGCTGTAGTCACAGCGCTAAAAAGCCAGAAAAACACTGAGCTTAATGACTTAAGAGCAGCACTCTGCAAACTGTGCCAGCTGTCCGCACCAAAAAGGGTAGTGGTACAGTGGGTTCCGTCACACTGCAACATCCAAGGCAACGAGGAGGCAGACAGACTGGCAAAAGAAGGTGCAAGGCTACCACAAACAGATACCAGTATGACGTACGAAGAGTCAAAACGGCTTATCAAAGCCAGGTACATGACCAAATGGGAAACCGAACATACTGGTTACACCAAAAACGATGCCTATTACCAGTTGAACCGAAGAGAGCAGGTCGTTGTCTTCAGACTTCGCACTGGCCACAATAGACTGAGGTACCACCTATTCAACAAATTGAAGATAGGGTGTACCGACGAATGCCCGTGCGGTACTGGTAAAATGACCACTGAACATCTGCTGCAGAACTGCCCGACATACGGGGATCAGAGAGAGCAGATGTGGCCATTGCCAGTGGAACTGCAAGACAAGCTCTATGGTAGTGGCGAGAGTCTCAGGATGACCGCCGCTTTTTTCGAAAAAATAATGGTTACTGTCTGACTGTGTACGCAGAAGAAGAAGAAGAAGAAGAAAGGCGTTTGACAGAGTGTCGCATGCGGCGCTATGGTCAACAATGAGGCATTATAAGTTCAACAGTGATATTGTGAGGGTAATTGCAAATCTTTATCAGCAGGCGACAAGCGCAGTCTCGGTAGAGGGAACGCTAGGCGATTGGTTCCGTACGACGGTGGGTGTGAGACAGGGTTGTATACTCTCCCCCACACTCTTCAATATCTTCTTGGAGAGAATAATGGAGACGACCTTAAAAGGACATGTTGGCACGGTTAAAATAGGTGACAGGCTAATCACAAACTTCCGCTTTGCTGATGATATTGATGTATTGGCAGGCACAGAAAGGTAACTCCAGGAGTTGATTGGTAGATTGGATAGAACGGCCCTGAGTTTTGGTATGGAAATAAATTCTGATAAAACAAAGCTCATGACCAAAAACGTTGCAGGGTTTCAATCTGTCATATAGCCAAATAGGCAGGTACTTGAGGTGGTGAAACGTTTCAAATATCTGGGATCGTTGATCAGCGAAGAGGGTTCGAAGCCAGAGGTAATTGCAAGAATAGCACAAACAACAGCTGACTAGGCTGCAACCTATTTGGCGAGACAAGCGCCTCGCCCTAGGCATAAAAGTCAGACTACTGCGCTCTTTGGTGCTGTCAATATTTATGTATGCCTGCGAGACCTGGACCAATACAGCAGATATCCAGGACAGAATACGTGCAATGGAAATGAGGTGCTATAGAAAACTCCTAAATGTTACATATAAAGATCGTGTCACGAACGTTGACATCCGCCAGAGAGTTGAAGACGCTATTGGTCCTTTTGTAGATCTGTTCACAACTATCAAAAGACGAAAGATGGCCTGGTGCGGGCACGTCGCGAGGTCCAACGTAATTCCCAACTCGATACTCTTTGGATCCGTACCGGGTCAGAGAGGGCGAGGACGTCCAAGGAAGAGATTGGTGGACAACATCACTGAGTGGTCAGGCCTTCGTCCCGGTGAGATACGTCAGGCGGCGACAGACAGAGAGAGCTGGCGTGGGATTTTCATGTCTTTATGTGTGCCCCAACGACCTGATTATTACGGGATGAACTGAACTGAACTGAGTGCCATGTCATTTGCAGAACATCGCTTCTTACAACCGCTTCCACTTATTTGGCTGTTATAAGCTTCTTGTCTTGGCAAGTATGCAATACGATAGGTTGTCATTACTTTCTGTACGCGGAGGATTAATCGCTCGAGATACAAAGTCCAGTGCATGCAAAATAGGACATGGTTGGAATCGAACCAGGTGCACTAGAATTGTGAAAACGGACCAAAGTTTCATCCATAGTCCACGCAGATTCGTACATATATATTCTAATAGAGACGGGTGGTTACCAAATAGGGGTATTGATACATATTTACAAAGATAGTTTGATTACAGAAACAGACATAGAGACATATATATTCTTTGAAATGTCATACTTTGTAAAAACGAACATGATTTTGAAATGAATATTTCGCTCGATATTTCAAAGTCCAGGGTAATTCCAAAGTAGACCCTGTTATGTGAGATAACGTGTTACAGACGTGTACTAGGCCTCAGTTTTATTGTGTGGTATCAGATGGGGTGACAGTTTCCCTAAGAACCTAAACTGGAGCTGTCAATTCACGATTAATGATATTACAGAGGAAATGGTTTGTCAAGAATTGGATGGGTTCAAAGTGGATAGATGTCGAGTCAAGATGGTATTCATCCAAGATTCCTGTTTGAAATTGAAGACCAGTTAGCAAAACCATTGGCTATATGTTCTCAAGTACGTGCGGAGAGATTGTTCCATGGGATTGGAAAGATGTAGGAGTGATCCCTTTGTTAAAAATGGGAAAATAATCAGATCCAGCAACTTATAGATCGCTGAGTTTAACGAGCATAGTCTACACTCTGCTTGAGTCAATAATCAAAGAAAACATTGTAATGCATGTTAAACAAATTTAATCTAATCAGAAATAGTCAGTGTGGGTTTACTAGAGGGATAGCGTACTTAACAAATCTAGTAGAATTCAGGGAGGAGGTTACCAAAATGATAGATGGTGGGTAGCCAGTGGATGTTATTTATCTAGACTTTGCAAAGAACTTTCATAGGGTACCTCATAAAAGATTGTTTTGGAAGTTAAAATCACATGATATAGGGAGCGAAGTTGCCAAATGAATTGAAAATTGGCAGAAGACAGAAAGTGGGCAAAAATAAGTACTCGGAGTGGTACGAGATAAATGGTAGAGTGCAACATGGCTCGGTTGTGTGAACAACATTTTGTTAATGAAAGGTTTATATTTATATACGATTTGGACAATGATATCGGAATCCATGATTGCAAAATTCGCGGATGACACAAAACTATGCAGAAGTGCATGGTTTGAGAGCTGGCAAATAAAGTTTATTGTAGATACATTTACAGTCATCCAATTGGGTAGATCGTATGTGAAACATAATTACAACATAGGAACAGACAGCGGCCGCTGACAGAGAAGGGTGGCGTGGGTTTGTGATGGTGTCTTTATGGATGCCCCAACGACATCACCAGTTACGGGATGACCTGACGTTATCTGAGATATAATATAGAAGAGGAAATAGAAGAAGAAGAAGACGAACATGAATGAGATGAAGAAAAAGGAAAAAAGACGGGAAAGAAAAAGAAGACATGAACGAAGAAATAAATAACCAGACATACAGCAATTTCAGAATTTGTTTCAAAAGTTAGATGTATTGAATGTTTGCACATCTGAACCAAAGTGCACACGAAGTGAACACAATATCAAAATGAGTTGTCCATTTTCATATACTCATACTTTTTACGTGGACAAAGCGAGTGATGTCTATTTAAACTATAACACAAGAAAGATATTTCAAGTCACCAGGTAAATTCAAAGTGTTAACTATAAATATACTTCTTCTTCTTCTTCTTCGTTCGTTCTCAATCTCCCACTACCAAGCCCTGAAAGGGCTTAAGTAGCAGAATGTAGTTCAGAGAACGGAATGCGTTGTGTCGAAGTTTACAGCTTGGCTGCGAGATTTGCACCTTTCGGTCCAACACATTTGACTTCAGCAAGTATTTTTTGAATACCCGGTTAGCCTTCCTCTTCGATCCCTGCTCCTTAGCCAGTCTGCCCTGCTGCAGCCTGTTATCCAGGATCCCCGCGTGGAGGTGTAGAAGGGTCTTGTTACGTATCTAACAAAAACATGTGTTTGGGGTTGCACTAATGCAGACACGCAAGGGAAAGGCTTCAATGGAAAAAGAAAGTATGTAGTTGGCTTTGTAGTGAAAATGTCATTGTCACGCATGGTTGAACAGCTGCTACCCTGCAGGCAGGCTGGAGACAGCCAAGGGCTAGGGAGGCGGCCCCGGACAAATGCAGGCTGACGTCGGATGCACTGAGCTACGGCGCATAACACAGTGCAACGCAGTACGTTTAATGATGACGACACCAAAATGACTGAACGAGATAGTGCTCGACCCAAGGAGTCCCGCCAGATGGGAGGAGTGCCGGACCCCCCCCCCCCCCCGCATCGAAGAGGTCGACCAAATGCTACTGGTGGTCCCCTACCTCCGTGCTGTGGAGCCAGGGCACCGACAGTTAGGGAAACCACTACTGACCAAAACACAAATACAAGGGCTCTAAATATACTTCAATGGATTGTAGAGGGTGTCCTTAATAAGAAGTTACAGTTGGAATTCGTCCAACAATCTGCAGTATTGGTGCCCCAATGACCTTTCAGTTTACGGGACTAATGCTGATTTGTATTTATATTTGTCATTTCATTCGTTTCGTTTCATTACATATTCATTTAATTAAATTCTTTATTTTGAATTAGTTTTCTTTGAAAATGTGTTAATGATGATTTGATTTGCACATGAATATAATGATTTGATGACTTAACAAAATGTAAAGACACAAAGAGAAAGAGAAAGAAGGTAATTAAATATTGAACAAAATGGTTAATACTTAAAGTAAATATACCCCCCCCCCCCCCCCCCCCCCGTTTCCAGTCTCCCCCCTTCACCTAACACAAAAAATATGGTCCGACAAATTGGTAGATATCGGGGCTTGATCTCATGATTTGGATAACAAAATACTGACCAGGTCGTCGCGTCTGAGTCAATACACTGAAGAAGACCACAATCTCTCTTCTACGTAGCGTTCCCTGGAAACCTTTATTTTTTCGAAAAAAGCAGCGGTCATCCTGAGGCTGTCGACACTGCTATAGAGCTTGTCTAGTGTTGCCACTGGTGATGGCCACATCTGCTTTCTCTGATCCTCGTATGTCGGGCAGTTTTGCAGCAAATGTTCAGCGGGAGAAGGGATCGAAGAGGGAACGCTAACCCGGTATTCAAAAAATGCTTGCTGGTCGGATGTGTTGGATCGAAAGGTGCAAATATCGCAGTCAAGCTGTGAACTACGACACAACGAATACCGTTTTCTGGACTACATTCTGCTACTGAAGTAGCAGGAGATTGAGAACGAACGAAGCCAAGCCACTTCATACATCCGTTTGGATCTCACACCTGCGTTTGTTGACTTTCGGAATGTGAGTAATTTTCTTGCTTAGTTTTTTTGTTTTGTTTTGTCTGCTTAAAATATTGCTAATATTGATCGCTAGAAGAAACGTAAAGGTGATACAGAAAGGAAGAAGGAACGGTTCTTATGGAACTACTACCGGAGGGTTGGGATTGGCGAGTATAGAACTAATGATTGTCGAGAATAGAAATGGTGATTGTCGAGTATAGAAATGGTGATTGTCGAGTATAGAAATGGTGATTGTCGAGTAAAGAAATGGTGATTGTCGAGTATAGAAATGGTGATTGTCGAGCATAGAAATGGTAATTGTCGAGTATAGAAATGGTGATTGTCGAGCATAGAAATGGTGATTGTCGAGTATAGAAATGGTGATTGTCGAGTATAGAAATAATGATTGGGGAGTATATAAATAGTGATTGGGGAGTATAGAAATAATTATTGGGGAGTATAGAAATAATGATTGTGGAGTATAGAACTAATGATTGAGGAGTATAGAACTAATGATTGTGGAGTATAGAAATAATGATTGTGGAGTATAAAACTAATGATTGTGGAGTATAGAACTAATGATTGTGGAGTATAGAAATAATGATTATGGAGTATAGAAATAATGATTGTGGAGTATAGAACTAATGATTGTGGAGTATAGAAATAATGATTGTGGAGTATAAAACTAATGATTGTGGAGTATAGAAATAATGATTGTGGAGTATAGAAATAATGATTGTGGAGTATAGAAATAATGATTGTGGAGTATAGAAATGATGTCTGCCACCCAAGGGACATTATGTGAGGTTTCGAGTATCAAAAGGTCCCTACATATTAACAGCTGTTGTGAGGTCTTTAGACGTCTACACCTCACGGTAGAAGAGGAGCGACTAAGTAAGTGAGTTCTTTAGTATCACACTTTATCTTGTTATACCTGCCTTTATCATTTATTGATCGCTCCTGAAAACGTTTCCACCTTCCCAAGTTAACAGTACAAACAGAACACAAGAATTTTTTACTGTTTCTTTACTTGTCACGATCTATGTGTCAACATTTGAGTATCTAGTAACTACTCACAAACATCTGTGAAATAACATCCTGTTTTATTACAGAAAGCTGTGACGACACCCCATCTTACAAGTTACAAACAAGAAAAAGCGAATCAATCCAGCAATAAACAGATCAACGACAACCCAGTATGTACGATAGGAACAAGAATGATATCTGATGTGTATGGATAATACATCTTCTAACATCCCAACCAATTAATCAGAAACGGATTAGAACTAATGATGCCCATGCATTATCCTTGACCTACTAAGGGATAACCGATTACATTCATTTGTGTCATTTGAGGAAGCGGGCAGAATTTGGTGTCATCAAGTTCCAGAGCTGGTGTTCTGTTGAAAGCTTACAATGGCCTATAAGGCTAGGATAATGTTTTTCGCAACCCTGCTCTCACAAGTCATACTACTCCTAATCTACATAGCTGTTAAGGAGTACTCGATTGAGAATACAGTTACGAGTCGACAAACCATAAAGTACTTTACAGCTTTTCAAGACATTTCAACATTCCAAGCTGCAATATCAACTCACATAGGTCCAAGCACCTTCCCTGTAGCCACACGATTGTCACAGAGGACTACAAATCTGACTTCATTTACAGAAGAACAAGAACGTAAGCGAAGTGGAAGTACTGTGGGTTCATCGGATCATCAGAAGGGGACGTCTGTGTATAGGACAACCCCACGTCCGTCAGATTTCCAAAAGGAGACACCTGTTCATCAAAGAACTCTAGGGTGAGTTATTATTACTGTTTTGTCGCCGCTTACGATTTGAATTGATAGTTTCTAAACATATACTGCTGTTGGGTGATGAGGTGGTATAGGTACTAAAACTCAACACTTTTTATGAAGCGGGGGTACACTGTTTCCTTCCTCGCTGTCTTTTAATTTCTAGAATAATGCCACGTACTTATTTGCAGCTGGGTTGACTGGAGTGTGCCGATAACAAGGATATAAATTGTTTCGTTTGTCCTCTCAACCTTATTTATTAAACGCTCCTTAATATTATCCCAGCTCAACAGTGGGCTCTGACGCGCACACAGTGCTCTCCCTGAAATCACTAGGGATTAAGAAGAACAGTGTGACAACCTTACTCAATTGTGGAATACATTGTATGGCGACGAGAGAAGCTTGGACGGACCGCCAAGTGTATAAGGAAAATAGATGCGAGTATTTCTCTTTCTCCTTCTTCTCCTTTGCTTTTGCCTCTCATTCTTCTACTTGTTCTCCTTCTTGCTCCTCTTTCTTGCTCCTCTTTCTTGCTCCTCTTTCTTGCTCCTCTTTCTTGATCCTCTTTCCTGCTTCTCTTACCTGGCCCTATTTTTTGCTTTTCTTTCTGGCTCCTCTTTTTTGCTTATCCTTCTTGCTCCTCTTTCCGTTCCTCTTTCTTCCTCCTCTTTCTGCTCCTGTAGGATCGCCTACTTTGCCTCCTGGCTGTGGGATCGCCTACTTTGCCTCCTGTGGGATCACCTGCATTGCTTCCTGGCTACGGGATCGTCTGCAATGCCACCTGACTGTGGGATCGGCTGTATTGCCTCCTGGATGTCTCTGACCTTCTCATATCTATCTGAGCCAGTCATGCCCGACAGGAGGCCATCTTCAAATGTTAGTGTTTGCCATGTACCTTTTCATTTAATCTTGTTCACCGTTATTGTGTAGACGTTGAACAGATCCGGGGGGGGGGGGGAACGGAGAACCTTGTGGTAGTCTGGTCATATTGGTCTCGGCTATATTGTCCAAGATCCCAATGAAAATGCAACTTTTCTTTATCAGGGCAGCTGGTATCAGCTCACCAGCCATGCATTGATTCCAGAGCGCATCAAACAGCATCAATGTCCCAAATCTAAACGGTTGTTTTTAGTGTCTATAATGTTACCTTAATACAGTCATACCTACCCTCGTACCAACGATCTAAGTACATGTTACCTTAATACAGTCATATCTACCCTCGTACCCCCGATCTAAGTACCTGTTACCTTTATGCAGTCATATCTATCCTCATAACCCCGACATCAGTACATGTTTCCTTTATACAGTCATACCTACCCTCATACCCCCGACACCAGTACATGTTACCTTAATACAGTCATATCTACCCTCGTACCCCCGATCTAAGTACATGTTACCTTTACGCAGTCATATCTATCCTCATAACCCCGACATCAGTACATGTTTCCTTTATACAGTCATACCTACCCTCATACCCCCGACACCAGTACATGTTATCTTAATAGAGTCATATCTACCCTCTAGTTGTCTCGCCGCAGCGACTCAATTTCAACCAGTGTTCGTAAAGCGATCTCAGTCCCGCCAGGCGGAGCGATAGCGCGGGCTTGCGGAAAACGCTCGCCTGCCTTTCCCCGTAGTGCGAATTGGGTGCGGTTTGTGGTAGTGGCTCCTCCACCGAGGTGCGCTAGTCTGGTCCGTATCAGGAAACGTGGTCCGTCCGTGGTGATTTATCTAAGGCTTATAGCAGAGCTCGACAGTACGTCTCGCTGGTGGTCCGACTCTCGCAAAGAGCTTGTGACCGGCAAATGGAAAGCAGGAATCGTTGCCTCGAGGCCCTGCGTTCTCCCTACGGAGAAGGGCAGGCCAAATTGTGTCTCTAGTCCCAGTGAAATTCGTCGCCGAGGTCGTTGGGATCCGTTCTGCACAGAGCGCTGCCATCCCTCCTCGAGCGAGCCCGGTCGGTCGGTCGTCTGGTGCGTGTGGGAGGCCCCTGTCAGCAGGCGGTCCTAGGTCGACGGAGTGAGGGACGGGTGGAACAAACCGTCCGTCCCGTCAGTCGGTCCCTGCGGCCGTCGTCCCAGCGAGGCTTTTTTACACGTAACCCTTCCTCCGCCGACCGGTGTGTGCTGTACGTACGTCTCCGACAGATATCTGGTTGATCCTGCCAGTAGTCATATGCTTGTCTCAAAGATTAAGCCATGCATGTCTAAGTTCACACTGTCTCACGGTGAAACCGCGAATGGCTCATTAAATTAGTCGAGGTTCCTTAGATGACACGATCCTACTTGGATAACTGTGGCAATTCTAGAGCTAATACATGCTTACCAAGCTCCGACCCTCGCGGAAAGAGCGCTTTTATTAGTTCAAAACCAATCGTCGTTTCCCCTCGCGGGGTTGCGGAGTCCCCACTGGTGACTCTGGATAACTTTGTGCTGATCGCATGGCCTCATGTGCCGGCGACACATCTTTCAAATGTCTGCCCTATCAAATGTCGATGGTACGTGACATGCCTACCATGTTTGTAACGGGTAACGGGGAATCAGGGTTCGATTCCGGAGAGGGAGCATGAGAAACGGCTACCACATCCAAGGAAGGCAGCAGGCGCGCAACTTACCCACTCCCGGCACGGGGAGGTAGTGACGAAAAATAACAATACGGGACTCTTTCGAGGCCCCGTAATTGGAATGAGTACACTTTAAACCCTTTAACGAGGATCTATTGGAGGGCAAGTCTGATGCCAGCAGCCGCGGTAATTCCAGCTCCAATAGCGTATATTAAAGTTGTTGCAGTTAAAAAGCTCGTAGTTGGATCTCAGGCGCAGGCGGGCGGTCCGGCTCGCGCCGGTTCACTGCCCGTTGTCTCCTGCCCTGCCGTCTGCTACGGTAATCCTGCTAATCCCGAGAGAAGCCGCAGACATTTGGTTCACGTACTAGGCGGATAAGCCAACGGTGCAAGGTGAGGGATTACGGCCAAACGCCTCTAAGCC
Source organism: Ariolimax columbianus (assembly GCA_036924085.1). Taxonomy (NCBI): domain Eukaryota; kingdom Metazoa; phylum Mollusca; class Gastropoda; order Stylommatophora; family Arionidae; genus Ariolimax; species Ariolimax columbianus. Next base: position 36,637,677 of record JAVGWX010000014.1, read on the forward strand.
AAAAATCCCGCCCAAAAGCAGCCCAGCACGAATGCAAAGGGAGGCTTCGATATGGTGGGGACCTGGGGGCCACGCTCCAGCCCCGCCCGGTCAAGCCGCAGAATGAGGTCTCTGCCGTCCGCTGATAAAAGCGGGCGGGAAGCTGCTCGATATTCACCCCATACGGCGATGTGGAATGAAATCATTTGTAGAAGACTTAGTTCTCGGTCGGGTGCCCTAAGCAGTAGATCAGCTACCTCACTGCGAACTGCTGAGACTCAACCCTTGACCACGAGATATGTCCGCTCCCTAGGCGGACAACATCTCCGTGCAAGACTAGGCTTGTCACCTGGTCAAATGCACTATTTCGAGAGGAATCACAGGTCGCTGACATTTGGTCCACGTGCTTGGCTGATAAGCTACCATCTGAGGGATTACGGCCGAACGCCTCTAAGCCAGAATCCCGCCCAAAATCTCAGCGCCGCTGAGATGGGAGGCTACGACATGGCTGGGGCTTGTGTCCCGGCCCGATCGAGCCGCAGGAATGCACCTGGTAAAATGCACTCCTTCCTCGCTCTTTGCATCTGTCTGCTATCAGTCATTCCAATGGACGCAGAAGATATGCAGTCCAGCGGACATTGCACCTCCTGTCCTATGGTGATAAGCTCCCGGGTGGCGGGGAATGCTAGGCGTACCATCACTGCAGATGAGCCGAGAAAATAAAGCGAGCAAAAAGATACCTCACTCATATGCATATGCTACGTTTCTGGCAGGACGTGACGATCCTGGGAAAAAGTCATACTGGACTGCCTCTCTTCCGGGATAGTACAAACTAGTACATAGTCCATCATATCATTACCAAACGCTATATACCGTCTGCCGGCTCTCTCCCACGGGTGCTCTTCGCTGAGCGTCCTGGGTGGCCGGCGCGTTTACTTTGAAAAAATTAGAGTGTTCAAAGCAGGCCTCGGCTGCCTGAATAATGGTGCATGGAATAATGGAATAGGACCTCGGTTCTATTTTGTTGGTTTTCGGAACTGGAGGTAATGATTAACAGGGACAAACGGGGGCATTCGTATTGCGGCGTTAGAGGTGAAATTCTTGGATCGCCGCAAGACGAGCTACTGCGAAAGCATTTGTCAAGAATGTTTTCATTGATCAAGAACGAAAGTCAGAGGCGCAAAGACGATCAGATACCGTCGTAGTTCTGACCATAAACGATGCCGACTAGCGATCCGCAGGAGTTGCTTCGATGACTCTGCGGGCAGCTTCCGGGAAACCAAAGTGTTTGGGTTCCGGGGGAAGTATGGTTGCAAAGCTGAAACTTAAAGGAATTGACGGAAGGGCACCACCAGGAGTGGAGCCTGCGGCTTAATTTGACTCAACACGGCCAACACTGAAATGATTGTTATGCCGAGACCACTCTTCTGGGGTCTAATATGGAACTGGTGCTGGACTTAGACCCCCAGAAATCTGGGGTTATGCCCCCTGTGGCTCGGTTTTGTCTGCATCCAGTGTTTGATAAAGGAATTGACGGAAGAGCACTATCAGGAGTGGAGCCTGAGACCTAAGTTAACTTACCACGCCAATACTGCAGAATGACTATCAAAAAGTACACCATCGTGGGGTCTAATAGAGAACATGTGCTGGAATTAGACCCTCGAAAATTTTGGGGCTACCCTCTAAGAAACTTGATTGTCTCGCTAAGGGAATTGACGGAAGGGCACCACCAGGTGTGGAACCTGCGGCTTAATTTGACTGAACACGCCAATACTGTAGAACGACTGACAAATCGAGAGCACTGCCGTTTGGGTCTAATAATGAACGTACGCTGGTATTAGACTCACGGATGACAAGTCAGCTCTCAAACACTCAAATGAAAGAACGCTACGGAAATCGTGTTTAACTCCGCAGAAACCGCAGATTTCAAATACCTGGTCATTGACAAACAAAAGCCCTCAATAAATTCGTCTGACCAAATAGTGAACGGGTGCTGGAAATAGATCATCTGAAGACAGGTCAGTTTTACCCTACAAATGACAGGGCGTTGCTACGGAAAACCAGCTCAAATCGAGAGGAGCCGCAGACACTTTGGTTCACGTACCAGGCTGATAAGCCAAGGGCGCGAGGCTACCATGTGGGGGATTACGGCCGAACCCTTGTAAGCCGCAATCCCGCCCAAAATCTCAGCACCACTGCAATGGGAGGCTCCTACATGCTCGGGACCTGGGGCTTGCGCCCCAGCCCTATCAGGTAGAGCCACAGTAAGAGGTCCTTGCCGCCCGCCAATCAAAGCGGGCGGACAACTGCTTGATACTCACCCTATACGGCGATGGGGTGCGAAAAACACCAAAAAAAGACTTAGAACCTGGTCGGGGTGTCGAAAACAGTAGAGCAGCCACCTCACTGTGAACTGTCAAGACTCAACCACTGACCATGAGAGTTGTCCGCACACCAGGCGATCAACATCTCTGTGACATTACCAGGCTTGTCCTCTGGCTGAATGCACTCCGGCTACGATATCTACCTCTGTACGTTATCAGCCATAACTATCATGCTGGACGCAGAAGAGATGCAGACCAGCGGACATTGCACACCTGCCCCACTGTGTCAACACCGCAGGTGGCGGGGAATGCTAGGCGTAACATCCCTGCATAGAAGCCAAGAAAATAAAGGGAAAAAGAGATACCCCACTCACATGCAAATGCTACGTTTCTGGCAGGGCGTGACGATCCTGGGATACAGACACACCGGACTGCCTCTCTTCCGGGTAAACCAGTCCATCTCATATATCATCACATATCATCATTGCACCCTATAGACACGAGTAGTGAAGACTCGATAGTCTGGTAAGACAACTTCCATAAGAGAGAAAACTCTGATCGTAAACAACTGCTGCCTTGCAGATAGGCTGGGGACAGCCAAAGGCTAAGGAGCGCATCCCTACAGAAACGCCTGTTGAAATCGGATGCACGGGGCCGCAAGCCTAACAAAACAGTGCAACGTAAATCACAGTATGATGGCAGTACAACCTATTAGAAAAACGTATGGCGCTCATCCTGAGGAGTCCCGCCAGGCAGCGATAGCGCCGGGCCCCACGCCTCGAAGGGGCCCACCCTTGACTACTGGTGGTCACCCACCCATGTGTCGTGGAGTCAAGGCACATGGCTATGGGGCAACGTCTATTGGCCAAAACCTCAAGACCCTCAAAATACTACAGTGGAATGCGGAGGGAGTCATTAACAAAAAACTTTCCCTAACACACCACCTGCATGAAGGTAAGATTGACGTGGCATGTATCCAGGAAACGCACCTCAACAATAACCATAAATTCTCAATCAGAGGATACCAGACCTTCCGTCTAGATAGAGAAGGCCACAAAGGAGGGGTCCTGATACTGACCAGAAACAGCATACCGAGTAGCGCGGTACCTGTCAATCACACCGGACAAGCAGAAATTGTAGGAGTTGACATAATGGCTCAAGAGACGAAGCTCCGCATTTTCAATCTGTACGGACCACCAAACAGAGACCTATCGCTCTCGAGTACGGAGGTCAGAGACTCCAACTGCATAGTAGTTGGAGATTTCAACAGCCACTCGGAGAGATGGGGATACTCTGACACAGACAGCAGAGGTGACGAAGTGGAAGATTGGGAGATAGATGCAAATCTCTCCCTAATCAATAGGCCGGAGGATAGCCCTAGCTTCTATTCAAGAACATGGCATACCACCTCGACTCCAGATTTGGCCTTCTCCACACAGGACATAGACTATAAAATAGACCGCCAGGTGCTAAACCAACTGGCAGGTAGCGACCACAGGCCGATCAGGCTAACCATTGACATGGAAGTAGGCCCACAGGAAACAAAACCGCTCCCACGTTGGAATTACAAACGAGCCGACTGGGACAGATTTGCAATCCTGACAGATGGGATGTGTGAAACCATCAACACACGAAACACCAAAATGAAGCCCATGGTAGAGAGCCTAAGCAAGGCAATAATGCAAGCCGCCACTGAAACCATCCCAAGAGGAGCTAGGAAAAACTATAAGCCCTACTGGAATGATGAGTTACAGAACGTGGAAGATGCAGTAACAAATGCTAGGAACATGGCAGAACGAGAAAAATCCATGGAGGCAAACATCGCCCTCAAAGCCGCCGCGGCGAAGTACAAACACACTCTCAAGCAAACAGCAAGAGAAAGTTGGAAAAATAAAACGGAAAGTCTAAACCTGGACAAAGAAGGGAACAAGCTATGGAAGCTAGTCAGAGCCATGAATGACGAAACCCCGTCAAATAAACAAATTACTATCAAGCAGGGCGAGAACTTGATCACAGGTAAGAAAGCCGCAAACGCCTTTGTCGATCACTATGCCAGAGCAAACCACATCGAGGTCCCTGCAGATAAGCATACAGACATTAGCGAAGAGCTAAAGGGACACGAAAACATAAATACGGCTCCTGAAGAGCACATGATGGCCAAACTAACAATGCGCGAAATGGAAGAGGCTATGTGTACACTAAAGAAAAGGAAATCTCCCGGAAAAGACGGGATAACAAACGAAATGCTGATGGGGCTGGGCCAAACAGCGAAGAAAAAACTACTATCAGTCCTGAACCAAAGCTGGAAAAGGGGTATTGTACCCCAGGCATGGAAAGATGCAATACTGGTACCAGTACCAAAACCAGGAAAGGACAAAACAGATCCAAATGGATACAGGCCCATAAGCCTACTGAGCTGTGTCGGCAAGCTGATGGAACGGATGATAAACACCAGACTGATGTGGCATCTGGAAGAAAAACGAATACTAATTCCACAGCAAGCCGGCTTTAGACAGCACAGATCCACTGAGGACCAGATCATCCTCATAGCCCAGGAGATAGAAGATGCCTACCTGGCACAGAAACACACAGTAGCTGTTTGGGTGGATCTGGAAAAGGCATTTGACAAAGTCTGGAAGGATGGACTTAGAGTCAAGCTAAGAAGAAGTGATGTCTGTGGGAAGATGTACAAGTGGATCAACCACTACCTCAAACAAAGAACGGCCAGAGTCCAAGTACAAGGGCAGATGAGCAAAAAGGTGACACTCGAGCAGGGAGTACCCCAAGGGGGAGTATTGTCACCCACACTCTTCCTGGTATATATAAACGATATTACAGAGAATATACCAAGAAGAGTCCATAGCTCAATGTTTGCAGACGATCTGGCTATGTGGACCTCTGAAAAGAATCTCACCATAGCAAGAAATCGGATGCAGACGGCCCTAACATCGCTGGAAGAGTGGGCGAACTCATGGCTGGTCAAAATAAACGAGGAGAAAACCACGTGCACAATATTCTCGCTCTCATTAAAACCCCAAAGTACCAAATTAAGCCTAAATGGCAAAATCCTGCAGCCAAACGACAACCCAACCTATCTGGGAGTCACATTTGATCGGCGCATGACATGGAAAAGTCAGATTGAGAGAAACCGAATGAAAGCCAGAGAAAGAATGGCGATCATGAGGAAACTTGCTGGCACAAGCTGGGGGGCAGACGAAGGCATACTAAAGAAACTGTACACTGGAAGAGTGAGACCAGTTCTCGAGTATGGCATTGCGGCATGGACAACAGCAGCGAAGGCGAACTTCGATAAAGTTAACAAACTTCAAAACCAAGCCATGAGAATTATAACAGGTGGCATGAAGTCAACGCCAATTGTAGAACTTGAAAAGATTACAAAACTGCAATCCATGACCGACAGAAGAGACTGCAGAGCCCAGCTGCAGTCAGAGAAACTCCGAAGACTGACGGACCACCCAATGTACCAGAGACTAAACAATTTGGGAACTGGGAAACTAAAGCGGAGAAACTTTGCAGAAATAGCCAAAGCAAAGATGCACGAAGATCCCATAAACGCACTAACAACACCAAAACCCATCACTACTGTACGAAAACCTACTTGGAGGCAGGATATATTTCCAGAGGTGGTAGAAAATATACCAGGTATTGCAAACAAAAACTGCCAGACTGAAAAAGAAAGGAGAGACACTACCCTAAGCTTCATAACGAAAAGCTACCCAAGCATGGACTGGACCCATGCATACACCGACGGTTCTGTAACAAACACTACACAGAACGGAGGGGCAGGAGCATTCCTGAACCTACCAAATGGCAGAAAAATAACACTGTCATTCGCTACTGGTAAGTACACAAGCAATTTCAGAGCGGAGGCAGAGGCACTGAGGGCGGCAGTGGAAAAAATGGCAACACACAGTGAAAATAAGAGCCATATAGTCCTGCTGACAGATGCTGTCGCCGTAGTCACAGCGCTAAAAAGCCAGAAAAACACTGAGCTTAATGACTTAAGAGCAGCACTCTGCAAACTGTGCCAGCTGTCCGCACCAAAAAGGGTAGTGGTACAGTGGGTTCCGTCACACTGCAACATCCAAGGCAACGAGGAGGCAGACAGACTGGCAAAAGAAGGTGCAAGGCTACCACAAACAGATACCAGTATGACGTACGAAGAGTTAAAACGGCTTATCAAAGCCAGGTACATGACCAAATGGGAAACCGAACATACTGGTTACACCAAAAACGATCCCTATTACCAGTTGAACCGAAGAGAGCAGGTCGTTGTCTTCAGACTTCGCACTTGCCACAATAGACTGAGGTACCACCTATTCAACAAATTGAAGATAGGGTGTACCGACGAATGCCCGTGCGGTACTGGTAAAATGACCACTGAACATCTGCTGCAGAACTGCCCGACATACGAGGATCAGAGAGAGCAGATGTGGCCATTGCCAGTGGAACTGCAAGACAAGCTCTATGGTAGTGGCGAGAGTCTCAGGATGACCGCCGCTTTTTTCGAAAAAATAATGTTACTGTCTGACTGTGTACGCAGAAGAAGAAGAAGATATCTACCCTCGTACCTCCGATCTAAGTACCTGTTACCTTTATGCAGTCATATATATCCTCATACCCCCGACATTAGTACCTGTTTCCTTTATACAGTCATATCTACCTTCATACCTTCAACATCAGTACCTGTTACTTGTTACCTTTATAAGTCAAATCTACCTTCACACCCCCGATATCAGTACTTCTTACCTGTATACAGTTATATCTACAGTCATACGCCCGATATCAGTACCGCTTACCTTTATACAGTCATATCTACTTTCACACTCCCGATATCAGTACCTCTTTCCTTTATAGTCATTTCTACCGTCATACCTACGACACCAGTACATGTTACCTTTATACAGTCATACCTACCCTCATATCCCTGACACCAGTACCTGTTACGTTTATACAATCATACCTACCATCACACCCCCGACACCAGTACCTATTACCTTTATACTTCACAATCAATGTATGCCTGCTGAGTTGATTCATCTACGTCTTCCTTCACAGATTACCAAAACAAGAATATTTTCAAAGCGTCGACGGTAAAGAGGCGTGGTTTTATTCGGCTTTCTACGACTATGTTGCTGCAGGTCAAGGACACCCATCTGTGCGCCTCTTCGGAGTGGTTGACAATAAGTTTCTCGTGAACGCTTTCTGCAACTTGAGCCTTGCCGACGGCAAGAGCCTGTTGACGAACGCCAGTGTTCAACCAATGCCTGACAATCATCACATGAAGTAGGTTGCCTGGTTACTGAAGCTTTACCATTGGCCATAGCTAGAGCTTGTTATCTCCAGTATTAAATCCCTGTCTGGCACACACAAAATGAATCAGGCCTTCTTATATGGATTTTTACCGCTATGAATCAATAGGCCCTCGGTACTTTACATATCGTGCTGTAAAAGGTGATCAACTAAGGCATAGGTCTGGTAAACTTATCGTGTCGTTGGTTGTGGTGTCTGAAGCTAATCGTGTCTTTGGTAGCAGGTTACAGTAGTTCTTCCTATATTTCAGATACACAAAAGCAGGTGCACATGAGACGCCCTGGCTGTAGTGCTGTGTTAGCATAATCACCACTGTGAGAATAACACTCACAATTCCCACCTTGTTGGCCAGGTTGATGTATCTAAGCATGTTTTCAAGAGCAAGTCACGGACGTAAAGTTTGGGTTAGTATGTTTCACCTGAGCCTTGAGTGAAATAGGGGTCTTGGTCACTACATTTTGATTTGACCATGGCTTGAGGTTGGAGTTTGGTCAACAAGTTTCACTGGGTCCTGACGTGAGATTACGTTTTGGTCAGTATGTTTCACCTGACCCTGAGATCACGAAGGGGTCTTGGTCAGTATGTTTCACCTAACCCTGAAATGAGGAAGAGGTCTTGGTAAGTATGTTTCACCTGACTCTGAAGTCAGGAAGGGGTCTTGATCAGCGTGTTTCACCTGACCCAGTAGTCAGGTGAGAGTTTTGGTCAGTATGGTTCAACATCTAAAAAAAGTTTATTCCAGGGGACTTGATCGAAGGCTCTCTCAGTCAGTAAAGCTAATAAATGGTGATCACCCTTAGCCGAACATTCTTTCTGCGAAAATTTGCAACGATCCGATGGCATCCCGTGTACCTATGACCATGGGAAATCCTAACTATTCTTTTAGCGTCTCCTGTATCTTGCCCTCTAGTCATTGCTTAATTATCTGTAATGTAAAGTTAGATACTTGTGGTATTACACTTATTGTTCGGAATTTGCTGCATTCATAAACATTCGATTTTGTTAGGTAAAGTAATTATTACGGGCATGTTTAAGTTGCGTGTTCCATTGGCAGGGGAGAGGCTTATGTAGACCTTATCACCCGAGGCAGAGGTCGTAAATAACATACGTACAAGCAAAAACATAGCTCCAGGTCCTGATGGAGTACAGTATTGCCCCATCAAGCAGTTGGATGAGACAGATATAAGAAATATGGTGAAGGAGTTCAACCACACTGTAGAGAAGGAATATGTGCCTGAGGACTGGCTTCATAGCTATCTTTGCCCACTGCCTAAACCTGGTAAGGACTCCACGCTTCTCGGCAGCTATCGAATAATCACCATACAAAATGTATATGGCAAATTGCTCGAGAAGATAGTGGCCAGGAAAATAATGACCTTCCTTGAACGGGAGCAGATTCTACCCGATACGATGGGCAGTTATAGAACAGCGAAGGAGACATGGACTAACGCTGGAACTTTCGCGTGTGATGTGTACGAGGGGTTTGAGTCAAAGCAAGAAACAGTCGCGGTGGCACTCGACCTGGAAGACACATACAACCGTGTCGATTTCGGGACCTTAATTACCTGTCTGCAGCAGTGTGGTTTAAACCCGTGGCTGGTTAGTTGGATATCAGCGCTACGCGTGGGATCGTGGACATCAGAACCGAGGCGAATATGTCCAGGACTGTCTCAAGTTTCTCCGCTCTCACCGGTGCTGTTCAACATTTACACAGTAAAAGTGGCCAATATTCAACCCACAAAGACAGGGCGAACGTTGACATTTGCCGATGACATCCTAACGTACAGGACTGGCTCAGACAGGCAAGAGTTGGTCAAAGACATCCAGGAAATCTTGCAAGGAATCTCACAGTGGTGCAGCGACTCAAGCTCCAAGATCAATCCGAACAAGGCCCGCATGATGTGGTGCTCTTTGAATAATTCCATAGTAAAGGCTGAACTCCCGGGCATCACTGTTAATGGTTGCACCATTGACCGGTATGACAGGTTGAAATACCTCGGAGTGACTTTTGATCGTAGTCTTTCCTATAATTGCTATGTTGACCACATCGTACAAAGATGCAAGCGAGGGTTAGGAGCACTCAAGACCATGGCTGCTGCCGACTTGAAACAACTCCTCCTGTTCATCCTATTTCGTAAGGTCGTATTGTCTGTCATCGATTACGGACTAGGCATCCTCACACTATCAAGAACACAGTGTGAAAGGTTGGACTGCATCCAGAATGAAGGTATGCGTCTGGTTCTGGGCTGCACTAGAGATACCCCGATTGTGATGATGCGGTACATGTTGGGATTGTTGTCAGTGACATTCAGACATAAACTGGCACAAGTCAAAGCCTATATGCGTGTCATCACAGATACTTGACACCCTCTGCACAGTAGTATCTCAGACATCAAGGGACCAAGAATCAAGAGAGGGTCGTCATGGATGGTACAGACTGAGACAACAATCGGACACGTCACTCCAGCTGAGACGATAGCCTAAGGGGAAAAATGGGTCCACACTGGTGATAGAATGATAGAGTACCAGAGAGTCATCATAACCTTAGGCAAGGAATGCAGAGAACGGAACAACGAGAGTGCAGAACACGATGTAAATCAGCTGACAACTGAGAACACCCAGGAGAGTGACGCTGTCATATACACCGACGGATCAGTCGTGCGCAGTGGGACATCAGGCTGGGGTTTCTCGGCTAGAATGAGAGGAGAGGTCGTGGCTGAGCGCAGTAGGGCATACATATCAACAACCTCCAGTATGAGAATGGAGACGGAAGCAGTGACCTCAGCATTGAAATGGATATCTGAGACTTCTATAACAAAGGCAGTCATCGTGACAGACGCGCCAGACGTACTTCAGAAAATACAGAAGGGATGGCTTAGGTACGAGTGGATAGCTGCTGTTGAGGCCTCGAACCTCCTGGCGCTGACCTGGATCTACTGTCCTGCTCATGCCGGGGTTCAGGGCAATGAAAGAGCTGACATCTTGGCTTCACGGGCTCCCATCATGGGCACATTGGTGATAAACAGAAGTGACATTTTGAAATCAATCAATGACCGCCTGCTGGATGAGGACACCGCAATAGATGAAGCAGCAAATAGAGACTGCAAAGTTTTGACATTAAACGAGGTTCAAGCGGAGTGGGGCGCATGCGAGGGCGGCACAGGAGCATGTACAACCAGCGAGCTACAGGGACCATCAGCATCCATACTTTACGCCATTTAATGAGAGATACTGAGCACCTATGGGTATGCCCGGAGTGCAGTGAAGTCGATTCTTAGAAACAGAAACAGAAACAGTTCCATTAGCCATATTCTATTGTTGTAGAGATCACCTTAACATGGTTAAAAAGTAAATTAGATAACATCTCTTTCCTTCTTTTTTGAGAATATGAAGAGGACAAAAATCATGAACTAGTGTCATGGATGGGTCACCTGGAGAGAACGATTGGTCAGGGGACAACAGCAAATACCAGAAAGAAAGGGAATTAATTCACGCTGGAGATACCATGACATACTACAACCGGGTCATGATCATTCTAGTGGAGAGAATGCAGCAGATGGTACAGTTGGAATGCCTATATCGATGATTAATATCTGATAAGGGAAACTGTCCAGGATTATGATGCTGTCATATATACTGATAGATCTGTGCTTCGCGGCTAGGATGCAGTTTTGGGAGTATCTGATAAGAGTAAGAGGCAGGGTCGTAGCTGAGATAAGCGGTGCATACTTGACAACAACGTCCAGGATCAGAATGGAGATCGAGGGTTCGGTTCTGAGGTGGCTGGCTATCTTGAACCTTATTAACGAATGTCGTGATCGTCTCTGATTGTCTTTGCGTCAGCAGGTGCAGGAGGGTTGGCTGTGACGTTAGCTGATAGTGGACATAAAGGCCTTGAACCTCCAGGAACTCTTGTGAGGGCCTACTCACCTGGCCATGCTGGGGTTTGCGGGAATGAAAGAGCTGACATTCTGGCCTCAGAGGCTTTCAAAGTAGAAGCATTGTCAACAGATAGAAGCGACATTTAAAAGTTGATCAACGACCGCCTTTTGGATAACGACGTTTGAATTGATGAACCAGCAATATACAGACTGCATAGTTTTGAAATCATACGCAGGCCCAGCAGAGAAGAGTATGCGTGTCTACAACCAGCGAGCTACAAGAACCATGCGTATCTTCACTCTTCGCAATTTTCTGAGAGGCATTGAGCACATAGTTGTCTTTACAAAGTGCGAAGGCGCCGGTTCTTAGCACAACAGAACCGAATAGAGACTCAACAAAAGTAAGTGGTACCAGAATATAGCCCCAACAACAACAATACTGGTACAAGAATAAAGACACAACAACAATACATGATACACGATTAGAGACACAACAACAATACATGATACAAGAATAGAGATACAACAACAATACATGATACAAGAATAAAGACACAACAACAATACATGATACAAGAATAGAGATACAACAACAATCCATGATACAAGAATAGAGATCCAACAACAATACATGATACAAGAATAGAGTAATTGTTCTTACATTTGAGTAAGCGACCACTTCTACAGATGGTCTCAATGCAGGAACCCATGCGCCAAAGCATTTATGTACTACTGCATCAATTGTGCTTGTAGAATTATTCTTTACCTGAGATTACCTGTCCATTAAAGACAGGGGTAAAACGAATTGGATGTCTGCCTCTTGACCAAAAGGTCCCTGGTTCAGCACCTGGGTAAAGTTTACGGTTTTTATTTCTGTCGATGTAATATTAATACCTAGCTTGTACATTAAGTGGCGACTTCGGGCGCAAATGGCCTTTGAGACCTATCTCTATAAATTGTCCGTGTGGACCTCTGCAATGAGAAACAAAACGCCATAATAAGAGCATGTGGTGTTTACCAGCCTCTTGTAAAATAGTGGTGACTTAGTAATGTCCGAGTTATCAAACGCAATCATTTCCCTATCTTATGGATTTTGTTCACTTTTAAAAGACATTTCTATGAAGCTAATTTCACGATTTGCACATTTGTTACAATTATGTTACATTCATTGTTTTTCTATAATAGCTTCAGCCCATCATATCTGGCATGTCCACTGCCCAGTAATGTCAGACCGACAAATGTCTCCATCAGCTTTCAGGAGAAGGCGACCCCAACCAATCATCTGCTGATCCAGTATCCGGGTCCTCGCATTAGAAACTTCACAGTCTGCTTTTCTGTCATGTACGGAAACAACATTTTGTTGTCCCAGTTCATCCAGTCGATAGAAATGAACCAGATACTCGGCGCTGAACATTTTATAGTGTATGTCTATAAGGTCTCGACACAGCTTGAGAAGATTATGCGACTCTATGAGGACGATGGTATACTCACGATTAAACAATGGCCGCTTCCAACCAACAAAAGCCACTACTTCTCTCAAATGACCGCCTTAAGCGACTGTTTTTACACTAACCGAAATACCTCGAGATTCGTTGTCGTTGTGGACACCGACGAACTCATCATCCCAAGAAACAACAACAACTGGATGGAGCTCATCAACAACATTTCACCTCAAGAAGTCGACGTTTCCAATTTCCTGAATTCTTCAGCCCCGGTCGAGTCCAGAACATCCCATAACGGGTGTTTCACGGTCAGATCAAGTTTCTTTTCCAGGTCTTCCTACCCAGACTGGGACAATCTCCCCAAACAATATTATTTCGATGAGAACGAAAAGCAGAACATTCTTAAATTCGCAATTCTCGCACTTTCACAATTTGTGCGAGAACAAAACATCTTTCCGCCAGGAGTCAGAACAAAATATATAGCTCGCCCAGAGCACGTATGGAACGCAGGCATTCATTATGTACACAGTTTTGTCAATTCCATGACATGTGCTGACGTCAATGAAAGCTTGGCACTCGTCCATCACTACAGAAAGTTTGGTTTGAAAATTGGCATTAATGATACCAGCATTCTTAAATATAAACATTTACTTTACCCACGAGTTATGCATCAGTTGGAACGGTTTCAGCAAATAGTTGCATAACACCAATTTATGGTTCGACATGTTTCCCAAGGATGAGTGAGTTGTACCGTGTTTAGCGCTTAATGGTTCTTTGCATCCGATTTCAGGACTATTTGGAAAAAAAAGGAATTTATTTGAGGACAAGAGAGTTAAGGTTGTGTTGCGTACTTCACTACGGCACTCTATTTGTAGGTGTGTTTTCAATGGCTTGATTGTGGGATTGTTATGGGAGTGGGAGGTGGAGAGTGGGAGTGAGAGGTGGAGGTAGTGGGAGTGAGAGGTGGAGGTAGTGGGAGTGAGAGGTGGAGGTAGTGGGATGTGGACAGTGGGAGTGAGAGGGAGAGGTAGTGGGAGTTAGAGGTGGAGGTAGTGGGAGTGAGAGGTAGAGGTAGTGGGAGTGAGAGGTGGAGGTAGTGGGAGTGAGAGGTGGAGGTAGTGGGAGTGAGAGGTGGAGGTAGTGAGAGTGAGAGGTGGAGGTAGGGGGAGTGAGAGGTGGAGGTAGTGGGATGTGGACAGTGGGAGTGAGAATGGGAGGTAGTGGGAGTTAGAGGTGGAGGTAGTGGGAGTGGGATGTGGAGAGTGGGAGTGAGAGGTGGAGGTAGTGGGAGTGAGAGTTGGAGGTAGTGAGAGTGAGGGGTGGAGGTAGTGGGAGTGAATGGTGCAGGAAGTGGGAGTGAGAGATGGAGGTAGTGAGAGGTGGAGGTAGTGGTAGTGAGAGGTGGAGGTAGTGTTTTCAATGGCTTGATTGTGGGATTGTTATGGGAGTGGGAGGTGGAGAGTGGGAGTGAGAGGTGGAGGTAGTGGGAGTGAGAGGTGGAGGTAGTGGGAGTGAGAGGTGGAGGTAGTGGGAGTGAGAGGTGGAGGTAGTGAGAGGTGGAGGTAGTGAGAGGTGGAGGTAGTGGGAGTGAGAGGTGGAGGTAGTGGGAGTGAGAGGTGGAGGTAGTGAGAGGTGGAGGTAGTGGGAGTGAGAGGTGGAGGTAGTGAGAGGTGGAGGAAATGGGAGTGAAAGGTGCAGGTAGTGAGAGGTGGACGGAGTGGGAGTGAGAGGTGGAGGTAGTGGGAGTGAGAGGTGGAGGTAGTGGGAGTGAGAGGTGGAGGTAGTGGGAGTGAGAGGTGGAGGTAGTGGGAGTGAGAGATGGAGGCAGTGAGAGGTGGAGGTCGTGGTAGTGAGAGGTGGAGATAAAGGGAGTGAGAGGTGGAGGTAGTGGGAGTGAGAGGTGGAGGTAGTGGGAGTGAGAGGTGGAGGTAGTGGGAGTGAGAGGTGGAGGTAGTGAGAGTGAGAGGTGGAGGTAGTGGGAGTGAGAGGTGGAGGTAGTGGGATGTGGACAGTGGGAGTGAGAGGGGGAGGTAGTGGGAGTTAGAGGTGGAGGTAGTGGGAGTGGGATGTGGAGAGTGGGAGTGAGAGGTGGAGGTAGTGGGAGTGAGAGTTGGAGGTAGTGAGAGTGAGGGGTGGAGGTAGTGGGAGTGAATGGTGCAGGAAGTGGGAGTGAGAGATGGAGGTAGTGAGAGGTGGAGGTAGTGGTAGTGAGAGGTGGAGGTAGTGAGAGGTGGAGGTAGTGAGAGGTGGAGGTAGTGGGAAGAAGAGATGGAGCTAGTGGGAGTGAGTGGTGGAGGTAGTGGGAGTGAGAGGTGGAGGTAGTGAGAGGTGGAGGTAGTGGGAGTGAGAGGTGGAGGTAGAGGGAGTGAGAGGTGGAGGTAGTGAGAGGTGCAGGTAGTGGGAGTGAGAGGTGGAGGTAGTGGGAGTGAGAGGTGGAGGTAGTGGGAGTGAGAGGTGGAGGAATTGGGAGTGAGAGGTGGAGGTAGTGAGAGGTGGAGGTAGTGGGATGAGAGGTGGAGATAGGGGGAGTGAGAGGTGGAGGTAGTGAGAGGTGGAGATAGTGAGATGTGGAAGTAGTGGGAGTGAGAGGTGGAGGTAGTGGGAGTGAGAGGTGGAGGTAGTGGGAGTGAGAGGTGCAGGTAGTGGAAGTGAGAGATGGAGTGAGTGAGAGGTGGAGGTAGTGGTAGTGAGATGGAGATTATGGGAGTGAGAGGTGGAGGTAGTGGGAGTGAGAGGTGGAGGTAGTGGGAGTGAGAGGTGCAGGTAGTGGGAGTGAGAGATGAAGGGAGTGAGAGGTGGAGGTAGTGGGAGTGAGAGGAGGAGAGAGTGGGAGTGAGAGGTGGAGGTAGTGAGAGGTGGAGGTAGTGAGAGGTGGAGGTAGTGGAAATGAGAGGTGGAGGTAGTGGGAGTGAGAGGTAGAGGTAGTGGGAGTGAGAGGTGGAGGTAGTGGGAGTGAGAGGTGGAGGTAGTGAGAGTGAGAGGTGGAGGTAGTGAGAGGTGGAGGTAGTGGGAGTGAGAGATGGAGGTAGTGAGAGGTGGAAGTAGTGGTAGTGAGAGGTGGAGGTAGTGAGAGTGAGAGGTGGAGGTATTGGGAGTGAGAGGTGGAGGTAGTGAGAGGTGGAGGTAGTGGGAGTGAGAGGTGGAGGTTGTGGGAGTGAGAGGTGCAGGTAGTGGGAGTGAGAGATGAAGGGAGTGAGAGGTGGAGGTAGTGGGAGTGAGAGGAGGAGATAGTGGGAGTGAAAGGTGGAGGTAGTGAGAGGTGGAGGTAGTGAGAGGTGGAGGTAGTGGAAGTGAGAGGTGGAGGTAGTGGGAGTGAGAGGTGGAGGTAGTGGGAGTGAGAGGTGGAGGTAGTGGGAGTGAGAGGTGGAGGTAGTGAGAGGTGGAGGTAGTGGGAGTGAGAGATGGAGGTAGTGAGAGGTGGAAGTAGTGAGAGGTGGAGGTAGTGAGAGGTAAAGGTAGTGGTAGTGAGAGGTGGAGGTAGTGGGAGTGAGAGGTGGAGGTAGTGAGAGGTGGAGGTAGTGGGAGTGAGAGATGGAGGTAGTGAGAGGTGGAAGTAGTGGTAGTGAGAGGTGGAGGTAGTGAGAGTGAGAGGTGGAGGTATTGGGAGTTAGAGGTGGAGGTAGTGAGAGGTGGAGGTAGTGGCAGTGAGAGGTGGAGGTAGTGGGAGTGAGAGGTGGAGGTAGTGAGAGGTGGAGGCAGTGAGAGGTGGAGGTAGTGGGAATGAGAGGTGGAGGTAGTGGGAGTGAGAGGAGGAGGTAGTGGGAGTGAGAGGTGGAGGTAGTGAGAGGTGGAGGTAGTGGGAGTGAGAGGTGGAGGTAGAGGGAGTGAGAGGTGGAGGTAGTGAGAGGTGGAGGTAGTGGGAGTGAGAGGTGGAGGTAGTGGGAGTGAGAGGTGGAGGTAGTGGGAGTGAGAGGTGGAGGTAGTGGGAGGGAGAGGTGGAGGTAGTGAGATATGGAGGTAGTGGGAGTGAGAGGTGGAGGTAGTGGGAGTGAGAGGTGGAGATAGTGGGAGTAAGAGGTGCAGGTAGTGGGAGTGAGAGTTGGAGGGAGTGAGAGGTGGAGATAGTGGTAGTGAGAGGTGGAAATAGTGGGAGTGAGAGGAGGAGGTAGTGGGAGTGAGAGGTAGAGGTAGTGGGAGTTAGAGGTGGAGATAGTGGGAGTGAGAGGTGGAGGTAGTGGGAGTGAGAGGTGCAGGTAGTGAGAGTGAGAGATGGAGGGAGTGAGAGGTGGAGGTAGTGGGAGTGAGAGGTGGAGGTAGTGAGAGGTGGAGGTAATGGGAGTGAGAGGTGGAGGTAGGGAGAGGTGGAGGTAGTGAGAGGTGGAGGTAGTGGGAGTGAGAGGTAGAGGTATTGGGAGTGAGAGGTGGAGGTAGTGAGAGGTGGAGGTAGTGGGAGTGAGAAGGGGAGGTAGTGGGAGTGAGAGGTGGAGGTAGTGGGAGTGAGAGGTGGAGGTAGTGGGATGAGAGGTGGAGATAGTGGGAGTCAGCGGTGGAGGTATTGAGAGGTGGAGGTAGTGGGAGTGAGAGGTGGAGGTAGAGGGAGTGAGAGGTGGAGGTAGTGAGAGGTGCAGGTAGTGGGAGTGAGAGGTAGTGAGAGGTGGAGGTAGTGGGAGTGAGAGGTGGAGGTAGTGAGAGGTGGAGGTATTGAGAGGTGGAGGTAGTGGGAGTGAGAGGTGGAGGTAGAGGGAGTGAGAGGTGGAGGAAGTGAGAGGTGGAGGTAGTGGGAGTGTGAGGTGGAGGTAGTGGGAGTGAGAGGTGGAAATAGTGGGAGTGAGAGGTGGAGGTAGTGGGAGTGAGAGGTGGAGGTAGTGAGAGGTGGAGGTAGTGGGAGTGAGAGTTGGAGGTAGAGGGAGTGAGAGGTGGAGGTAGTGGGAGTGAGAGGTGGAGGTAGTGGGAGTGAGAGATGGAGGCAGTGAGAGGTGGAGGTCGTGGTAGTGAGAGGTGGAGATAGTGGGAGTGAGAGGTGGAGGTACTGGGAGTGAAAGGTGGAGGTAGTGGGAGTGAGAGGTGGAGGTAGTGGAAGTGAGAGGTGGAGGTAGGGGGAGTGAGAGGTGGAGGTAGTGGGAGTGAGAGGTGGAGGTAGTGGGAGTGAGAGGTGGAGGTAGTGGGAGTGAGAGGTGGAGGTAGTGAGAGTGAGAGGTGGAGGTTGTGAGAGGTGGAGGTAGTGGGAGTGAGAGGTGGAGGTAGAGGGAGTGAAAGGTGGAGGTAGTGAGAGGTGGAGGTAGTGGAGGTAGTAAAGGTAGTGGAGGTAGTGGGAGTGAGAGGTGGCGGTAGTGGGAGTGAGAGGTGGAAGTAGTGGGAGTGAGAGGTGGAGGTTGTTAGAGGTGGAGGTAGTGAGAGGTGGAGGTAGTGGGAGTGAGAGGTTCAGGTAGTGGGAGTGAGAGGTGGAGGTAGTGGGAGTGAGAGGTGCAGGTAGTGGGAGTGAGAGATGGAAGGAGTGAGAGGTAGAGATAGTGGTAGTGAGAGGTGGAGATAGTAGGAGTGAGAGGAGGAGGTAGTGGGAGTGAGAGGTGGAGGTAGTGGGAGTGAGAGGTGCAGGTAGTGGGAATGACAGATGGAGGGAGTGAGAGGTGGAGGTAGTGGGAGTGAGAGGTGGAGATAGTGGGAGTGAGAGGTGGAGGTAGTGAGAGGTGGAGGTAGTGAGAGGTGGAGGTAGTGAGAGGTGGAGGTAGTGGGAGTGAGAGGTGGAGGTAGTGAGAGGTGGAGGTAGTGGGAGTGAGAGGTGGAGGTAGTGAGAGGTGGAGGAAATGGGAGTGAAAGGTGCAGGTAGTGAGAGGTGGAGGGAGTGGGAGTGAGAGGTGGAGGTAGTGGGAGTGAGAGGTGGAGGTAGTGGGAGTGAGAGGTGGAGGTAGTGGGAGTGAGAGGTGGAGGTAGTGGGAGTGAGAGATGGAGGCAGTGAGAGGTGGAGGTCGTGGTAGTGAGAGGTGGAGATAAAGGGAGTGAGAGGTGGAGATAGTGGGAGTGAGAGGTGGAGGTAGTGGGAGTGAGAGGTGGAGGTAGTGGGAGTGAGAGGTGGAGGTAGTGGGAGTGAGAGGTGGAGGTAGTGAGAGTGAGAGATGGAGGGAGTGAGAGGTGGAGGTAGTGGGAGTGAGAGGTGGAGAAAGTGGGAGTTAGAGGTTGAGGTAGTGAGAGGTGGAGGTAGTGAGAGGTGGAGGTAGTGGGAGTGAGAGGTGGAGGTAGTGGGAGTGAGAGGTGGAGGTAGTGGGAGTGAGAGGTGGAGGTAGTGATAGTGAGAGATGGAGGTAGTGAGAGGCTGAGGTAGTGGGATTGAGAGGTGGAGATAGTGGGAGTGAGAGGTGGAGATAGTGAGAAGTGGAGGTAGTGAGAGGTGTAGGTAGTGGGAGTGAGAGGTGGAGGTAGTGGGAGTGAGAGGTGGAGGTAGTGGGAGTGAGAGGTGGAGGTAGTGGGAGTGAGAGGTGCAGGTAGTGGGAGTGAGAGGTGGAGGTAGTGGGAGTGAGAGGTGGAGGTAGTGGGAGTGAGAGGTGGAGGTAGTGGGAGTGAGGGGTGGAGGTAGTGGGAGTGAGAGGTGCAGGTAGTGTGAGTGAGATGTGGAGGTAGTGGGAGTGAGAGGTGGAGGTAGTCGGAGTGAGGGCTGGAGGTAGTGGGAGTGAGAGTGGAGGTAGTGGGAGTGAGAGGTGGAGGTAGTGGGAGTGAGAGGTGCAGGTAGTGGGAGTGATAGATGGAGGGAGTGAGAGGTGGAGGTAGTGGGAGTGAGAAGTGGAGATAGTGGGAGTGAGAGGTGGAGATAGTAAGAGGTGGAGGTAGTGGGAGTAAGAGATGGAGGTAGTGAGAGGTGGAGGTAGTGGGAGCGGGAGGTGGAGAGTGGGAGAGGTGGAGGTAGTGGGAGTGAGAGGTGGAGGTAGTGGGAGTGAGAAATGGAGGGATTGAGAGGTTGAGGTAGTGGGAGTGAGAAGTGTAGGTAGTGGGAGTGAGAGGTGGAGGTAGTGGGAGTGAGAGGTGGAGGTAGTAGGGGTGAGAGGTGCAGGTAGTGGGAGTGAGAGATGGAGGGAGTGAGAGGTGGAGGTAGTGGGAGTGAGAGGTGGAGGTAGTGGGAGTGAGAGGTGGAGGTAGTGGGAGTGAGAGGTAGAGGTAGTGGGAGTGGGAGGTGGAGGTAGTGGGAGTGAGAAGTGGAGGTAGTAAAAGGTGGAGGTAGTGGGAGTGCGAGGTGGAGAGTGGGAGTGAGAGGTGGAGGCAGTGGGAGTGAGAGGCAGAGGTTGTTGGAGTGAGAGGTGGAAGTAGGGGGAGTTAGAGGTGGAGGTAGTGGGAGTGAGAGGTGGAGGTAGTTGGAGTTAGAGGTGGAGGTAGTGGGAGTGAGAGATGGAGGTAGTGGGAGTGGGAGGTCGAGAGCGGGAGTGGGAGGTGGAGGTATAGGGAGTGAGAGATGGAGGGAGTGAGAGGTGGAGGAAGTGGGAGTGAGTGGTGGAGGTAGTGGGAGTGAGAGGTGGAGGTAGTGAGAGTGGGAGATAGAGGGAGTGAGATGTGGAGGTAGTGGGAGTGAGAAGTGGAGGTAGTGGGAGTGAGAGATGGAGGGATTGAGAGGTGGAGGTAGTGGGAGTGAGAGATGGAGGGAGTGAGAGGTGGAGGTAGTGGGAGTGGGAGGTGGAGTGTGGGAGTGAGAGGTTAAGGTAGTCGGAGTGAGAGGTGGAGGTAGTGGGAGTGAGAGGTGGAGGTAGTGGGGGTGAGAGGTGGAGTTAGTGGGAGTGGGAGGTCGAGAGTGGGAGTGGGAGGTGGAGGTAGTGGGAGTGAGAGATGGAGGGAGTGAGAGGTGGAGGTAGTGGGAGTGAGAGGTGGATGTAGTGGGAGTGAGAGGTGGAGGTAGTGAGAGTGGGAGATAGAGGGAGTGAGAGGTGGAGGTAGTGGGAGTGAGAGGTGTAGAGTGGAAGTGAGAGGTGGAGGTAGTGATAGGTGGAGGTAGTGGGAGTGGGAGGTGGATATTGGGAGTGAGAGGTGGAGGTAGTGGGAGTGAGAGGTGGAGGTAGTGAGAGGTGGAGGTAATGGGAGTGAGAGGTGGAGAGTGGGAGTGAGAGGTGGAGGTACTGGGAGTGAGAGGTGAAGGTAGTTAGAGGTGGAGGTAGTGGGAGTGGAAGGTGGAGGTAGTGGGAGTGAGAGGTGGAGGTAGTGGGAGTGAGAGGTGGAGGTAGTGAAAGGTGGAGGTTGTGGGAGTGCGAGGTGGAGAGTGGGAGTGAGAGGTGGAGGTAGTCGGAGTGAAAGGCAGAGGTTTTTGGAGTGAGAGGTGGAGGTGGTGGGAGTGAGAGGTGGAGGTAGAGGGAGTGAGAGGTGGAGGTAGTGAGAGGTGGAGGTAGTGGAGGTAGTAAAGGTAGTGGAGGTAGTGGGAGTGAGAGGTGGCGGTAGTGGGAGTGAGAGGTGGAAGTAGTGGGAGTGAGAGGTGGAGGTTGTTAGAGGTGGAGGTAGTGAGAGGTGGAGGTAGTGGGAGTGAGAGGTTCAGGTAGTGGGAGTGAGAGGTGGAGGTAGTGGGAGTGAGAGGTGCAGGTAGTGGGAGTGAGAGATGGAAGGAGTGAGAGGTAGAGATAGTGGTAGTGAGAGGTGGAGATAGTAGGAGTGAGAGGAGGAGGTAGTGGGAGTGAGAGGTGGAGGTAGTGGGAGTGAGAGGTGCAGGTAGTGGGAATGACAGATGGAGGGAGTGAGAGGTGGAGGTAGTGGGAGTGAGAGGTGGAGATAGTGGGAGTGAGAGGTGGAGGTAGTGAGAGGTGGAGGTAGTGAGAGGTGGAGGTAGTGGGAGTGAGAGGTGGAGGTAGTGGGAGTGAGAGGTGGAGGTAGTGAGAGGTGGAGGTAGTGGGAGTGAGAGGTGGAGGTAGTGAGAGGTGGAGGAAATGGGAGTGAAAGGTGCAGGTAGTGAGAGGTGGAGGGAGTGGGAGTGAGAGGTGGAGGTAGTGGGAGTGAGAGGTGGAGGTAGTGGGAGTGAGAGGTGGAGGTAGTGGGAGTGAGAGGTGGAGGTAGTGGGAGTGAGAGATGGAGGCAGTGAGAGGTGGAGGTCGTGGTAGTGAGAGGTGGAGATAAAGGGAGTGAGAGGTGGAGGTAGTGGGAGTGAGAGGTGGAGGTAGTGGGAGTGAGAGGTGGAGGTAGTGGGAGTGAGAGGTGGAGGTAGTGGGAGTGAGAGGTGGGGGTAGTGGGAGTGAGAGGTGGAGGTAGTGAGAGTGAGAGATGGAGGGAGTGAGAGGTGGAGGTAGTGGGAGTGAGAGGTGGAGAAAGTGGGAGTTAGAGGTTGAGGTAGTGAGAGGTGGAGGTAGTGAGAGGTGGAGGTAGTGGGAGTGAGAGGTGGAGGTAGTGGGAGTGAGAGGTGGAGGTAGTGGGAGTGAGAGGTGGAGGTAGTGATAGTGAGAGATGGAGGTAGTGAGAGGTGGAGGTAGTGGGATTGAGAGGTGGAGATAGTGGGAGTGAGAGGTGGAGGTAGTGGGAGTGAAAGGCAGAGGTTTTTGGATTGAGAGGTGGAGGTGGTGGTAGTGAGAGGTGGAGGTAGTGGGAGTGAGAGGTGGAGGTCGTGGGAGTGAGAGGTGGAGGTAGTGGGAGTGAGAGGTGGAGGTAATGAGAGTGGGAGATAGAGGGAGTCAGAGGTGGAGGTAGTGGGAGTGAGAGGAGGAGGTAGCGGGAGTGAGAGATGGAGGGAGTGAGAGGTGGAGGTAGTGGGAGTGAGAGATGTAGGGAGTGAGAGGTGGAGGTAGTGGGAGTGGGAGGTGGAGAGTGGGAGCGAGAGGTGGAGGTAGTGGGAGTGAGAGGTGGAGGTATTAAGAGTGGGAGATAGAGGGAGTCAGAGGTGGAGGTAGGGGAAGTGAGAGGAGGAGGTAGCGGGAGTGAGAGATGGAGGGAGTGAGAGGTGGAGGTAGTGGGAGTGAGAGATGGAGGGAGTGAGAGGTGGAGGTAGTGGGAGTGGGAGGTGGAGAGTGGGAGTGAGAGGTGGAGGTAGTGGGAGTGAGAAATGGACGGAGTGAGAGGTGGAGGTAGTGGGAGTGAGAGGTGGAGGTAGTGGGAGTGAGAGGTGGAGGTAGTGAGAGGTGGATGTAGCGGGAGTTAGAGGTGGAGGTAGTGGGAGTGGAGATGGAGAGTGGAAGTGAGAGGTGGAGGTAGTGGGAGTGAGAGGTGGAGGTAGTGGGAGTGAGAGGTGGAGTTAGTGGGAGTGAGACGTGGATTTAGTGGGAGTGAGAGGTGGAGGTAGTGGGAGTGGGAGATGGAGAGTGGGAGTGGGAGGTGGAGAGTGGAAGTGAGAGGTGGAGGTAGTGGGAGTGAGAGGTGGAGGTAGTGGGAGTGAGAGGTGGAGGTAGTGGGAGTGAGAGGTGGAGGTAGTGGGAGTGAGAGGTGGAGGTAGGTGGAGTGAGAGGTGGAGGTAGTGGGAGTGAGAGGTGGAGGTAGTGTGAGTGGAGATGGAGAGTGGAAGTGAGAGGTGGAGGTAGTGGGAGTGAGAGGTGGAGGTAGTGGGAGTGAGAGGTGGAGGTAGTGGGAGTGAGAGGTGGAGGTAGTGGGAGTGGAAGGTGGAGAGTGGGAGTGGCAAGTAGAGAGTGGAAGTGAGAGGTAGAGGTAGTTGGAGTGAGAGGTGGACGTAGTGGGAGTGAGAGGTGGAGGTAGTGGGAGTGAGACGTGGATTTAGTGGGAGTGAGAGGTGGAGGTAGTGGGAGTGGGAGATGGAGAGTGGGAGTGGGAGGTGGAGAGTGGAAGTGAGAGGTGGAGGTAGTGGGAGTGAGAGGTGGAGGTAGTGGGAGTGAGACGTGGAGGTAGTGGGAGTGAGAGGTGGAGGTAGTGGGAGTGGGAGATGGAGAGTGGGAGTGAGAAGTTGAGGGAGTGAGAGGCTGAGCTAATGGGATTGCGATGTGGAGGTAGTGGGAGTGAGAGTTGGAGCTGATGTGTGAGTAAGAGGTGATGTGTGGATCTGAGGTGGAGGTGATGTGTGACTGAGAGGTGGAGGTGATGTGTGAGTGAGATGTGATAAATGAGTGAGAGGTGGAGGTGATGTGAGTGAGAGGTTGAAGTGATGTGAGTGAGAGGTGGAGGTGATGTGAGTGAGAGGTGGAGGTGATGTGTGAGTGAAAGGTGGAGGTGATGTGTGAGTGAGAGATGGAGGTGATGTGTGAGTAAGAGGTGGAAGTGATGTGAGTGA
Source organism: Ariolimax columbianus (assembly GCA_036924085.1). Taxonomy (NCBI): domain Eukaryota; kingdom Metazoa; phylum Mollusca; class Gastropoda; order Stylommatophora; family Arionidae; genus Ariolimax; species Ariolimax columbianus. The sequence continues at coordinate 36,661,741 of JAVGWX010000014.1, forward strand.
GAGGTGGAGGTGATGTGTGAGTGAGAGGTGGAGGTGATGTGTGAGTGAGAGGTGGAGGTGATGTGTGAGTGAGAGGTGAAGGTGATGTGTAAGTGAGAGGTGGAGGTGATGTGTGAGTGAGAGGTTATATATGAGTGAGAGGTGATATATGAGTGAGAGGTGGAGGTGATGTGTGAGTGAGAGGTGGAGGTAATGTGTAAGTGAGAGGTGGAGGTGATGTGTGAGTGAGAGGTGGAGGTGATGTGTGAGTGAGAGGTGGAGGTGATGTGTGAGTGAGAGGTGGAGGTGATGTGTGAGTTAGAGGTCGAGGTGATTGGAGTTAGTGGTTGAGGTGATGTGTGATTGAGAGGTGGAGGTGATGTGTGAGTGAGAGGTGGAGGTGATGTGTGAGTGAGAGGTAGAGGTGATGTGTGAGTGATAGGTGGAGGTGATGTGTTAGTGAGAAGTGGAGATGATTTTACATTCAAAGGAATATGTAGAAGGAACTAAGGACTCATTACAACTAGTCTAGTGTTGCCACTGGTGATGGCCACATGTGCTTTCTCTGGTCCTCGTATGTCGGGCAATTTTGCAGCATATGTTCAGCTGTCATTTTCCCTGTTCCACAGGTGTATTCATCAGTGCCACCTATCTTCAGTTTATTGAATAGATGGTACCTCAGTCTGTTGTGGCATGTGCGAAGTCTGAAGACCATGACCTGCTCTCTTCTGTTCAACTGGTAATAGGCATCGTTTTTTGTGTAGCCAGTATGTTCTGTTTCCCATTTGGTCACGTGTCTGTCCCTAATAAACCTTTTGAATTCTTCGTAGGTCACACTAGGATCTGGTTGTGGTAATCTTGCACAATCTTTTGTCAGTCTGTCTGCCTCCTCGTTGCCTTGAATGTTATAGTGGGATGGAACTCACTGTACCACTACTCTTTTTGGTGCGGACTGCTGGCATAGTTGACAGAGTACTGTTCTTAAATCATTAAGTTCTGTATTTTTCTGGCTTTTCAGTGCTGTAACCACGGACAGGGCATCTGTAAACAGGACTATCTGGCTTTCATTGCTTTCGCCTTCCAGCATTGCTTCTACTGCAGCCTTCAGTGCCTCTGCCTCAAGCGATGTAATATGATTTTCTTTAATAATGAATGCTATTTCTATTACGTCCGATCACCAGCAGAGCAGAGCTGGACTGTGGACAAAATCCTGGGTGTGATAACTTTCACAAACTTTTGATATGAACTATATAGCACCTGCATTATATACTATGTTTGCTAGCGTCATTCACTAACTTTTTCAGTACAAGGGGCTTGTCATAAGTCTTTACCCTGACCATGAAGGAGTCGGAGGAGAAATTTGAAATTCGGCCACCACCTGAATTTATACAGTTCTGTCATCTCTGCGTGTCCTTGAGAAGACCTTCAGAAAAAAGTAACCTATTTTGTAAACTAAACCAGTTATCAGAAGCCAGTATCGTCACCGTCAAAATGATTTCCTTTCAGCTGTTTTTTAAGTTTTGGGAAAAGAAAAAATCCGGGTGATAATGGTGAACCCATGTCTCATCTACTGTCGCCATGGTCGGCAACATGTTTTTCAACCGACACATTTTGAGCAACTGGCCACAGCAATCAACCCTCGTTTGTTTCTGTTCACATGTCAGCAGACGCGGGACCCAGCAGGCACACACTGTTCACATGTCAGAAGACGCGGGACCCAGCGGGCATACACTGTTCACATGTCAGCAGACGCGGGACCCAGCAGGCACACACTGTTCACATGTCAGAAGACGCGGGACCCAGCGGGCATACACTGTTCACATGTCAGCAGACGCGGGACCCAGCGGGCATACACTGTTCACATGTCAGCAGACGCGGGACCCAGCAGGCACACACTGTTCACATGTCAGAAGACGCGTGACCCAGCGGGCATACACTTTTCTCATGTTCAGTCTGTTGTGTGAAATTCTAAAAACGGTACTTTCATTCAGTTTTGCTGAACTAGATATCTCTGCAATTGTCATTTTCCTATCCTGGTCAAGGATTTTCTTCACTCTTGCAGCATTTTCATCGCTGCACTCTGAGGATGGTCTTCCTGATCTTGGAAGATCAGCAACATAAGAACGACCACACTTAAACTGCCTACACCAGATTTTTACAGAAGCACACGAAGGACATAATTCCTCAAACACTGGTTTCATCTCCCTGCCTATTAAAGTAGTGGTTTTTTCTTGCAACATCAAGCATTTTATCACAGTTCTGGCCTCTGATTTCTCCATTGTTCTGACAAACCCTTAGAGTAAAAGATCCGGTCAATAAGGTGTGTTGCGCCATGCACCATACAGGGTAAACCCGTCTAGGAGGGAAATTCATACTTCTCAAGTCCAGAACAAATTAAATGAGCTACATACCTGCCAAAGTTCAACTTTCTCCTCCTACTCCTTCATAGTCAGGGTAAAGACTTATGACAAGCCTCTTGTATTTCACGATATGCTTGGTTTGACGTTTTAGTTAAACAATTCAGTATTGAGTAACTAAATGTATATTTATTTGTAGCTCACGATGAACATTTCTGGTTGAAACGTTATATCTCGATGAGCTTGTCTGTACTGACACATACACATTTCTTCTTCTTCTTCTTCGTACGCAGTCATACAGTAACCATTTTTTTTCGAAAAAAGCGGCGGTCATCCTGAGGCTCTCGCCACTGTCATAGAGCTTCTCTTGTGGTTCCACTGGTGATGGCCACATCTGCTCTCTCTGATCCTCGTATGTCGGGCAGTTCTGCAGCAGATGCTCAGCGGTCATTTTCTCGGTACCACACGGGCATTCGTCAGTACCACCTATCTTTAATTTGTTGAATAGGTGGTACCTCAGTCTATTGTGGCCAATGCGAAGTCTGAAGACCACGACCTGCTCTCTTCTGTTCAACTGGTAATAGGCATCGTTTTTGTTGTAGCCAGTATGTTCAGTTTCCCATTTGGTCATGTATCTGGCTTTGATAAGCCGTTTTGACTCTTCGTACGTCAACATACACATTTGACTTCTTTTTGTCCTTTTCGTTCGCAATATTGTTTCCTGTTACGTCTACACAGTAACCCCGGTTTTCTGGATAGCGGTTGTTGTAGTGAAGAGTTCTTCGGGGCTTCCAAACAGCTTTGTGTGAAGATTCGTCTAAGTGGGCCAGTGCTCAGTACGCAATTTAAGCCTGCGGAAATGGTACTCAATCTATTATGTTCCGTTCTGTTGAGGAACAGGATCACTTGTGCTACTCGATAAAGGCAGTGATAGTTGTCTCTCGTTTGGTCGATCCTCCGTATGGCTTAGATTATCTAATAATCGATCTTCCTTATGGCTTAGATTATCTTATAATCGATCCTCCTTATGGCTTAGATTATCATATAATCGACCCTTCTTATGGCTTAGATTATCTTATAATCGATCCTCCTTATGGCTTAGAATATTTTATAATCGATCCTTTTTTGGCTTAGATTATCTTATAATAGATCCTCCTTATGGCGTAATCTTATAACCGATCTTTCTTATGGCTTAGATTATCTTATAATCGATCCGACATATGGCTTAGATTATCTAATAATCGATCCTTCTTAAGGCTTAGATCCTTCTTATCTAATGTAACAGTTCCCGCCGGAGCAGAGAGTTTAGGATAGGGGTGATGTGGTTGCTGATAACAAATGTACCTGAATGCGTGTCAAGGTCACTCACCGTCTCAACAAAGGAGAACATAGTTGGGGCAAAGAATGTGGACAGGTAGGAGCTGACTACTGGCCTTCCGATTTGGGTAGGGAGAGAATGATTGACAGACGGATTGGCAGCGGGGCTTGCTGCGAGAGAATGAGTGACAGGTGTGCAAAGTGTTTCGTTCCAATAAGACTGAATATAGCCATCCCCTGAGATCCATTGGTCAAGCTCTAACTTTGCTTGATTGTATATACCTTGAGACAAAGTTTAGCTCAGGAGGCTGGATGGAGAGGAGGCTGGATAGAGAGATGAGAGCGAGAGAGAGAGAGACTGAATTTAGATAGTATGTTTAACTCACCGACTTAGATAGAGGAGCGATTGATAGACTCTTTCACGAATTTTAGTGATAGAACAGGATCGCTCAAGTAGGTGTGTGAGTTTTGTATTAAGTGATAATCTGAACGTTGTGTTGTGAGCAGGGCACAATGTGAACGAGGTATGTCCAGATCGCCCGCCTGAGAGGATTTGAGTGAGAAAGAGTATTTGATAAGGTGTGTTGAGGACGCAGTTAAGGCGAGGTGTGTGTGATGTAATTGCAAGGCAATAGAAATGGGTTTAGATAGTTGGGAATTCCATCAATAGCTAATGATTAAAATTTCCGCTTTATTTAATATTTATATTAACTTATATATAACATAGGAATAATTAGTTTAGATGATATGTATTGAATTGTGTTTGTCATTCCACTACTCATTTTTATGATATGAGTATTTTGTAATAAATATGCCATCTGATGTGTGCCATATTATTTGAAGTGTGTGGTCATGATGATGTGGATGAGTGTGAGAATGTTCTGAGTTAGAAGAACGGCCAGGGCAAACAGTGAGGTCTGTTATTCTTATAATCGATCCTCATTATGGCTTAGATTATCATATAATCGACTTTTGGTTGTCAGCTATGTCCCAGCCTTTTCTGATTTTTAATCCATTTCAGCACGAATCCTTACTACTCACGCGTACGTCTGTGATTTCTCTTTCTCTCTTTTCCTATCTCTCTTTTTTTCTCTCTCTTTCTCTCTCTTTCTTTCTCTCTTTCTCTGTCTCTTTCCCTTGCTATCTCTCTCTCTTTCTCTCTCTTTCTTCTCTCTTTCTCTCTCTCTCTTTCTCTCTCCCTTTTTCTCTCTTTTTCTCTCTCTTTTTCTCCCTTGTTCTCGCTTTCTCTCTATTTTTCTCTCTCTCTCCCTTTCTCTCTCTCTTTCTCTCTCTCTCTCTTTCTCTCTCTATTTCTCTCTATCTATTTTTTCTCTCTTTCTCTCTCTCTTTCTCTCTCTCTCTTTCTCTCTCTATTTCTCTTTCTTTTTACTCTTTCTTTCTCTCTATCTCTTTCTCTCTGTCTCTTTCCCTCTCTTTCTCCTTTTCTCTCTCTATCTCTCTTTTCCGTTTTCTCTCTCTCCCTCTGTGCGCCCCTGCGTGTGCGTGAGAGGGAGAGAGAGAGAGAGAGAGAAAAAGAGAGAAAGAGACCCGTTACAAGTAAATATGCACGTGTGGTTGTATAATAAAGTGTGTAATTTAATCCTCTAATTTTCAGTTAACTGTCGTTCTGCTGCGGTAACTCCTTTCAAAGACGTTTATTCCACAACCGACATATCATAAACTGATCTTACTTCTGCCAGTCCTCTCTAAAATGAGGTATAGGCCCGTCTGTCAAGACTAAATACACTCATTCACGTATTAAAATTGGGCTGGTTTCAGTCAGCAGATATCAATCAACAATTCATTTTGCGAAGCTAACTCGGCGAGTAGTTAGGGGTAATAGGTTTGAGATTTCAAACTGGAGCAAGGCCATATCCATCCCGAGCCAGGGCCGAGAGCCTAAAGTTGTTGACCGATTGGATACGTGAATGTAGAGTTTACAATCGTATGTTAAATACAATTCAAAAGTGTGTCTGTCTTAGAAAACTCAATGACTTTCATCTTGTAATATCTTATTGATTGACGTCTAGAGGTTAATCATTAAATTCATGTTCGTAACTTGTACAATGGAGGCTAAGTAGGCACAGAGTTAAACGTCGGTCTCACAATCAGAACTCAACGGGTTCAAATCCCGCCGTATCCAGTTTGGCAGACACGGGATTCTTTTTTGGTATCATCGCTTCTCCACGCTCGGAAAGTATTGTCAACCTACCTATCAAGAAACATAACAGCTTAATAGGTTGGCAGTTGGTAAGGGATGGGATGGGGCAGGTGTTTTATATACCTCTGCTGGTATTGCATCAGCTCTTGGAGCTTTTCCTATAGGATCACTGAACTCTTCTGCCACATGTGGGCTGAAGGAAAAATTCCGCAGAAGCTAAAGGACGCCTCAATCGTTCACCTGTACAAAAGAAGAGGCAACCGTCAGGAATGCGACAATCATCGTGGAATATCGCTACTCTCCGTAGCAGGCAAGATCCTAGCTCGCTTACTGCTAAACAGGCTCAACAAACACCTTGAACAAAGCCACGACCTCCCAGAAAGCCAATGTGGATTCAGAGCCGGAAGAGGAATAGTGGACATGATTTTTGCCGCTCGCCAAGTAAAAGAGATGTGTCGGGAACAAAATCAGGCCTTGTACACCACGTTTATTGATTTGACAAAGGCATTTGATACAGTGAACAGAGAAGGGCTGTGGATGATAATGTACAAGTTTGGCTGCCCCAACAAGTTCATAACCACGGAGAAACAGCAACACGAAGGCACGTGTGCTCGTGTACTGGACAGCGGTGCAATCTCTAAAACGTTTCTAGTATCAAACGGAGTAAAACAAGGATGTATACTCGCCCCGACCTTGTTCAGCATGATGTTCGTGGCCACGATGACAGACGCCTTCAGATCACTGGAGTTTGGAATACCCATAATGTACCGCACAGATGGCAAGTTACTCAATCCCAGAAGAATGAAGGCCAAAACCAAAGTGGCTGGCGAGATAATCAGGGAACTTGTATTTGCTGACCACTGCGCTCTAATGAGCAACTCAAAACTGTACATGCAGGTTGCAATGGACCGGTTCTCTGCCGCATGCAAACAATTTTGGCCTGGCCATAAATGCCAAAAAAAACAGAGGTCACGTACCAACCAGTACCAGGCATGCCGTACACAAAACCATAGACTACAGTCAGCGGGCAGATGCTGAATGTCGTAGACAAATTGACGTAACTGGGCAGCACGCTGTCGAGATCTGTCAGCCTAGACGAGGAGGTGGCAAGCAGAATAGCAAAGGCCAGCACAGCCTTTGGTAGAATGCACTCGATGGTCTGGGCACGTCGTGGCATCAGCGTCAAGACCAAACTCAAAGTCTACCGTGCAACCATCATTCCAACCCTGCTATACGCTTGCGAAAGCTGGACTGTATACTCTGGACATGCAAGGAGGTTAAACCACTTCCACACAGGTTGCCTGAGGCGAATATTCCACATCCGATGGCAAGATCGTGTCACTGACATCTAGGTTCTCTCGAGGGCTAACATGCCCAGCATCCATGCCCTACTAGAAAAAAGCACGACTAGGATGGGCCGGACACCTCGTCCGTATGTCAGACGAGCGGCTCCCAAAGAAGCTTCTCTACGGCGAGCTGAGATAAGGATGGCGCGAGAGAGGGCGCCCAAAGAAACGTTTTAAAGACGGTCTGAAGGACTCAATGAAACGTTGCCAGATAGACATCGACATCTAGGAATGTCTTGCGCAAAACAGATCTGACTGGAGAAGCGCAGTCAAATCGAGTGTAGCTACCGGCGAAGACGACCGTGTTGTAAAAGCCCAGAGCAGACGCGAGACCCGGAAATCCCGAACAGCGGGAACACCATCACCTTCTACAAACCTCGTGTGTCCGATATGTAGCAGAAGTTTTCGAGCCCGCTTTGGCCTGTTCAGCCACATGAGCACCCACACCGAACAGGGAAATCTGTGACAAGGATGATCTCGGCGGTCCTCATCGACAACGACGGACAGCTATTAATTAATTAGGTTGGCAGTTGTAAGAGCAAGAAACATATAACAGCTTAATAGGTTGGCAATTGTAAGAGAAAGACACATAACAGCTTAATAAGTTGGCAGTTGTAAGAGAAAGAAACATAACAGCTAAATAGGTTGGCAGTTGTAAGAGAAAGACACATAACAGCTTAATAAGTTGGCAGTTGTAAGAGAAAGAAACATAACAGCTTAATAGGTTTTTCAGTTGTAAGAGAAAGAAACATAACAGCTTAATAGGTTGGTAGTTGTAATAGAAAGAAACATAACAGCTTAATAGGTTAGCAGTTGTAATAGAAAGAAACATAACAGCTTAATAGGTTGGTAGTTGTAAGAGCAAGAAACATAACAGCTTAATAGGTTAGCAGTTGTAATAGAAAGAAACATAACAGCTTAATAGGTTAGCAGTTGTAATAGAAAGAAACATAACAGCTTAATAGGTTGGTAGTTGTAAGAGAAAGAAACATAACAGCTTAATAGGTTAGCAGTTGTAATAGAAAGAAACATAACAGCTTAATAGGTTGGTAGTTGTAAGAGAAAGAAACATAACAGCTTAATAGGTTGGTAGTTGTAAGAGAAAGAAACATAACAGCTTAATAGGTTAGCAGTTGTAATAGAAAGAAACATAACAGCTTAATAGGTTGGCAGTTGTAAGAGCAAGAAACATAACAGCTTAATAGGTTGGTAGTTGTAATAGTGAGGTTCTGCAAAGGAAATGTAACTTTCTCATTGTTTAACTTGTACAACGGCATTGGTAGCTTTGAAAGAAACATTTTGCTATTATGATATTTCACGATTTGTCCATGAAATGATTGTACCAGAGTTTTTGAAGAGATACAATTGTCGACTGTTTGGAAGCTTTCTGATATTTATGTTTATTTATTTACTATTCTATCATGATACGAGAATATACTTTTGTCACACTCTATTATTCTCATTTACCATATAGTTTACCAATTTATCATTAAAAGTATATGTGTGTTTATGTATGTAAAAAGTAAAGTAATGTAACGTAATGTAAAGTAATGTAAAATAACTCATAGCATTACTGCCGTAGGGGTGTAGTATGTTAGCGATCTCACATTTCAAAGGCTCGGCTATATGAGGGCGGTAGCCATCTCCTCTCCCTCACCGCTTTTACTTCCTGGACTGAACCGGTACCCATTTAAGGCCGGGTCTACCCGGGGGGCCGTTGCGATCTGAAAAAACAGTTCCGCCTCAACTGGGGAATGAACACAGGACCACTCAGACGCAAAGCCAGCGCGCTAACGACTGCGATAGGCGGCTCCTGTATAAATGTATGTATGAATATATATATATATATATATATATATATATATATATATATATATATATATATATATACACATTTATACACATACATACATATATACAGGAGGCTTCAAATGACAAATATTACAAGTGGGATAGAAATTAGAACTACCATGTCTTTATATCTCCCGAGTGGCCTGCCGGGGTCTTTATTTATGACAAGGACAAGAATGGCATCACTGCCTCACAGAGAGCATGTCGTAAGAGGTGACTATGGGACATGACATAACACCGGCCATGGTTAGGCGGTTTGTTTAGAGCAGCATAGATGCGCCTAACAGGCTGCGGGTCTACTTTAATCTAGTGTTTGAGTCGGTTAAGTTAACCACCCCCCGTAAACGATTGTCCCAACGCAGCGGAGTATTAAGCTGCTCGGTCCTATCTCGCTAAGCAAGAAACCTTTCTCCCGGCTACATCCAGCTCATACCAGAGCTTCAGGCCTGCACAGGGAAATCTACCCCTGTAGAAGTGCAGGCCGAATAAGATCTAGGAATGTCTTTGAATTGTAACTTGTTTATATGGTTGCTAAGGAGTGACTCACACGTGTCGTCATGGTGCAGACGAACAACATAACGCCATAATTGCAGTTAAAAGATGGCCGCTTAGCTATTGACATGCACCAAAGATGAACATCGATCTGTTATCCGTTCTTTTTAGCAGTCATTGAGAAATTAAAAATGAGAATGAGCAGCCTAATGGATACACGTACTTAATGTCTGACAGAAGCATAAACAGCGAACACGCGATTGGAGAAGATAAATGATGCCTTTGAAGTATATGGGTATATATTAAATGAGATACATCTCTTGAAACAAAAAATAAGGATGTTTGATAACTTGGGAGTGCTAAGAGAACTGATGAACGATATCAGAATCAGGCAGAGACGGTATTTTTGTCACATAAAAATCCATTATACCATGCTGAAAACAACACTACGGGAGTTGCTCAGACACTATGGTGTGCAACCAAATTTATTTAGTATAATCCATAAAACATGCAGGAAATAGATGTCGGAGTGCTGCATGGAGGTCAGCTTTCTGAACCCTTTGAAATAAGAACAGGGGTTTGGCAGGGCTGTCTACTTTCACCATTACTCTTCCTGATGGCCATTGGCTGGATTAGGAAGTCGGCTTTATCACCAAGCGATAACGCATTATTTGGACATTGACGAGACAACATGACGATCTCGACTTTATCACCAAGCGATAACGCATTATTTGGACATTCACGAGACAACATGACGATCTCGACTTTATCACCAAGCGATAACGCATTATTTGGACATTGACGAGACAACATGGCGATCTCGACTTTATCACCAAGCGATAACGCATTATTTGGACATTGACGAGACAACATGGCGATCTCGACTTTATCACCAAGCGATAACGCATTATTTGGACATTGACGAGACAACATGGCGATCTCGACTTTATCACCAAGCGATAACGCATTATTTGGACATTGACGAGACAACATGGCGATCTCGACTTTATCACCAAGCGATAACGCATTATTTGGACATTGACGAGACAACATGACGATCTCGACTTTATCACCAAGCGATAACGCATTATTTGGACATTGACGAGACAACATGACGATCTCGACTTTATCACCAAGCGATAACGCATTATTTGGACATTGACGAGACAACATGGCGATCTCGACTTTATCACCAAGCGATAACGCATTATTTGGACATTGACGAGACAACATGACGATCTCGACTTTATCACCAAGCGATAACGCATTATTTGGACATTCACGAGACAACATGACGATCTCGACTTTATCACCAAGCGATAACGCATTATTTGGACATTCACGAGACAACATGACGATCTCGACTTTATCACCAAGCGATAACGCATTAATTGGACATTCACGAGACAACATGACGATCTCGACTTTATCACCAAGCGATAACGCATTAATTGGACATTCACGAGACAACATGACGATCTCGACTTTATCACCAAGCGATAACGCATTAATTGGACATTCACGAGACAACATGACGATCTCGACTTTATCACCAAGCGATAACGCATTATTTGGACATTGACGAGACAACATGACGATCTCGACTTTATCACCAAGCGATAACGCATTAATTGGACATTGACGAGACAACATGACGATCTCGACTTTATCACCAAGCGATAACGCATTATTTGGACATTGACGAGACAACATGACTATCTCGACTTTATCACCAAGCGATAACGCATTATTTGGACATTGACGTGACAACATGACGATCTCGACTTTATCACCAAGCGATAACGCATTAATTGGACATTGACGAGACAACATGGCGATCTCGACTTTGCCGATGACTTGGCTCTACTATCCCATACGCATAGCCAGATGCAAAATAAGATGTGTATACTTGAAGACAGGTCAGTACAACTGGTGCTATAAAAAACAAAGACAAAACACAGGTTTTGAAAATAAATGCAGTTAAAAATTACATAATTGGGCTGGGAGCCACCGACTTTCAGAATGTGGAGTCATTAACATACGTTGGCAGCAATATAGACATACTAGGTGGTACATAAAACGATGTTCAGTTAAGACTACAGAAGGCAAGAAGAGCTTTTATTGCATTGATGAATTTATGGAAGTCAAAAGAAATTAAAACCACCACCAATATAAAAATCTTCAACTCCAACGTAAAATCCGTTTTTTTTATGGTTCTGAAACATGGAGGACAAGTAGGTACTTATGAAAAACGGAACAGATTTTTGTGAATGGTCTGCGCACAATACAAGGATGGAAATGGTACGACAAGATCATCAACGTGGGACTTATGGGGACAGCGGGACAAATACCAGTGGAGCATGGGATACAGAGGAGGCGGTGACGATGGATAACCCACACGTTACGGAAACTAGCGTATAAAATTACCAGACAAGCTCTGTTCTGGAATCCACAGGGCAAAAGAAATAGAGAAAGATCGAGACATTCATGGAAAAGGGAAGTGGAAGGACGTGAATAGAATTGGCTCAGATGGTTCATGGTAGGAAGCCAGTACTTATTGAGGACCTATGCTCCACGGGAGCTGATAGGTTTTTGAATTGATTGAAAATAATACTGGAAGGAAATGGTCACTCATGCCAGAGGTAAACAACGCTATAAGCGGGGCAATAACATCAAGCAAGGTCAGTCCCATGTCAACAATTGTCGGGGGTGAAAATAGCTCTTAATGCACTAAGCCGTAGCCTATGTGAGGTGGAGTGGATAGTTCCATACAACATACTGACCAAAACTCCATCTAACGTTAGAGTCAGGTACAACATACTGACCAAAACTCCATCTAATGTTAGAGTCAGGTACAACATACTGACCAAAACTCCATCTAACGTTAGAGTCAGGTACAACATACTGACCAAGATTCCATCTCACGTTAGAGTCACTTACAACATACTGACCAAGATTCCATCTCACGTTAGAGTCAGGTACAACATACTGACCAAGATTCCATCTCTCGTTAGAGTCACAAACAACATACTGACCAAGATTCCATCGCACGTTAGAGTCACGTACAACATACTGACCAAGACTCCATCGAACGCTAGAGTCAGCTATACATACTGACAAAGATTCCATCTCACGTTAGAGTCAGGGACAACATAATGACCAAGATTTCTTCGCACGTCAGGTACAACATACTGACCAAGATTCCATCTCACGTTAGAGTCAGGTACAACATACTGACCAAGACTCCATCTCACGTTAGAGTCATTACAACATTATGACCAAGATTCCATTTCACGTCAGAGTCAGGAACGGACCCAGATCCCACGTGATCAAGTCTGTGATTCAGGCAGGTTGAACTATGTGCAGGTTGTTGACCCGCTTCCCCACCTTAGAGGTAAGCCCACAAACACAATTGTTGCAAATGCTACAAAAACGAAAATTGAGTTAGCTGGGACACAATATGAGACACTAACGTCTTCTACATACGATACTAGTGGGGAAAGATTAAGAGGAAACGAGAAAGGGGACGATAAAGATTTCCCTCTACATTCCAGATAATAGCTGTCCATCGTTATCGATGAGGACCGCCGACATCATCCTTGTCACAGATTTCCCTGTTGGGTGTGGGTGCGCATGTGGCTGAACAGGCCAATGCGAGCACGAAAACATTCCAGATAGACAAGTACATTAAAGTGCATGGCTTTGCTGCAATAAAAAGAGATGCAGAGGAAAGAGTCATACTCAGACAACATTACAGATAGTCATAACTATGATGAACAAGACTATGATGATAATGATGATAACTAGATTTGTCTAATTTGTAAAAAAGGCCGAGTCTCTATGAATGTTACGGTTATAACAAATAGGTTATATTAAGAAACACGTATGTATACAGCATTAACATTTTTAAGGCGTTTCGTTTTGTTTAGCAACTCACAATAGATATCTGACAATCCTTCTCAGACGTGAACATTCCTCTACTTTACTGGTAAAGTAAGTTCATGTTGACTTACAATTAAATCTGTATATGCTTTCTAGGTCAATGGCAAAATAATAGGATGACATTCGTTGCAGTCATAATCGTACGAAAAGCCTAATATTACAAGTTAAACACTATGGTTTCTTGTAGAATGATGATAATGATGAAGATACAATCCCTTTAGATGAGATCTGGCAGCGCTTGACAGCCCAATGCCTCCCGCACAAAAGCACACGTTCCTCCTCAATTGTTGTAGTGATGTGTAGAACTTGTTTAGTATGGTGGGGTGTGGTGGTAGCAGCAGATTCCGCAGATCGGCCAGTCTTGGGCACAAAGTCAGGAGGTGCTTGACTGACTCCTCGTGGTCATGGCAGAATCTGCACTTTGATTCACGTAGTGGGTCTAATCTACTCAGATGTTTGATTCTCGTGGTGGGTCTAATCTACTTAGATGTTTGATTCTCGTGGTGGGGCTAATCTATTCAGATGTTTGTTGAGAGCGGCATGTTCTGTTCTCAGCTTGAAGATCAAACTCTGGTCTCTTCGATGCAATTTCTTGGCTGGATCCTGGGGATCTGGTTTTGCTTGCAGAACGAAGAATGGTATAAACGGTATTTAAACTAAAATATTTAATCATTCGCTCAATAAAGTTTATTTATCATTGCACTACAGCCAGAAATCAAAACCTTTTTGAAACTAAACGGCGAAAATAGCACCCAAGGAGGGAATAACAAGTCCACTCGCAGTAATGAAACGTATGAGACACCTAGACATGAATGTGTTATTAAAAGATCCAACTCAACTTAACTTAACTTTTAACTTTAACTTAAATTAACTTAACGTCTTTATTCTGGTTTAGAAACTCTGTAGAGTATGTATACAACCAGTTTCACTTACATTACCTTGCCTTAAAAGCAATGCGCATCCAATATATTCTTAAATGCATTAATTGTCTCTGCCACCACTACTTCCTGTGGCAATGCATTCCAAGCATTCACCACTCTCTGACTAAAAATATATTTTCTAATATCGAATCTGGACCTTTCTTTTGTTCATTTGTAGCTATGCCCTCTTGTTCTTGTGGGTGGCTGCATGTTGTAAAAAAAACAACGTCTTTTAGTCTATCTATCTAATGCTTATTCTGAAGTTATGATGTTAGAACTTAGATGCTACCAGAAAATGCAACATGGTTGTTAAGATCAATAGAGAAATAATATGTGGTATTAAATTTGCGAATGACCAAGCTACAGTATTAGGAACAGACAATGAATTACCAAAGCTACTCACAGGATTAACGAACACAGCCAAGGAAAAATTATGGTACAAATAAAGATTATTGACAAAACTTTTGGTAATAGCTACGGCCTCAAAGGATACCAATAAGTATAAAGGAGCAGATAAAAGAACAAGTACAGATGTTTTCATATTTGGGACAAATAATTACAAAGCGTGCCTATTCCCATTGTGAAGCTGAAACGAAATCTAGGATTGCAGTGAAAACGGGTCAAACAAGCTTACGGATATATGGGCATATAAGACAGCTACTGGAAAGTATACACAAAGGTAGAAAGTCTTGGATTGGTCACTGCATGACACATGGAGGTCTACTAATGAAAGTACTGAAAGGTAAATTTCAGGTGAGAGGAAGAAGAGGTCGACCAAGAAACAAGTTTATGACAAAAGCGTGCATGAACATGAGCCTATTGATTTTTGGTGAGATGAAGAGATTTTCAGGGGACAGTAGCGTGACATGATCAGACGACTTTGGTGATGATGATTTATAACTTTTTGTTTGCGAGATTATATATCAAAATAACAGGCTATTACTACTAAAATATGGAGTCTGTGGGCTCATGTGGAAATGAATAGGTCCTTTATTCCAAATAGATAGGTCAGAGTGGCTTGGCTTCGTTCGTTCTCAATCTCCCGCTAACAAACCCTGAAAGGGTTTAAGTAGCAGAATGTAGTCCAGAGAACGGAATGCGTTGTCTCGTGGTTTACAGCTTGACTGCGATATTTGCATCATTCGGTCCAACACATCCAATTTCAGCAAGCATTTTTTGAGTACTGGGTTAGCATTCCCTCTTTGATCACTTCTCTTTAGCCAGTCTGCCCTGCTGCAGCCTGTTATGCAGGATCACCGCGTGGAGGTGTAGATGGGTCTTGGCAGCTCTGGTTCGCTGGTCCTGACGCTAGTAGTGAGCTATGGGTCACTGACCACTGCAGCTCCTGCGCTGCTCAGCATCTTGATCCCGGTCAGAGTGAAGGTAAAGGAGACTAACATAAGGTCAACTAAAACATACTGCTCAGATTATGTTAGTCAGTGTTCAGATGAAAGGTGGTGATCAAGACCACACCTCACTTTCAAACAGATCTTCCATGGAAATAGTCTATTTTGTGGCAATCTTGTTAGTAAGGAGGGATCAACACTGGGATCTCCATAGTGATGAGTTTACTGTGGAGCTTTGCATTGTAAATGTAAATGCAGAACATGTTAATAATGGTTGCCCCATTTATGGTAGAAGCATTGGAAGAGGACATTAATGTCTGGACAGGGAAAACCTACCGATCAGACTAAGTTAATCAGGGTTCAGGTGAAACATACTGATCTTCTTCTTCTTCTTCTTCTTCTTCTTCTTCTTCGTCTTCTTCTTCTTCTTCGTCTTCTTCTTCTTCTTCATCTTGTTCTTCGTACGCTGTAAGACGTCAACTTGAATTTGTTCGAAGAAAGCAGCTGTTATCCTGAGGCTGTCGACACTGCCACAGAGCTTGTCTAGTGTTGGCACTTGTGATGGCCACATGTGCTTTCTCTGGTCCTCGTATGTCGGGCAATTTTGCAGCATTTTCACTGTACCACAGGTGCATTTGTCAGTGCCACCTATCTTCAGTTTATTGAATAGATGGTACCCCAGTCTATTGTGGCCTGTGCGGAGTCTGAAGACCGCGACCTGCTCTCTTCTGTTCAGCTGGTAGTATGTATGAATGATGACATTTGACACGTGGGGATGTCGATTTGTGTAAAATGGTACCAAGATACATTTTTGTTATCAATAAAACGAAATGAACAAATATTTGTACTCATTAGTTAATTGTCCAGTAAGATACCCATATATGATTGCAACAGAGTGGCTTTCTATTATATGACAAGCATCATCTTCAAATTCGAGGTGATTTTTAATATAGGTTTATAAGATAATCAATAGAAAGTTTAAATTAGACTATAACAATTTTTTTCTTCAAAATACGCCGTATACATCAACAAGCGGGCACAGTCACAGATCAATGAAAGAAATGTCCATATTAGATACCAGGAAAAATTGTTTTAGTCAGAGAGTGGTGAATGCTTGGAATGGATTGCCACGGGAAATAGTGGATGGATGGTGAATTAATGCATTCAAGAATAGATTGGAGCGCATAGTTATTTTTAGGTCAAGTGAATGTAAAAGAAACTGGTTGTATACAGACTCTGCAGTCTTCTAAACCAGTATAAAGACGTTAAGTTAAGTTAAGTTAAGTTAATTAGTCGACCTGTACTTCTACTGGGGCTGATCCCTGTGCAGGTCGCAGATCTGGTATGAGCTGGTTGCAGCCGGGAGGAGGATTTCCTGCTTAGTGGACTAGACTCGGGCAGCTTATTACTCCGATGCCTAGGGACAAGTGCCGCGGAGGGTGATTATCCGATGCCCGAGTCCATAATAGACTTAAACCCTAGAGAAAAGTAGACCCGCAGCCTGTTTGGCGCCATCTATGCTGCTCTTAACAAACCACCTAACCATTGCTGGTGTTATGCCATGTCACACAGTTAGTCGACTCTTACGACATGCTCCCTGTAGGTCAGTGGTGCTATTTTTGTCATTATGATACACAAAGACTCCGGCGAATCACGCAGGGATCATAAGCTGTATATACAATTAATATAGGGATTATACGCCCCTATTAAATTCAAGGGATAATTAGATTTCTAAAAGTGAATTAATTCATGAGCTGTGATAACGCCGTGAGGTTTTCAAACTCAGATTGTCAAGTGCACGCAATCATTTATAAAAGCAGTCAAGAAATGGTTACGTCTCATGGGCAAGCAGGAACTAAACGCAAACAATGGATACAGGGCTATTTGCTATCTTTCTCAGTCCACGTATGTCGTTAGACGTCGTGGGGATGTGCGGCCTTCTTTGTTTCATATTTGTTTGGCAGGTGAAAATCCACTGGTCAATCCCAGTATCTGTTAGCCCCTGGAATATACGATCGCCTATTTTTGAGACTGGTGGAGGTGGAAATTAGAGCAAGGTAGACCCGCATCCTGTCAGGCACTATCTAAGCCGCTTAACTAACTATAACAGTCCTAACAATAATTTTTATATCCCAAGTCACGGTATCAGCTAATACAATATATATAACAAGGATTAACGTATTCTCTATCCTATCTTCTTTACCACTATCTTCTTTACCACTATCTTCTTTACCACTATCTTCTTTACCACTATCTTATTTACCACTATCACTCCCTAACTCTCAAAATTAAATATCAACAATTCTTTTAACACAGGTAAAACAAAGCATTTATTTTTAACACAGGTAAAACAAAGCATGTATTTTTAACACATGTAAAACAAAGCATGTATTTTTTTCACACAGTAAAACAATATGCACATCAAATCAATTCACTAGGCTCGTTGATCATATCATATTGTGCATCAGTTATAAATGATTTCTGATGTCTCTCAAAACGTTGGTTATCATCACTTCTCTATCTGGCTATGATTACTTCTAAAGGTTCGTGCAAGTAGCACAGGTCTTACTCTAGTACTAAACTTGACCCAGGGTTCTCATCACGTGGTCGGAATCTAGCAATTGTTCTATTCACTATCTCTGTGCGTTGACATAAAGGATGTCTATCTACAATTTCTCAGTCCTCATCTATCTGTCCTCTCAGCTTACACAAAAATGGATGTATACTGGACCTCTTGTATCGTCTCATGTAAGGCAGATGTCTACTGGACCTCTTGTCTCGTCTCACGTAAGGCAGATGTCTACTGGATCTCTTGTTTCGTCTCACGTAAGGCAGTCGGTGACTGCATCTGTGCTCTGTCTGCAGCTGTGCTCGTGTCTGCGGCTGTGCTCGTGTCTATGACAGACGACAGTGGTTGTGTTACTGTGGTTATCAGGACGAGGTAACCCCCAAATCACAACGGTCGTCTTAGGACGACAACTTCGTGTTGCAGCAACACGTCTCCGTCTGACGAGAATGAAGTCAGGTCACTCGAGCAAGATGTTAGCAGCGACGACTTGAACAGAACATCACACACAGACAGATTCTTACATGTGTGTGGTCTCTCGTTGCCTTTCCGTGTTGGTCTGCTTCGGTGCCTTCTAACTCTACTATTGTCACTCACTGGCTAAGCTTCTGTAGCTTTGAACTATCTACTTGTTCTAGACTAAGTGCTACTCACTATACTGTCTGGAAGGACACCCTTAGTCTCTGCTGCTTCTGATCTGTCCTCTATTCTGTCTCCCTCCAGCATATAGGCTAAGCTTCCCCCGCTTTAGACAATGACTTCTCCTTTCTTGAGTTCATTTCCCACCAACTTTATTTGAAATTGCGTGTCCCAAACACTGACTGACCGCTTGTTGACGGGGATTCCCAGTTCAAACCGTGAGAACAGAAGGCCGACCTATTTTGGTCGGCCAGCCCCAACTTGCAATGTTTGATAGTTGAGGACCACGCTTCGTTCAATGAACTGAAACTCTCGGACCGGGTTCTCAAGTTATGATTGGGTACCACGAACGGTATTTTCAGGGCTTCCCTGGCTTTGGCTCGTTGGACCCCTGTAACTCTGTTACATAACCACATAAACAAGAGCTGTTGTTATGGCCACACAGTCCCCGTTTTTTGCGACATATTCTCTATTGGCCGAAAATCCCTAGAATAATTTTAGTAGATTTTTAACTTGAATTTTGCCCGAGCAGCAGCCGTTAGACCTACTCTTTTCGATTTCTAACTGCTATGGTATTTTTAACGTGCGCGCCACTGCACACGGGTGTCTGATCTCAATACTCAGAGATCAGAGTAAATATTTACCGGATGATCCACCTGAAAAAATCCCGGTGCAAAACTTGGATTTTAACCCGAGGCCCCCAGCACCCGAGGCGAACACCTTACCTCGAGACCACTGGGTCTACAGGGCTATATACACCTTCATTATTTCTAATGCGTTCACACACAGCATCACGAACAGACTTAATTCTATCCCTCGAACATCGTGATCTATGTAGCAGGGAGCGGCACGCGAAAAATAGGAGGATACACTACTGAATCTGAAACAATCGTGAACGAGTTGAAAGGGGGGGGGGAGAGAGGAGAGGAAGGAAAAGGGGTGGGGGGGGGTGGGATTGGTAATTTGACAGCTAGGCGGAAGTTGGGCGATTTGAAGTGAGAAAGGAGGGGCGAGTCGTAGGAGGGAGGGGATAGGTAGTGTGAGGTTTATGGGACAGAAATGGGCGGCGAGGAAGAGGGGCAGAGATGGCCAGGGTCATTGAGAGTTGAAGACAGACGTGATGGGCCGGTTGCAGTGGTTAGGAGAAGGGTGGGAGCATAGTTGTTGCATTGTGCGACTGAATGTTTTGCAATCACGTGTCACTGTTATAACCGCCAGTCCATTTCCATACGATCCATCAGTACCGATGTGGGTATGTAGCAGTGCTGTGTCGTACATTGGGTTTGCGTAGATGCTGTGGTAAAATGTGTAAGTAGTTAATGATTCCAGATCAACTTGTAAGTAGTTATTCTCTCAAGATGTATATGTCTAGCTATTGTGTTAAGTTACGTGTGTAGATGATGTGTTAAGTTAAGTGTGTAGATGATGTGTCAAGTTAAGTGTCTAGTTTTTGGGTCAAGCTACGTGTGTAGAACCTGTGTCAAGCTACGTGTGTAGATGGTGTCAAGTTAAGTGTGTAGATGCTGTGTTAAGTTACGCGTGTAGATGATGTGTCAAGTTAAGTGTGTAGTTTTTGGGTCAAGCTACGTGTGTAGGTGTGTTAATTTAAGTAAGTAGTTGTTGAGTCACATTAAGTGTGTAATTGTTGTCCCAATATGGTTTTGTGTGTTTAGCTATTTTGTCAAGATGTGTATGGTTATTGCATTAATTTGTATGCAACTATTGTGCCAAGATGCATATTGTTATGTACAGTTACTGCTTCAAACTGCTTCTGTACGTATGTGTAGTGTTTGTGCCAAGATATTTGTCGCTGCTGTAGTTGTGTGTAATTATTGTTGCAAGATGTGTGTGAGCGCGCGTGTGTGACACCAAACACTCTAACTATGAGTCGTTACAACCGAAACCCCTCGTGTAGTTATTATGTAATAAAGTGTGCAAACTAATCTGCTAATTTGACAATATCTCTCGATTTGCAGTGCTAATCCCTGCCAAAGTCTTGTATTTCATATTGGAAATGGCACCGCCTGATACATTTTCTTCCATTTCACGATCAAATGATTTATTCACTTGAGTGTCAAGGTTGCTGTTGTTTGTGTTGTTTAATGTTTACAATGAACAACTTTACTCTTTTGTGCGTCCTTAAAGATATACCCATTCGCTTGATTCCAACAGTGATATTCTAAGTTAGGACATCACAACTATTCATTTGATCCATTTTTAGAGCTAATTTTGGCGGGGGATAGGAAGGAATATTAGATTTCAGCCTACTGGTCACATCCTGGCTGGTTCCTAACTGAACTTCTTTATACTGTTGTAGAAAGCTATACACAGTTTATACCAGTGTTTCCTAACAATATTGCACCCACAGACCGGTAAAACTGGCAAACATTTTTCGTGGGCGGTGAAAATAGGAACCATTTGAAGAAAGCTAAAAGTTTTAGCCGTTTAATTTTTTTATTTTTTTTGGCCTCCATCTTGAATAGATTAAAATTTTACACCATAAAAAACAAACACACAAACTTGTCTTCCAAATACTACAACACTGTGTTAGTAGATAAATTAACCTTTAAAACTTGTTCTAAACTCCAAAACAGTTTTCGAATTACCTAAATTAAATATCGCGATATTTATAAGGATCTCTGTCCCCCCCCCCCCCCCTCACCCCCCAACATGAGTTGTCCACCGGGGTTATTGTGCATGACAAGGACAAGAATAGCATGTCGTTATAGGTGACTGACAAGGCAAAAACCGGCCATGATTAGATGGTTTGTTGAGAGCAGCAAAGATGGCGCCTGACAGGCTGCGGGTCTACTTTGCTTTAGAGTTTGAGTAAATTAAGATAGACTTTTACATCGGTTAACCATCCTCTAAGTCACTTGTCCCAGCGCAGCTTAGTAATATAAGCTGCTCGAACCTAGTCAGATAAGCAAGAAATTCTTCTCACGGATACATTCAGCTCACGCCAGAGATGTTACCTGCACAGGAGCATCAGCCCCTGTAGAAGTACAGGTAGACTGAAACTAAGACTAAACATTAGTATATATCCTTATAAATGTGCATTAATGTTTATATTGATTTCTAGTCAGAGCGGTGTTTTTAAAGAATGATACGACACACTTTTATATTTTTGTGTTTTCAGTATTCCGTTTTAATGACATATTATTCTCCAATCCTCCCGATAGGTCTATTCATGCATTCATTATTAAAGTAATTTTTTAAACTAAAATATCCATTGAGTATATAATGTACCAACGCTGTTTAGGACCGACTGACTCAAAGATATTGTTGACTGTTGGATGAATACAAAGTCTTTTTGTCGATAATCATCATCGTCTTTAATTACTTAGGGTCTATCTGGCTTGGCTTCGTTCGTTCTCAATCTCCCGTTACCAAACCCCGAAAGGGCTTAAGTAGCAGAATGTAGTCCAGAGAACGGAATACGTTGTGTCGTAGTTTACAGCTTGACTGCGATATTTGCACCTTTCGGTCTAACACATGCGACGTCAGCAAGCATGTTTTGAGTACCGGGTTAGCATGCCTCTTCGATCCCTTCTCCTTAGCCAGTCTGCACTGCTGCAGCCTGTTATCGAGCATCACCGCGTGGAGGTGTAGAAGGGTATTGACAGCTATGATTCGCTGGCCCTGACGCTAGCAGTCAGCTATGGGTCGCTGACCACTGCAGCTCATGCGCTGCTCAGCATCTTGATCCTGGGGCCTATCTAATGACTGGATGACAATTTTCTTAATTCGCTATCTAAACATGTGGCTTTTTATTTCTGAATGATAGTCTCGATTCTCTGTAGAGTTTGAAATAAACATGAGTTCTCCATTCACCCACTGTCATTATGTCCGCTACTTGCATGGGGTATTATCAGTCTATGTACTTTACTATTTGCTACACATTTGTAGTCCGTGTGGTGTGTATTTATCCATAGTGTGAACAATATAGCCTTGACTTATGTCTTGTCAATGGCCCAAGGTAGTTTGGGGAAATTGAGTGAGTTTGATGGACAGTGAGTGAGGCTGATGACCAGTAAGTGAGGTTGATGACCAGTGAATGAGGCTGGTGAGAAGTAAGTGAGGCTGATGGCCAGTGAATGAGTGAGGTTGATAGCCAGTGAGTGAGGTTGACAGCCAGTGAGTGAGTGAAACTGATGACCAGTGAGTGAGGTTGATGACCAGTGAGTAAGGCTGATGACCAGTGAGTGAGATTAATGACCAGTGAGTGAGGTTGATGATCAATGAGTGAATCTGATGACCATTGAGTGAGTGAGGTTGATAACCAGTGAGTGAGAGAGGTTGATGACCAGTGAGTGAGACTGAAGACCAGTGAGTGAGTAAGGTTTATGGCCAGTGAGTGAGTGAAGTTGATGGGCAGTCAGTGAGGCTGATGACCAGTGAGTGAGGTTGATGACCAGTTAGTGAACCCGATGACCATTGAGTGAGTGAGGTTGATGACCAGTGAGTGAGCGAGGTTGATGACCAGTGAGTGAGTTAGGCTGATGACCAGTGAGTGAGGTTGATGACCAGTGAGTGAGCGAGGTTAATGACTAGTGATGGGGATACTCTGACACAGACAGCAGAGGTGACGAAGTGGAAGATTGGGAGATAGATGCAAATCTCTCCCTAATCAATAGGCCGGAGGATAGCCCTAGCTTCTATTCAAGAACATGGCATACCACCTCGGCTCCAGATTTGGCCTTCTCCACACAGGACATACACCATAAAATAGACCGCCAGGTGCTAAACCAACTGGCAGGTAGCGACCACAGGCCGATCAGGCTAACCATTGGCATAGAAGTAGGCCCACAGGAAACAAAACCGCTCCCACGTTGGAATTACAAACGAGCCGACTGGGACAGATTTGCAATCCTGACAGATGGGCTGTGTGAAACCATCAACACACGAAACACCAAAATGAAGCCCATGGTAGAGAGCCTAAGCAAGGCAATAATGCAAGCCGCCACTGAAACCATCCCAAGAGGAGCTAGGAAAAACTATAAGCCCTACTGGAATGATGAGTTGCAGAAAGTGGAAGATGCAGTAACAAATGCTAGGAACATGGCAGAGCGAGAAAAATCCATGGAAGCAAACATCGCCCTCAAAGCCGCCGCGGCGAAGTACAAACACACTCTCAAGCAAACAGCAAGAGAAAGCTGGAAAAATAAAACGGAAAGTCTAAACCTGGACAAAGACGGGAACAAGCTATGGAAGCTAGTCAGAGCCATGAATGACGAAACCCCGTCAAATAAACAAATTACTATCAAGCAGGGCGAGAACTTGATCACAGGTAAGAAAGCCGCAAACGCCTTTGTCGATCACTATGCCAGAGCAAACCACATCGAGGTCCCTGCAGATAAGCATACAGACATTAGCGAAGAACTAAAGGTACACGAAAACATGAATACGGCTCCTGAAGAGCACATGATGGCCAAACTAACAATGCGCGAAATGGAAGAGGCTATGAGAACACTAAAGAAAAGGAAATCTTGCTGGCACAAGCTGGGGAGCAGACGAAGGCATACTAAAGAAACTGTACACTGGAAGAGTGAGACCAATTCTCGAGTATGGCATTGCGGCATGGACAACAGCAGCGAAGGCGAACTTCGATAAAGTTAACAAACTTCAAAACCAAGCCATGAGAATTATAACAGGTGGCATGAAGTCAACGCCAATTGTAGAACTTGAAAAGATTACAAAACTGCAATCCATGACCGATAGAAGAGACTGCAGAGTCCAGCTGCAGTCAGAGAAACTCCGAAGACTGACTGACCATCCAATGTACCAGAAACTAAACAATTTGGGAAATGGGAAACTAAAGCGGAGAAACTTTGCAGAAATAGCCAAAGCAAAGATGCACGAAGATCCCATAAACACACTAACAACACCAAAACCCATCACTACTGTACGAAAACCTACCTGGAGGCAGGATATATTTCCAGAGGTGGTAGAAAATATACCAGGTATTGCAAACAAAAACTGCCAGACTGAAAAAGAAAGGAGAGACACTACCCTAAGCTTCATAACGAAAAGCTACCCAAGCATGGACTGGACCCATGCATACACCGACGGTTCTGTAACAAACACTACACAGAACGGAGGGGCAGGAGCATTCCTGAATCTACCAAATGGCAGAAAAATAACACTGTCATTCGCTACTGGTAAGTACACAAGCAATTTCAGAGCGGAGGCAGAGGCACTGAGGGCGGCAGTGGAAGAAATGGTGACACACAGTGAAAAGGAGAGCCATATAGTCCTGCTGACAGATGCTCTCGCCGTAGTCACAGCGCTAAAAAGCCAGAAAAACACTCAGCTAAATGACTTAAGAGCAGCACTCTGCAAACTGTGCCAGCAGTCCGCACCAAAAAGGGTAGTGGTACAGTGGGTTCCGTCACACTACAACATCCAAGGCAACGAGGAGGCAGACAGACTGGCGAAAGAAGGTGCAAGACTACCACAAACAGATACTAGTATGGCGTACGAAGAGTCAAAACGGCTTATCAAAGCCAGATACATGACCAAATGGGAAACCGAACATACTGGTTACACCAAAAACGATGCCTATTACCAGTTGAACCGAAGAGAGCAGGTCGTTGTCTTCAGACTTCGCACTGGCCACAACAGACTGAGGTACCACCTATTCAACAAATTGAAGATAGGGTGTACCGACGAATGCCCGTGCGGTACCGGTAAAATGGCCGCTGAACATCTGCTGCAGAACTGCCCGACATACGAGGATCAGAGAGAGCAGATGTGGCCATCACCAGTGGAACTGCAAGACAAGCTCTATGGCAGTGGCGAGAGCCTCAGGATGACCGCCGCTTTTTTCCGCCATACGTTTTTCTAATAGGTTGTACTGCCATCATACTGTGATTTACGTTGCACTGTTTTGTTAGGCTTGCGGCCCCGTGCATCCGATTTCAACAGGCGCTTCTGTAGGGATGCCCTCCTTAGCCTCTGGCTGTCCCCAGCCTATCTGCAAGGCAGCAGTTGTTTACGAGTTTTCTCTCTTATGGAAGTTGTCTTACCAGACTATCGAGTCTTCACTACTCGTGTCTATAGGGTGCAATGATGATATGTGATGATATATGAGATGGACTGGTTTACCCGGAAGAGAGGCAGTCCAGTGTGTCTGTATCCCAGGATCGTCACGTCCTGCCAGAAACGTAGCATTTGCATGTGAGTGGGGTATCTCTTTTTCCCTTTATTTTCTTGGCTTCTATGCAGGGATGGTGCGCCTAGCATTCCCCGCCACCTGGGGTGTTGACACAGTGGGGCAGGTGTGCAATGTCCGCTGGTCTGCATCTCTTCTGCGTCAAGCATGATAGTTATGGCTGATAACGTACAGAGGTAGATATCGTAGCCGGAGTGCATTCAGCCAGAGGACATGCCTGGTAATGTCACAGAGATGTTGATCGCCTGGTGTGCGGACAACTCTCATGGTCAGTGGTTGAGTCTTGACAGTTCACAGTGAGGTGGCTGCTCTACTGTTTTCGACACCCCGACCAGGTTCTAAGTCTTTGGTTGGTGGTTTCGCACCCAATCGCCGAGCATGTAGGAGCCTCCCATTGCAGTGGTGCTGAGATTTTGGGCGGGATTGCGGCTTACAAGGGTTCGGCCGTAATCCCCCACATGGTAGCCTCGCGCCCTTGGCTTATCAGCCTGGTACGTGAACCAAAGTGTCTGCGGCTCCTCTCGATTTGAGCTGGTTTTCCGTAGCAACGCCCTGTCATTTGTAGGGTAAAACTGACCTGTCTTGAGATGATCTATTTCCAGCACCCGTTCACTATTTGGTCAGACGAATTTATTGAGGGCTTTTGTTTGTCAATGACCAGGTATTTGAAATCTGCGGTTTCTGCGGAGTTAAACACGATTTCCGTAGCGTTCTTTCATTTGAGTGTTTGAGAGCTGACTTGTCATCCGTGAGTCTAATACCAGCGTACGTTCATTATTAGACCCAAACGGCAGTGCTCTCGATTTGTCAGTTGTTCTACAGTATTGGCGTGATTCAGTCAAATTAAGCCGCAGGTCCACACCTGGTGGTGCCCTTCCGTCAATTCCCTTAGCGAGACAATCAAGTTTCTTAGAGGGTAGCCCCAAAATTTTCGAGGGTCTAATTCCAGCACATGTTCTCTATTAGACCCCACGAAGGTGTACTTTTTGATAGTCATTCTGCAGTATTGGCGTGGTAAGTTAACTTAGGTCTCAGGCTCCACTCCTGATAGTGCTCTTCCGTCAATTTCTTTATCAAACACTGGATGCAGACAAAACCGAGCCACAGGGGGCATAACCCCAGATTTCTGGTGGTCTAAGTCCAGCACCAGTTCCATATTAGACCCCAGAAGAGTGGTCTCGGCATGTCAATCATTTCAGTGTTGGCCGTGTTGAGTCAAATTAAGCCGCAGGCTCCACTCCTGGTGGTGCCCTTCCGTCAATTCCTTTAAGTTTCAGCTTTGCAACCATACTTCCCCCGGAACCCAAACACTTTGGTTTCCCGGAAGCTGCCCGCAGAGTCATCGAAGCAACTCCTGCGGATCGCTAGTCGGCATCGTTTATGGTCAGAACTACGACGGTATCTGATCGTCTTCGCGCCTCTGACTTTCGTTCTTGATTAATGAAAACATTCTTGACAAATGCTTTCGCAGTAGCTCGTCTTGCGGCGATCCAAGAATTTCACCTCTAACGCCGCAGTACGAATGCCCCCGTTTGTCCCTGTTAATCATTACCTCCAGTTCCGAAAACCAACAAAATAGAACCGAGGTCCTATTCCATTATTCCATGCACCATTATTCAGGCAGCCGAGGCCTGCTTTGAACACTCTAATTTTTTCAAAGTAAACGCGCCGGCCACCCAGGACGCTCAGCGAAGAGCACCCGTGGGAGAGAGCCGGCAGACGGTAGGGCAGGAGACAACGGGCAGTGAACCGGCGCGAGCCGGACCGCCCGCCTGCGCCTGAGATCTATCTACGAGCTTTTTAACTGCAACAACTTTAATATACGCTATTGGAGCTGGAATTACCGCGGCTGCTGGCACCAGACTTGCCCTCCAATAGATCCTCGTTAAAGGGTTTAAAGTGTACTCATTCCAATTACGGGGCCTCGAAAGAGTCCCGTATTGTTATTTTTTGTCACTACCTCCCCGTGCCGGGAGTGGGTAAGTTGCGCGCCTGCTGCCTTCCTTGGATGTGGTAGCCGTTTCTCATGCTCCCTCTCCGGAATCGAACCCTGATTCCTCGTTACCCGTTACAAACATGGTAGGCATGTCACGTACCATCGACATTTGATAGGGCAGACATTTGAAAGATGCGTCGCCGGCACATGAGGCCATGCGATCAGCACAAAGTTATCCAGAGTCACCAGTGGGGACGCCGCAACCCCGCCAGGGGAAACGACGATTGGTTTTGAACTAATAAAAGCGCTCTTTCCGCGAGGGTCGGAGCTTGGTAAGCATGTATTAGCTCTAGAATTGCCACAGTTATCCAAGTAGGATCGTGTCATCTAAGGAACCTCGACTGATTTAATGAGCCATTCGCGGTTTCACCGTGAGACAGTGTGAACTTAAACATGCATGGCTTAATCTTTGAGACAAGCATATGACTACTGGCAGGATCAACCAGATATCTGTCGGAGACGTACGTACAGCACACACACCGGTCGGCGGAGGAAGGGTTACGTGTAAAAAAGCCTCGCTGGGACGACGGCCGCAGGGACCGACTGACGGGACGGACGGTTTGTTCCACCCGTCCCTCACTCCGTCGACCTAGGACCGCCTGACAGGGGCCTCCCACACGCACCAGACGACCGACCGACCGGGCTCGCTCGAGGAGGGATGGCAGCGCTCTGTGCAGAACGGATCCCAACGACCTCGGCGATGAATTTCACTGGGACTAGAGACACAATTTGGCCTGCCCTTCTCCGTAGGGAGAACGCAGGGCCTCGAGGCAACGATTTCTGCTTTCCATTTGCCGGTCACAAGCTCTTTGCGAGAGTCGGACCACCAGCGAGACGTACTGTCGAGCTCTGCTATAAGCCTTAGATAAATCACCACGGACGGACCACGTTTCCTGATACGGACCAGACTAGCGCACCTCGGTGGAGGAGCCACTACCACAAACCGCACCCAATTCGCACTACGGGGAAAGGCAGGCGAGCGTTTTCCGCAAGCCCGCGCTATCGCTCCGCCTGGCGGGACTGAGATCGCTTTACGAACACTGGTTGAAATTTAGTCGCTGCGGCGAGACAACTACCTCAGATATACAATCTATTCGACCATTGGTACGACTGTATCACACACGTGACATTAGCCTCCATTTCGTTGTAAACTAACCAACGATTTGCTGAATTGCCTGCCAAGCGTCAACCGCTTTTGTGAGATATCTCCTGTATGGAAACGGCGTTATCATATAAGAGGTACAGTGAAGAGATAACAACATAAGCTGTCACACTTGTTTTGTGAGAAATACTGTCAAGTTTCGAACTAAAGCTGTTCTTTTAACGTATGAGACATATTGTCAAGTTCAGAACTATAACTGTTGTTTTATTAACTGAGAAACTGTACATTTTCTTTGGAAAAACACGATTTTACTTCAACTAATTCTGTAAATAGTTTATCAATGCGGCAGTTGATCCAAATAATTTTGTAAACACTGCAATAATTCAAACGGAATTCTGGCAATCAGCTATTTAGTTAGTCTTTAACATGTTCATATTTTTTTGGATATTGTGGCTGTTTTGTTTGCTGGAGTACATATGTTTCAAGTATAATTATATTCCGTGTACAGATTACGAATGGTTTCTAAGCAAGGTTGATACTGATATGTGATTCGTATTGTTTTATATATATATATATATATATACACGGATATGTATGTATGTCGTGTGCTGGTCTGTGATGAGTAAAAATATGTGCTTGACGGGTAAAAAAAAAATAAGTATTTAATCAATAATGACGTTTTTAATCGTTAGTACACAACGACTCTCGCACGATTACTAATAATATTACAGTTCGAATAGATTTACATAAGTTAGATTATGATGGTGGATCTAAATGGACATCCACTACCACAATTTAAACCTACTAAAGCTATCGATAAATGGTACTGCAGTGCTAAAACTCCAAAGACACAAACGACCTGCTTCTGACAGCAGTGCATTTTCTTTTAAGAAGAAATAGGCTAATACTGTGTAAGTAATACAACATGTTTTGGTTTATTACGCATTAGTTTGTAAAAATAAAAGTGAACGAGTGCCTATCCTAAGTTTGTTAACATAAATTGCATAACCGAAGTCCGGTCATGCTGTGTGGTGCATTGTTTTTACAGACTGGTGAGCTACTCTAACATTTATCATGTATTTATATGTAATTTATATATATATATCTATATAGACAGACAGGTTGGCAGATTAAAGCAGAGACAGATAGGTAGAGGTACATTAGGGACAAAATGTAGTGGTGGCTCACTTGGCAAATAAATTGATCAATCAATTAATAAATCGACCAATTTATCAGTCACATTTCAATACTCAGCTTTAGTATAATCTACGTTATTAGTGACTGATGAGTTGTTGATTCAGCAGTCTAAGAACTAAGTTCTTCGACCCACAGTTCGTGAACTGTTGTTTAGTTCCAGGGCGTTCCATTTGTCTGGTCCATGAGGACTCTCCCCTAACACCATCAAGCGCAGAACACTAACACAAGTTGATGCGCCACAGTTTCGTAGAGATCTGTCCACAGCCGACACTCTGGAGTCTTGTGAATTCTGCTCAAGTGGTTGTTTAGTTATATATGTTGAGTTCAAAACCGGAAAATGCTGTTCTGATTTCTCCTTTTCAAGAGGTTGATGTTGTCTTTGGGATTTGAGATGGCGATATGTTTGTAGATCTCTTTTCCAGCATTACCCATATGTTCAGTCAAATCTTTGTGTTCAGTTTTAATAGTTGTTTGACTGTCTGTAGGGGGTATTGTTGTTCTTCATCGCTTTCTAATCAGTCTGTCTGCATTGCCTTTGCCAGGTGTATCTGATGACCAGTGATCCCCTGAATAACTATTCTGACTTCATTGGATGTGATGTTTGTTGACATTTGTGAATATTTTGGCACCGTCTTCTAGAGATAGAAGTGCGGACAATGAATCTGTAGGTATAGCAATGTTTCGGGCTTTTGCCAGGAAGGCATCACATATAGTCTTCAAGCAGAAAGGTCAGAAGGATTCGGCGAAAGATAGTACTGCTAAAAAGACATTGTCTAGTTTGTGTAAGACCCAGGTCTTTTCTGACACGTCACTTGTGAAAGTTGGCAACATTAGGGCGACACTTGACTGGTGTAAAAACTCTGCACAAGGGCCCAACGGTATTAGGTATGAGGACATACGTAGGTTGACAGACAAGGAATTGACTAGTCTGGCCGATGCGTTTAACAACAGTGTTAAGTGTGACGTCATTAGCGAAGGCTGGCTGCACAGATACCTCATACCACTCCCTAAGCCCGGCAAAGACCAGAATAAGGTCAAGGTTTTCGTATAATCATCATACAGAACACGGTGGGCAAGTTAGTTGAAAGTATAATAGCGTTGAAGGTAATGAGACATTGAACAGTTTCAGCTATTTTCTTCAGGCATAGAAGGATACCACCCATACAGAGACACCTGGTGTAATGATGTCTTCGCTTATGACGTTTTTGAAGGTTTCCAAACGTAAAGAAACATGTGCTGTGGCTTTTGATTTAAAGAATGCGTACACCACAGTTGCGGTTAACTTAGTGACGGCTCGGCTTGTATCACTCCGGCTTTGTCCGTTCCTGATTACCTTGATTTCTTGTGCTCTTTTTCAAAGGAAAGTCGTTTTAGGCGTGGTCGCTGGGTGTCAGAACTAACAACGATAAGCCCGCGCCTCCCGCAGGGATCGCATTTGTCTCCAGCGCTGTTCAATGTGTACTCGATTGTGATTTTCGGTGAGGAGATAAATACGGATAATGGTAGGACTTTGTCTTACATAGACGATGTCCTGGTATACCGTCAAGGGAGTCGGCGGGAGCAGATCGCAAGAGCGCTACAAGCAGAGCGAATGGTGTAGAGAATATGGGGCATTGATTAATCCGACAAAGTAAGTGGCGACATGGTTCTCTCTGAACAATAATATCGTCTACACATCGTTACCACCATTATGCTTACCCAGGTCACAAGAAGAAAGATCCCACACATTAAAATATTTGGGAGTCCTCTTCGACAGAAGTTTGCGGTTCAAGGAACATATCGATCACATCATTATCCGAGCCCGTAAAGGTGCGGCGGCGATTGGTCTGAGGGCTGCGGTTCACTGCGAACAGAGGCTCCTGTTGATGTTATTCTAGGGGTTGGTCCTTTCCGTAATAGAATATGCCCTGTCAATTCTCATGCTCAGCAAGACGCAGCCGGAAAGACTGGTCAAGATTTAACATGAGGCAATGAGAATAATTCTGGATTGCACGAGAGACACGGCCATAACTGCCATGAGGTTTATGTTGGACCTGCCAGCTGTGGGGTTTAGGCGACAGATATGTTAGGCTCGGGCTTACCTGCACATCAGCGCGAAGAGCATGCGTTGCATGAGGGGTTACGGAAAACAAAAGGCACAATGCTTGTATTTGGAGAATCGTGGATAGGTCAGGCTGAGGCAGTTGCGCAAAGGGTGTGTGCTGTGGGAGACATAACACATGCCGAAGAATGGATGAGATTATCTGGGAATTTCCTGAAGACGTTCCATGTGATTGTCCCACTTGACAGAGCGTGTGTTCAGTTGAAGACGGTTGATGTTTCATCAATAAAAATTACACGGATGATGATGTCATTAACCACACAGATAGATCCATCATTCGTGGGCTGAGAAGCACATGGGCCTTCACGGCTCAGAGGGGTGGGAAAACGATCAAGGAGGGAGTTTGCGGTGACCACAAGCAGTTTGACCATGGCGATCATGGTTGTTACAAAGACGATGGTCTGGCTTGACACAATGAGTGGCACACATGTGTGCATCCAGTGATTCAATGAGGATGTTCAGGAAAGGGGAATCAGGTTGCGCGCGGGGCCATTGGTTGGAGTCGGTAGGGGGGTCAAGGTTGCAGAGAGTCACTTTCTTACTGGTTCCGGGTCATGCAGGTGTCGAAGGGAACGAGAGGGCTGATAGGCTGGCCAGTACAGCTATAGTGGAGGGCGGGAGATCAATAGAGCGAGCTGATAGGCTGGCCAGTACAGCTATAGTGGAGGGCGGGAGATCAATAGACCGAGCTGATAGGCTGGCTAGTACAGCTATAGCGGAAGGCGGGAGATCAATAGACCGAGCTGATAGGCTGGCCAGTACAGCTATAGCAAAAGGCGGGAGATCAATAGATCGAGCCGATAGGCTGGCCAGTACAGCTATAGTGAAGGGCGGAAGATCAATAGAGCGAGCTGATAGGCTGGCCAGTACAGCTATAGCAAAAGGCGGGAGATCAATAGATCGAGCCGATAGGCTGGCCAGTACAGCTATAGCGGAAGGCGGGAGATCAATAGACCGAGCTGATAGGCTGGCCAGTACATCTATAGCGGAAGGCGGGAGATCAATGGACCGAGCCGATATTCTAAACGCCGTTAGTGAAATTGGCTGGAAGGAAGATTCGGAAGTTGATGCAGAACCTACGTCCTTGCCGCGACTCTTTGAATTGGGTGGGAAACGAGGAGCGACGAGGAAGGAACACCACGCGGGGATCCAAAGACGTCTGGTCAACCAGTACAGAACCGGCACGGCCAGTCATCACGTGCTGGCAGACATACTGAGGATAAAATCTGAGCGCTTATGGACTTGTCCAGAACAAATTCATACGCGCTCAGATTTCCTCCTCAGCGCGATGAAGATGATCCAACGACTATCTAACTAATTAACTAACTATAGTCTGCCTCGTGTACAATTATATCGGCTTCATAGTCAGAGCATATCTCTCAACATAAAACAACTCATAAGTAGTTCTGTCCGGATACTTTATGTAGACTCCATAACCCGATTTATAGGTGACCTCATAAGCATACACTTCAGTACATTCTTCTGGGTAGGACTTACTGGATCAGAACTATTTGTATTATCTGTTAGTTTTGTTTGAATTTCTTATATTTTACGAAATACTTGTATATGTGGTTGTAAATTTATTGTTACTCTCTGTATTTCTTGTCTTTTGTTTGGGAGGTATCGTTAGTCTCACTGGCATTGTGGAGGACTGACTTTTATTTTATTCCCTGCTTTTGTTGCTAGTTTTCTTCGATATGTAGTGGGATGGTCATTGTTTATACTTTAACTCCTCTCCTCAGCTTCTATACCAGCCATATCTCTCCTTATTCAAAAGGTTCCACATTTACGTATATTTCACCTACGCTTCTTTAGTGGAGCAATAAGGACAACACCAACTGCAGCTTGCGAAATTCACACGAAAATGGAACCCCTTGAGATGTGGTGGGATAAAGCAGCCATAGAAGTTTATGAGTGAAGTAGAAAAATGAAACAGGATAATCCAAACAGACTCCTTGTATAAAACTGGCATGCACAGAGCAGAATGATTCAAAAGTCTGTACTTCACCATGTTAATGAAATCAAAGACAGATACCATCTACCAGAAAGAAGACAAGAGTTCTAGAGAGCAGTAAAATATATACCTCCACAAGCATTCATTTAAACACCAGAAGTACAGGAAAAATTAATAGATCATGCAACCAAAAGTTCAGACCCAAATACTCTCATTGCGAGCAGCTCGAAGAACTGTTGATGCGTATCCTGATGAATGGATATATGGATATACTGATGGATCTGCGTTTAAAGCCACCATCAAAGCAGGTTATGGCGTTTATTTAAAATACCAGGACGGATTCTCTGATGAACTGTGTAGGGAGGTTTGATCAAACTATGAAGCTGAGATCACTGCAGCTGAAGACGCTTTATACCATTTGAAGATAGTTGTTGATGCCTTTCCTTCAAAGGCACAGAACCCTGTTATTTCCACAGATTAAATGTCAGCTCTTCAAGAAATAAAAGTTGCTGGTCATTGTAGACCTGACCTTATCCAAATGTCCCTAGACATTGACCACATTATCACTTCCAGTGCTGTCAAAATAGTTTTTCGGTGGATCCCTGGACACTCAAGCACACATGGCAATGACAAGGCAGACAGACTAGCAAAGGAGGGTTCAAGACAAGAACAGCTAAATACAACAACAACTTTACAAACAGCTAAACAGCTCATAAAAACACTAAACAAAGAAACGTGGCTAAACAGATGTGTCATGGCAAACACTGGAAGGGAGGTTTACCGACATATGCAAGCCTAAAATCCAAATGACAGTATAAATAAACTCACAATGAAGGATCAGAGCACCATTTTCCGACTGAGAATCCATCACATCTATTTTAACAAGCACCTGGACATAATCCAACCACAACATACCCCTTGAGTGCCAGCTGTGTACACATCCATATGAAACCTTTGATCATCATCTTTTTGAGCGCTCAGTGCTCAACGATTATAGAAAAATGCTTCTTCCTCCGCGGCCAGATACATGGAACACTGTGTATGGCACTAGACAACAGCTGATGAACACATGCAGATACCATTACATGGCATTGGGCCGAAGGGCGAGAACCCGGATGCTGCTGGGTAGAACAACATAGAAATAGTTCGCATCCCCTTATTTTACTTTGCAACTGGAAAAAAGCACGAACATAACAAAGTGACATTATTGTGCTACGTTACATTGCAATGCGCACCAGCATATTTTTTCGAAGACTTACTGCTCATTTAATTTCTGCTGCACACTACAGCTGAAGAATTATTTAAAAGCTTAAACGATTTTGTCACATAGCAAGATATGCATTGGTTGATATGCTTTGAAATTAGCACTGACAAACATTGTACAATGCATGGAGAGCGTACTGGACTTCTAGTATGAATTAAGGAAATCATACCTTCCTTCACTTGATATCACTGCTGCAAACATTGGAAAACATTAGTTGCTAAGATACCAAACACATTGAAACAGACCCCGAATGATCAAGATACTTGTTTTAGTAGCTTTACAAAGATAAGAACAGTGGCCACCTTCAACGTTTATTACATTGTAAAGATCGTTGGCCGTCATGAAGTAACCTTATCTGGGAACTGATAGACGAGGTAAGAGTATTCCTTACAGAGTAACAAATTCACGTCAGCGATCGTTTACGAGATTGTTTCTGGTTAGTAAAATTACCATATTTGTCAGATATCTGCACTCATTTAAATATGCTCAAATTAAATTTTCAAGGAGACGAGCTTGGTTGAAAAGTTGATAGAAAAGTGTGAATTGTAGCATCATCGTCTATTGAATCGTAAATTGGAGACATTACCGAACCTTATAAATATTCTTCGTTTCACCAACGAAAAGTTCTCTGAGGTGGAAACATTACTTATCGCAGAACATTTGAAAGATTTGCAACATGGTTTCCGAGGATATTTTATTTTCTTGTTCCTGATATAAGCTACAACTAGATTCGAGATCCATGTTCAACTAATGAAGGATTGCAAAAATTCGCCTATGACACAAAACTATGCAGTAGTGTCTCATCTAAATCAGAAGTGGATATTGAGATTTAGATAACATTCGAGAATAGTCTGTGAGCTGGTAAATGGATTTTAATGTAGATAAATGTACAGTCATCCACATGGATAGATCCAATATGGAACATAATTACAGAATGGGAGAGAACAATATTAGAAAGATAGAAAAGGAAAGGGACCTAGGGGTTATAATAGATCATACAGGTAACGGGAGTGAGCAAGTTCGGGTAGCAGTAAAAAAGGACAATGTAATGTTAGGTATGATACAAAGAAATATTAACCATTGGAACAAGGAAGTGATAGTCAAACTGTATAAAGCTTAAGTTAGACTTAGAGTAGAGTATTGTGTACAGGTGCGGATTCCTTATCATAGAGGTGATATAAACATGCTGGGAAGGATAGAAAAAAGAGCGACAAAGCTGATAATGGGATTCCAGAATTACAGTTATGACGAAAGACTCAAACAAATTGGCCTACAGTGTTTAGAAAAGAGAAGAATTCAAGGTGACTTAATACAGGTTTATGAGATAAAGGAACAGATCCATTACACTATAACAAGTTTTTTAAAACTATAACCCCCTACAAGAACAAGATGGAATAGCTACATATTAACTAAAAGACATATTAGATAGTGGAGGCAGGAACAATTAATGAATTAAAAAATACATTGCATGTGCATAGCTTTTAATGCAAGGTAATGCAAATGAAACTGGTTGTATACAGACTCTGCAGAGTCTTCTAAACCAGTATAAAGACGTTAAGTTAATATAAATGAAGTAGGAGAAAGACTTAAAGCAGCGGAGGAAGGCAATCTCAAAGATGTATCAACAGAAGGTGCTCTTAAAATACAGTTCTTCTTCTTCTTCTTCTTCTTCATCGTACGCAGTCAGACAGTAACCATTATTTTTTCGAAAAAAGCGGCGGTCATCCTGAGGCTGTCGACACTGCCATAGAGCTTGTCTTGTGGTTCCACTGGTGATGGCCACATCTGCTCTCTCTGATCCTCGTATGTCGGGCAGTTCTGCAGCAGATGCTCAGCGGTCATTTTCTCGGTACCACACGGGCATTCGTCGGTACCACCTATCTTCAATTTGTTGAATAGGTGGTACCTCAGTCTATTGTGGCCAGTGCGAAGTCTGAAGACAACGACCTGCTCTCTTCTGTTCAACTGGTAATAGGCATCATTTTTGGTGTAGCCGGCATGTTCAGTTTCCCATTTTGTCGTGTATCTGGCTTTAATAAGCCGTTTTGACTCTTCGTACATCATACTAATATGGTAGTCTTGCACCTTCTTTTGCCAGTCTGTCTGCCTCCTCGTTGCCTTGGATGTTGCAGTGTGATGGGACCCACTGTACCACTACCCTTTTTGGTGCGGACTGCTGGCATAGTTGACAGAGTGCTGCTCTTAAGTCATTAAGCTCAGTGTTTTTTTGGCTTTTTAGCGCTGTGACTACGGCCAGAGCATCTGTAAGCAGGACTATATGGCTTTCATTTTCTTTATGTGTTACCATTTCTTCCACTGCCTCCGCTCTGAAATTGCTTGTGTACTTACCAGTAGCGAATGACAGTGTTATTTTTCTGCCATTTGGTAGGTTCAGGAATGCTCCTGCCCCTCCGTTCTGTGTAGTGTTTGTTACAGAACCGTCGGTGTATGCATGGGTACAGTCCATGCTTGGGTAGTTTTCCGATATAAAGCTTAGGGTAGTATCTCTCCTTTCTTTTTCAGTCTGGCAGTCTTTGTTTCCAATACCTGGTATATTTTCTACCACCTCTGGAAATATATCCTGCCTCCAGCTAGGTTTTCGTACAGTAGTGAAGGGCTTTGGTGTTG
Organism: Ariolimax columbianus; assembly: GCA_036924085.1. NCBI lineage: Eukaryota > Metazoa > Mollusca > Gastropoda > Stylommatophora > Arionidae > Ariolimax > Ariolimax columbianus. The sequence continues at coordinate 36,700,073 of JAVGWX010000014.1, forward strand.
TTAGTGCGTTTATGGGATCTTCGTGCATCTTTGCTTTCGCTATTTCTGCAAAGTTTCTCCGCTTTAGTTTCCCATTTCCCAAATTGTTTAGTCTCTGGTGCATTGGGTGGTCAGTCAGTCTTCGGAGTTTCTCTGTCTGCAGCTGGGCTCTGCAGTCTCTTCTATCAGTCATGGGTTGCAACTTTGTAATCTTTTCAAGTTCTACAATTGCGTTGACTTCATGCCTCCTGTTATAACTCTCATGGCTTGGTTTTGAAGTTTGTTAACTTTATCGAAGTTCGCCTTTGCTGCTGTTGTCCATGCCACAATGCCATACTCGAGAACTGGTCTCACTCTTCCAGTGTACAGTTTCTTTAGTATACTTTCGTCTGCTCCCCAGCTTGTGCCAGCAAGTTTCCTCATGATTGCCATTCTTTCTCTGGCTCACATTCGGTTTCTCTCGATCTGACTTTTCCATGTCATGCGCCGATAAAATGTGACTCCCAGATAGTTTGGGTTGACGTTTGGCTGCAGGAATTTGCCATTTAGACTTAATTTGGTGTTTTGGGGTTTGATAAAATACAGTTTTTTGCACATTTCTGAGCTCACTTACAAATATATTTTTCGGAAATAGCGAAGAGGACCTTGAAAGTATTTATACCTTTCGTAACAACATACTTGTTTAAAAAAATTTGTCTCTGCTATCGTTTATCTTAAAAATAAGTAAAGAAACCGTTTGTAAAAAGTAGTCAGAATTAAGAATACAAGTTTCAGCTATTAATCCCGATGCACTAACGCTTATAAGTAAAAAGTTGTGTAATCCTTATCATTAAAGAAAGGCAAGTTCAATTGAATTGACAACCAATGCTGATACCGGAGTAAGACCATCTTCTAAGCCTAATATAGTTTAAATACATATTAGGGGGTACAGATTGTCGAGTACCGATAAAACTGAATCAGGAGGATATATATATTTATATATATATATATATATATATATATATATATATACTCGATAAATATAATTTAATGTGAAGTAAACATTAGTGAGCATTTGTAACAGTTCCCGCCGGAGCAAGGGGAGTTTAGGATGCCTGAACATGTTAAAGCTTAAAGCTACATGAATGCATGTCAAGGTCACTCACTGTCTCAGCAAAGGAGAACAGAGTTGGGTTAAGGAATGGGGACAGGTAGAAACTGACCACTGGCCTTCCGATTTTGGTAGGGGGAGATTGATTGACAGACGAAATTGGCAACGGGGCTTGCTGCGAGAGAATGAGTGACAGGTGTGCAAAGTGTTTCGTTCCAATTGGAATTGAAGATGACCATACCTGAGATCGATTGGTCAAGCTCTGGCCTTGCTTGAGGATATATAACTCGAGACAAAGTTTAGCTCCAGAGGCTGGATGAGAGATGGAGGGGCTGGAAAGAGAGAGGCTGTATGGAGAAGAGTGAGAGAGAGAGAGAGAGAGAGAGAGAGAGAGAGAGAGAGACTGAATGTGGATAGTATGTTTAACTCACCGACTTAGATAGAGGAGCGATTGATAGACTGTTGGACGAATGTTTAGTGATAGAACAGGATCGCTCAAATAGGTGTGTGAGTTTTGCATTAATAGATAATCTGAACGTGTGTTTGTAAGCAAGGACACATTGTGAACGAGTATGTCGAGATCGCCCGCCTGAGGGGATTTCTGTGAGGAAGAGTATTTGATAAGGTGTGTTGAAGACGCAGTTAAGGCGATGTGTGTGGGATGTAATTGCAAGGCAATAGAACTGGGTTTTTAGATCGTTGGGAATTCCATCAATAGCTAATGCTTACAATTCCCGTTTTAGTAGAATGTGTAGTTAAGATATGTATTATATTGTGTTTGTAATTTCTCTACTCATTGTATGATATGAGTATGATATAATAAATATGCCACCTGCTGTGTGATATGTCATTTACTGAGTATGGTCATGATGATGTGGATGAGTGTGAGAATGTTCTAAGTTAGATCACGGCCAGGGCAAGGAAACAGAGGATCTGCTACACATTGCCTCGCCTCCACACTGTAAAGACAGTAAACATTAGTGAGCATTGCCTCGCCTCCACACTGTAAAGACAGTAAACATTAGTGAGCATTGCCTCGCCTCCACACTGTAAAGACAGTAAACATTAGTGAGCATTGCCTCGCCTCCACACTGTAAAGACAGTAAACTTTAGAAAAATGTTATTGTGCTTAGCAACTGCTGATACTTTCTTAGATTGTATAAATTTGGAGAAATATCGTCATCATCATGTAGCATGTCCTTTGCAGAACGTCGCTCTCATGACAGCCTGTCTGTAGGAAACTCTATATTTTGCCAGTCTTCCAAGGTCAAATCCAGCGTCTCCTTGATGTCCTGTGTCCATCGTATTCTTGGACGGCCCCTGCCTCTCTTCCCAGTGACCATGTCTTCCATAACCACTCTCTTCAGTCCGTTGTGTCGTTTGACGTGTCCAATAAAACTCAGTTTTCGGGTTCATAACGTCATTTATGAGCCAATTCTCATCTACATTGAGATCTTGCATGATGGATTTCTTTCTTTCTTTCTTTGTCCGCGGGATTTTCAGAACTCTTCTGTAGCACCATGTTTCCAAAGCACAGATCTTCACTCTTATTGCTTTTGTAATCGTCCATGTTTCACATCCATAGGTTGCCATAGGAAAAATGCATGTTCTTACGATCTTTAGTTTTAGTTCTTTGTTTGTATTATGCCATAGGTTCTGCATACTCCTTATCTTCTCCATTGCCATAGTCAGTCGTCTTCTTACTTCCTTTGTATGGATATATAATTAAAATAAATTAGTAGTGTAAGTTAGCAGACGTGGAAAATTCATTCAAATTTGGCGGTAAGAGAAAATGTTATTTACATTTGATACCATTAATATTTTCAGTTTATTATTTACTATTGCTTACACGCAGATAATTCATTCCTGAACGTTTTCATTTATATAATATCTTGGGGGTGCGAGGCAACAAAAGTGATCTGTCCGAGTTTTGATATTTACCCGATATAAATAAATTGAAGATAAACAATATCAGTATTGTATTTGCAATAAAGCTTGGTTATCATACACAAATATAGTTTGCACTAAAATAAAATCAAACTGTTACATCTCTTATATTACGGTCGGCCAGAACTTTTTCCGTTACATAAACATCCTTTGTCTTGGATCTGCGAGGCAACAAAAAATACTAATTTCCCCCATCTGGACAAGTAGATAAGTTGCTAATAAGCAAATACTCTACACAAAAGTATTCCAAATAGCAATCAAACATGAACACAACCCCCATAGTCAACGGAAGGAAACTTGACTGTACAATCAGTTCTCCATTTATATCTTCCTGTAAATTGGTAATTTATCAATCTATCGTCAGTCTACTTGTGTCGTTAGAGGTCGTGGAGAAGTGTGACCTCCTATGTTTCATATTTTATTAGCAGGCGAAAATCCCCTGGTGATTTGCAATTCAATCCCAAGATCTGTTACAGTACCAACCGTTAGTTTAGTAGCCACAGGAATATACGATCGCCTGTTTCTTGTTGTTTTGAGATTGGTGGTGGTGCAAGCGGAAATTAAAGCAAGCTAGACCCATAGCCTGTCAGGCGCCATCTATGCCACAATTCTAACCACATAACCCAAGACCTGATGTTATAGGGCGAGAATCCCTAGACAAATGTTAGTAGATTTCCAACTTGAATTTTGCCCGAGCAGCCGCAGTTACGCAAACGCTTTCAATTTTCAACTTTCAAAGGATTTTTAACGTGGGGGCCACTGATCACGGGTGTCTAATCCCAGAACTCAGAGATCAGGGTAAGGTTTTACCGGATGATCCACGTTAAAAAATATCGGCCTCCACTGTAATTTGAACCCGGATCTCCAGCACCCGAGGCAAACACGTTAACTCGAGAGTACTGGTAATCGTTGATTGTATTGTAGCAGGGTAGCTTTTTAGCAGACAGGAAGCAAAAAACTTTCTTTTTTTTATGGTAATCCCTTTGGTTGGCTTTTAGACGGTTACTTCACATGTCTTATCTGGTTTGTTGTTCAGACTTTCAACTGGCTATTATATTAATAGAAAGTTTGTCGGTGGTTTCGTTTTTGATAGTCTACAAAAAGCAGGTATTTGGCCTGTGTAAATGATAGGATGTGTAAATCGATGAAGTGTAGAGAGTTCTACCCTATAACATGCTCTTAGTGTGACGGTGGACATATCATCGCCTATGTCACACACAATCCAAAGAAAGTATCACAAGGTCCCAATATATTAACCGTTGTTGTGAGGTCTCTAGTATCACAAGGTCCCTATATATTTACCGTTGTTGTGAGGTCTCTAGTATCACAAGGTCCCTATATATTAACCGTTGATGTGAGGTCTCTAGTATCACAAGGTCCCTATATATTAACCGTTGTTGTGAGGTCTCTAGTATCACAAGGTCCCTATATATTAACCGTTGTTGTGAGGTCTCTAGTATCACAAGGTCCCTATATATTAACCGTTGTTGTGAGGTCTCTAGTATCACAAGGTCCCTATATATTAACCGTTGTTGTGACGTCCCTAGTATCACACGGTCTCTATATATTAACCGTTGTTGTGAGGTCTCTAGTATCCAACGGTCCCTATAAATTAACAGCTGCTGTGACGTCTTTAGTATCACAAGGTCCCTATATATTACCCGTTGTTGTGACGTCTCTAGTATCCAACGGTCCCTATATATTAACAGCTGTTGTGACGTTTTTAGTATCACACTTTATCTTGTTATACCCGCCTCTATCAGTCACAGGTCGCTCCTGAAAACGTTTCACCTTCGCAAGTTAACAGTACAACTAGAACACACGTATTTGACTGCCCTTATCTTTGCTACGATTTACTTGTCAACATTTGAGTATCTAGTAATTTCACTCACAAACATCTGTGGAATAACACCATGTTTTATTGATGTACAGATTACAGGAAGCAGTGATAACATCCCATCTTGCAAGTTACAAACAAGAACAAGCGAATCAATCAATCAGAGCAACGATAATCACGTATCGTTGACAAATAATACCATCTCATATTTTCTCATTTGTATCTGAGACATCCTTTCCACATTAAAAACTAATTCATCCCAAAGAGATAAGAAATGATATCCTACATGCAATATTCTTGATCTGCTAAAGATAACTTTAATCACTCATCACCAGCTAGGAAACGGTCAGGGTTTTGTGTTGCCACGTTGCCAAGTTGGTGTTTTCCAGAAAGTCTGTGATGGCCTATCAGGGTAGAACTATATTTATCGTTATGCTCATCTCACAAATGGTAGTACTTCTGGTATACCTGTCAGCCAGGGGACGCTGGCTTGAAAATCTAGATACTATGTGGCGTGAATTGGGCAAACTTGGAAATTTCCGAGAAAATTATACTTTTCAAGCTCTTAAGCCAACTCTCCTAGCTACGTCACCAAACCCAACTATTCTGACTTCACCTATGGGACATGAAGGGCAAACACGCAATGGAAGTACACAGCTGCAGAGAACTCAAGGGTGAGTTATTTTTTACTGTTAGACACCTCTTATTGCGTATCACAATATACATGAAATGGTAATTCCAAAGCAGACACTGTTGTCGGGGGTCGAGTGTTGCGGTCTAAATTGTTCTAAGACTCCGGGTTTTCATTAGGTTGCGTGATCAGTTATCTTCTTCGCTTCATTTCGTTTCAGTACGTGGAACAATTACCCATTAACCATTTCGTTTCAGTACGTGAAACAATTACCCATTAACCATTTCGTTTCAGTACGTGAAACAATTACCCATTAGCAGGTGTATCGAATAGTGTACCTTTCTTGTTAGAAGGACGCGCTCTACGGCTGACTTAATTGTACTTTCTCAAACGTAAAGCGAACCCACCCAGCCCACCCAGAGATAAACAACTATTAGAATAACCTAAACCGAGGATCTGGTCGAGCCATGATTATAACGCTAATTGAGGACGGCGTGGGCTAGTGGTTAAGTGACACGACTACTCTAAGACAGATGTTAAGAGGATGAAAGAGGCAGCGAACCACATAATCTGGAAAGATATTATTGTAGGAACAGATGTTGAACAGGAGTGGGAAAGTTTTAAAACAGTTCTAGAAACGCTAAAAGAGGAATGTGTTCCATGTAGGGAGGTAAACCCCAAGCGTAAAAAGTGGATAACTAGATTTGTAGTGAAATGTAGAAGAGCAAAAAATAAAGCATGGCAAAAATATATAGAGGCAGGTAAATCAAAAGAAACATATGTAAAATATTTGGACAAGCAGAACATATCTCAGAAAGCGAATAAAACAGCAAAAATAGACTTTGAAAAAAAACTTGCTCAGAGGATCAAGACTGACAGTAAAAGCTTCTTTTCTTATGTTAGAAATAAGCAAAGAACGAAAGACAAAGTAGGCCCTCTCATAGACAGTACAGGGAAAATAATAAGTGAGAATAGGGAGGCTGCTAATCTGCTTAATCAGTACTTTGGCACAGTCTTCACAAAGGAGGACTGCTCTGAGATCCCAGAGCCTATAGATATTTTTCAAAGAGACATGGATACAGCGGGATTAAGATCAATCTGTATTACAGAGGAAATGGTTTTTAAAAAATTGGAGGGGTTGAAAGTGAATAAATGTCCAGGTCAAGATGGTATTCACCCAAAATTGCTGTATGAAATTAGAAACCAACTAGCAAAACCATTGGCTATATTATGTTCTCGATCACTTACAAAAGGGATTGTTCCACGGGATTGGAAAGATGCAGGAGTGATCCCCTTATTCAAAAAAGGCAAAAAATCAGATCCGGCAAATTATAGACCGGTGAGTTTAACGAGCATAGTCTGTAAATTGTTAGAGTCAATAATCAAAGAAAACATTGTAATGCATTTAGAAAAATTTAATCTAATTAGAAATAGTCAGCATGGGTTTACTAGAGGGAGATCATGCTTAACAAATCTATTAGAATTCATGGAGGAGGTTACTAAAATCATAGATAAAGGGGAGCCAGTGGATGTTATTTATCTAGACTTTGCAAAGGCCTTTGATAGAGTACCTCATCAAAGATTATTTCGAAAGTTAAAATCACATGGAATAGGTGGCGAAGTTGCCAAATGGATTGAAAATTGGTTAACAGGAAGAAGGCAGAGGGTGGGCATAAATAAGGAGTACTCTGAGTGGAGTGAAGTGAAAAGTGGTGTGCCACAGGGCTCGGTTTTGGGACCAATTTTGTTCTTGATTTATATAAATGATTTGGACATTGATATGAGATCCATTATTGCAAAATTTGCTGATGACACAAAACTATGCAGTAGTGTCTCATCTAAAGCGGAAGTGGATATATTGATGTCGGATTTAGATAAAATTCGAGAATGGTCTGTAAGCTGGCAAATGGAGTTTAATGTAGATAAATGTACAGTCATCCACATGGGTAGATCCAATATGGAACATAAATACAGAATGGGAGAAAACAATATTAGAAAGATAGATAAGGAAAGGGACCTAGGGGTTATAATAGATCATACAGGAAAGGTGAGTGAGCAAGTTAAGGTAGCAGTGAAAAAGGCAAATGCAATGTTAGGTATGATAAAAAGAAATATTAAACATAGGAGCAAGGAAGTGATCGTCAAACTGTATAAAGCTTTAGTTAGACCTAGATTGGAGTACTGTGTACAGGTGTGGAGTCCTTATCATAGAGGGGACATAAACATGCTAGAAAGAATACAAAAAAGAGCGACAAAGATGATAGTTGGATTCCAGAATTACAGTTATGAGGAACGACTCAGAAAAACGGGCCTACAGTGTCTCGAAGAGAGAAGAATTCGTGGTGACTTAATACAGGTTTATAAGATGATCAGAGGAATCGATAAATTAGACTATAACAAGTTTTTTAAAATACAGCCACCTACAATAACACGAGGGCATAGCTACAAGCTGATTAAAGAGAGGTCCAGGTTAGATATTAGGAAATATTTTTTTAGTCAGAGAGTGGTGTCTGCTTGGAATGCATTGCCAGGGGAGGTAGTGGAGGCAGGGACAGTTAATGCGTTTAAGAATAAACTGGATGCGCATAGATTTTAGAGCAAGGTGATGTAAATGTAACTGGTTGTATACAGACTCTGCAGGGTCTTCTAAACCAGTATAAAGACGTTAAGTTAAGTTAAGTTACAACCAAAAGGTTTTATTTTCTTCTCTACGAACCAACTCCAGGATTGACAGATGACAATGTGGTCCTCTTCGGAAACGATAGACAAACAACCTACTAGTACCTTTTACCGTTATACAGTTATATCTACCGTCACACCCCCGACATCAGTACATGCTATATGTTACCTTTATACAGTCGAATCTACCACCAGTACCTGTTACCTTTATACTTTACAATCAATGTATGCCTGCTGAGTTGATTCATCTACGTCTTCCTTCACAGATTAACAAAACAAGAATATTTTCAAAGCGTCGACGGTAAAGAGGCGTGGTTTTATTCGGCTTTCTACGACTATGTTGCTGCAGGTCAAGGACACCCATCTGTGCGCACTTTCGGTCTAGTTGAACATACATTTCTGGGAAAAGCTTTCTGCCACTTTAGCGTCAACGACAGAAAGAATGTGGTGTCGCACGGCAATATTATAACACTGATTGGCTGGGATAAAACGAGGTAGGTTACTGGATCAGTGTAAGTATAGCGGGAGTCTGTCTTCAGTGGATGCATTACATCCATGCCTGATACACAACAGAAGAGATATAGTGGCTTGGTTTTGTTCATTCTCAATCTTCCACTACCAAACACTGAAAGGGCTTAAGTAGCAGAATGTAGTCCAGACAACGGAATGCGTTGTATCGTAGTTTACAGTTTGACTGCGATATTTGCACCTTTCGGTCCAACACATCTGACGTCAGCAAGCATGTTTTAAGTACCGGGTTAGCATTCTCTCTTCGATCCCTTCTCCTTAGCGAGTCTGCCCTGCTGCAGCCTGTTATCCAGGATCACCGCGTAGAGGTGTAGAAGTGTCTTGGCAGCTCTGGTTCGGTGGCCCTGACGCTAGCACCACTGCAGCTCATGCGATGCTCAGCATCTTGATCGCAAGAGATACAGTGTGTTCAGAAATACTTGTTGTTGGAATTTATACATTATCATAAAAACATATTAAATTGACGTTTGGGATCAAGATGCTGAGCAGGGCATGGGCTGCAGCGGTTAGTGACCCATAGCTGACTGCTAGCGTCAGGGTCAGCGAACCATAGCTGACTGCTAGCGTCAGGGTCAGCGAACCATAGCTGACTGCTAGCGTCAGGGTCAGCGACCCATAGCTGACTGCTAGCGTCAGGGTCAGCGAACCATAGCTGCGAAGACCCTTCTACACCTCTACGCGGTGATCCTGGATAACAGACAGCAACAGAGCAGACTGGCTAAGAAGAAGGGATCGAAGAGGGCATGCTAACCCGGTACTAAAAAATGCTTGCTGAAGTCGGATGTGTTGGACGGAAAGGTGCAAATATCGCAGTCAAACTGTAAACTACGACACAACGCATTCCGTTCTCTGGACTACATGCTGCTACTTAAGACCTTTCAGGGTTTGGTAGCGGGAGATTGAGAACGAAATCAAGCCAAGCCAAGATGAAGTTTTGCATTTGTTCCCCATTTTTAATTATAATGGTAATGTGTTATACATAACTATTAAATATCCTGCGTGGATGTGTCTAAATAGACGTTGTTAATCTATGTGTATCTGATCAATAGTTATCGTGTATACGTTTATATCCACAATATATGTTACAGTACTCCGTTAATCTTAGTTCCTTGTCGACTTGTCCTTCTACAGTGGCAGATGCCCCTGTGCAGGTCCCAGCTCTGGTATGAGCTGGATATAGCCGGGAGAAGGATTTCCTGCTTAGCGGGCTAGGCTTGAGCAGCGTAATACTTCGCTGCGTTGGGCGGTTAACCGATGTGCGAGTTCATCTTAATAAACTCAAACACTAGAGCAAAGTAGACCAGCAGCCTGTTAGGCGCCATCTTTGCTGCTCTAAACAAACCACCTAATCATAAACGGTGTTATGCCATGTCACACAGTTAGTCGCCTCTTACGACATGCTCTCTGTGGGGCAGTGGTGCTATTCTTGTCCTTGTCATACACACAGACACCGGCAGACCACTCGGGATTAACTTCCGTTAATTGGTAGGACAATAAGAGCCGCAGGCGTATCTTCATTTACCATATCAGACCCCACTGTTTGCCCTGGCCGTTATTCTAACTTAGAACATTCTCACACTCATCCACATCATCATGACCATACTCAGTAAATGACATATCACACAGCAGGTGGCATATTTATTATATCATACTCATATCATAGAATGAGTAGAGAAATTACAAACACAATATAATACATATCTTAACTAAACATTCTACTAATACGGGAATTGTAAGCGTTAGATATTGATGGAATTCCCAACTAACTAAAAATCCAGTTCTATTGCCTTGCAATTACATCACACACACATCGCCTTAACTGCGTCTTCAACACACCTTATCAAATACTCTTCCTCACTGAAATCCCCTCAGGCGGGCGATCTCGTATTAACTCGTTCACAATGTGTCCTTGCTTACAAACACACTTTCAGATTATCTATTAATGCAAAATTCACACACCTATTTGAGCGATCCTGTTCTATCACTAAACATTCGTCCAACCGTCTATCAATCGCTCCTCTATCTAAGTCGGTGAGTTAAACATACTATCCACATTCAGTCTTCCCCTCTCTATGACAGCCTCTCTCTCTCCAGCCTCTCTCTATCCAGCCTCCCTCTTTCCAGCCTCTCGGGCTAAACTTTGTCTCGAGTTATATATCCTCAAGCAAGGCCAGAGCTTGACCAATCGATCTCAGGTGATGGTCATCTTCAATCCCAATTGGAACGAAACACTTTGCACACCTGTCACTCATTCTCTTGCAGCAAGTACCGCTGCCAATTTCGTCTGTCAATCAATCTCCCCCTACCAAAATCGGAAGGCCAGTGGTCAGTTTCTACCTGTCCACATTCCTTAACCCAACTCTGTTCTCCTTTGCTGAGACGGTGAGTGACCTTGACATGCATTCAGGTAGCTTTAAGCTTTAACATGTTCAGGCATCCTAAACTCCCCTTGCTCCGACGGGAACTGTTACAATATATATAACATATATTGTGGGTATAAACGTTGAAGATAGGGTCTCTTTGGCGAAGAGGTCAAGCCGTTTGCCTCGTGTTCAGACCGTCGGGGTTCGAGTTCAAGTTTCGTGCGACGTATGGGCGTGTCCGTCTGCCGAGAGAGAGGCCGAGCTTAATGGGGAAAACCAAGGAGAGACAGAGGAAGGTCGAGAGAGACGATGGAAGATATCGGGAAGGAGAGACAGTAGAAGGCCGAGAGAGACGATGGAAGATATCGGGAAGGAGAGACAGAGGAAGGCCGAGAAAGACGATGGAAGATATCGGGAAGGAGAGACAGAGGAAGGCCGAGAGAGACGATGGAAGATATCGGGAAGGAGAGACAGAGGAAGGCCGAGAGAGACGATGCTAGACAGCCCGAGAGAAGGGCAAGGGGGGGGGGGGCAATCGTCAAGAGTTGCTAAACGTCACAAGGGAAAGAAATTGATGGAGATACATAATCGTCAACACCAACCGCAGGGCACCTGATGAAGATGACACCGTTGACGACGGCAGGAGCCTGTCCTCATCGTCAATATGAAATCCCTGTCTGATAGATCAAAGCACACATGCTGCCGATTTGAAATTTTTACTTATAGGAAAGAATGGGCTCACTGTATTTTACGAGAGTGTTGTGAAAGGTGATACATTAGGGCATAGGACTAGTAAGGTTACCGTGTTGTTGGTGATACATTAGGTCATAGGGCTAGTAAGGTTACCGTGTTGTTGGTGATACATTAGGGCATAGAGCTAGTAAGGTTACCGTGTTGTTGGTGATACATTAGGTCATAGGGCTAGTAAGGTTACCGTGTTGTTGGTGATACATTAGGTCATAGGGCAAGTAAAGTTACCGTGTTGTTGGTGATACATTAGGTCATAGGGCTAGTAAGGTTACCGTGTTGTTGGTGATACATTAGGTCATAGGGCTAGTAAGGTTACCGTGTTGTTGGTGATACACTAGGGCATAGGGCTAATAAGGTTACCGTGTTGTTGGTGATACATTAGGGCATACGGCTAGTAAGGTTACCGTGTTGTTGGTGATACATTAGGGCATAGGGCTAGTAAGGTTACCGTGTTGTTGGTGATACATTAGGTCATAGGGCTAGTAAGGTTACCGTGTTGTTGGTGATACATTAGGGCATAGGGCTAGTAAGGTTACCGTATTGTTGATGATACATTATGAACTAGATGGATAGTCAAGTTTGTCAGTAACTGGAACATGTTGTCAAGTGCTAATATGACTGCAATGAGGAACGCCCACATAGCAAGCTAGCTGCCTTCAACAGTCTGTTAATTTTATTACTTTCCACAACATAAACACATGATAGATAAAACGAGACACAGCAACAATATATGACAGAGAAATTGAAACTCAACGACATATATGACAGAGAAATAGAGATGTTACAAGGGTCCAAAGAGCCAACGCCAGGGAAGCCCTGAAAATACCGTTCGTGGTACCCACATATAACTTGAGAACACTCCCCCAAAGGTTCAGTTCATTGAACGGGGCATTGTCCTTAACTCTCAAACAATGCAGTTTAAAATGGTTCAGCAAAAATTGTAATCTTCCCACGAGTACTACTGTGAATGCCACGACCTCTATGTCATCTAGTAGAAAAACAAGGTAACCTTTCTCTGGGACACGCCAGTTCAAATACAGTTTGAGGGAAATGAACTCAAGAAAGTAGAAGTCATTGACCGAAGCGGGGAGCCTAGCAAATAATCTGGGGGAGACAGATCAGGGGGTACAGATCAGAAGTAGCAAAGAAGATAATTCTACATTGCAGCTTAATAGGTAGCAGATAGACCAACAACAAGTAGCTATATAAACTACAAGACTTAGCCAGTGAGTGACAAGAATAGAGAGATATAATTAGAAGCAACCGAAGCAGAGCAACACTGAAACACAAGGAGAGACCACGTACGTATAAGAATCTGTCTGTGTGCGATGTTCTGTTTGAGTCGTCGCTAACACCTGTCTCTCGTGACCCGACTTAATTCTCGTCAGAGGGAGACGTGTTGCTTCAACACGAAGCTGTCGTCCTGGGCAACACGTCGTTGACTCATATGTTACCTCGGTCTGACAACCACAGTACCAGAACCATGTCGTCTGTCATAGACACGAGCACAGCTGCAGTCGCCGAGCGGCTTACGTTGAGGCGAGACAAGAGGCTCAGTAGACATCTGCCTTACGTTGAGACGAGACAAGAAGGTCAGAAGGCATCCACGTTGTGTAAGCTGAGAGGTGGAACATATGACCATTAGACGAGCGAGTACAGAGAAATTCGGACAGAGAACAAGTAGCTAGACAGCATTATATCAACACATAGAGATATAGACGGTGAATAGAAAAATTGCTAGATTCCGACCAGGTGATTAGAACTCTGGGTAAAGTTTAGTGCAAGAGCATGTCCTGAGCTTATTGCACGCAACTCTTGAAAGTAATTTTAATTAGTTAGAGATGTGCTGATAAATTTCTTGACAGACATTACAATAAGTTAATAAGGAATAGAGACCAACTAGTCCAAGTTACCATCCCTCGTAAAGAATAGAGACCAACTATTCCAAGTTACCTTCTCTCGTAAATAATAGAGACCAACTAGTCCAAGTTACCATCCCTCGTAAAGAATAGAGACCAACTATTCCAAGTTACCTTCTCTCGTAAATAATAGAGACCAACTAGTCCAAGTTACCATCCCTCGTAAGGAATAGAGACCAACTAGTCCAAGTTACCACCCCTCGTAAAGAATAGAGACCAACTAGTCCAAGTTACCATCTCTCGTACAGAATAGAGACCAACTATTCCATGTTACCTTCTCTCGTAAATAATAGAGACCAACTATTCCAAGTTACCATCTCTCGTAAAGAATAGAGACCAACTATTCCAAGTTACCATCTCTCGTAACGAATAGCGACCAGCTAGTACAAGTTACCATCCCCTTGAAAAGAATAGCGACCAACTAGTCCAAGTTACCATCTCTCCTAAAGTAGAGCGACCAAGTACAAATTACCATCCCCTAGTAAAGAATAGCGACCAACTAGTCCAAGTTACCATCTCTCCAAAAGTAGAGCTACCAAGTACAAATTACCAGCCCCTCGTAAAGAATAGCGACCAGCTAGTCCAAGTTACCATCCCTCGTAAAGAATAGCGACCAACTAGTCCAAGTTACCATCCCTCGTAAAGAATAGCGACCAGCTAGTCCAAGTTACCATCCCTCGTAAAGAATAGCGACCAACTAGTCCAAGTTACCATCCCTTGTAAAGAATAGAGACCAACTAGTCAAAGTTACCATCCCTCGTAAAAAAATAGCCACTTAGTCAAGTCCAGATTACCAGCTCTTTGTAAAGAATAGCCACATAGTCAAGCCCAAGTTACCAGCCTCTTGTAAAGAATAGCCACCTAGTCAAGTCCAAGTTACCAGCTCACTGTAAAGAATAGCCACTAAGTCGAGACGACATACATTTCCTTGATCTGTGGATTATGCCACTTTTGCAAACATAGAAAACAAAAAAAGAACACAACTTATTTCAGAATTGTAAATATTGTTACTGATTACGATATATTCTCTTCAATATGATATTTTCTTTTGTTTTCCATATCAGATATATAGGTTCGTATCTAGCTTGTCCACTGCCCATAGATGTCCGACCGACGCATGTCTCCATCAGCTTCCAGGAGAATGCGACACTAACCAACCGTCTGCTGGTCGAGTATCCAGGGTCTCGGATTAGAAACTTCACTGTCTGCTTTTCTGTCCTACACAGCAACTACAACTACACGACCCAGTTCATCCAAGCGATGGAAATTAACCAGATACTCGGCGCTGAACATTTTATGGTGTATATCCATAATGTCTCGGCACAACTTGAGAAGATTTTGCGACGTTACGAGGACGATGGTATACTCACGATTAAACAATGGCCGCTTCCAACCTTAGATTGCGTTTACTACACTCAAATGGCCGCCTTAAACGACTGTACTTACAGAAATAGAAACGTTTCAAGATTCGTGGTCGTTGTGGACACCGACGAATTCATCATCCCAAGAAACAACAACAACTGGATGGAGCTCATCAACAACATTTCACCTCAAGAAGTCGACGTTTCCTATTTCGTGAATTCTTCAGTCCCGGTCAAGTCCAGAACATCGTATAACGGGTGTTTCATGTTCAGATCAAGCTTCTTTGCTAAGGATTCCATCCCAAAATGGGACGATCTTCCTAGGCAGTATTATTTCAATGACAATGAAAAGAAAAATATTCTTAAATACCACATTCTAGGACTGTCGCAATATGTGAGACAGCAAAAAATCTTCCCGTATATGGAAAGAACTAAATATATTGGTCGTCCTGAACTCGCATTGAACGCTGGCATTCACTTTGTACACAATTTCGTCAAATCTATGACATGTTTGAACGTCAATGCTAACGTGGCACTCGTTCATCACTACAGAAAGTTGGGTTTAAAAAGTGACATTGTTAATGATACCAGCATTCTTAAATTTAAACATCTGATTTACCCACGAGTTATGCGACAGTTAGAACGTATTTAGTATACACTGAAAAAGACGTTAAGTGCGGGTTGTAGTAGTTTTCCTTACATCCCGAGCATGCTGATAATGTAGACCGCCGTCCTCCAGGCGATTGTCCTTTGCTTTTTTTTTTTTACGTGGCGCTCACTACTACGCGGATCACATCGATCCCCATCTCGTCATCCAGGATTCCTTGAAAACAACCTGTTTCCAGGGAACAATACATGGAAGAGAGATTGTGGTCTTGGTCAGTGTATTGACCCTGACGCGACGTCCTGGTCAGTATTTTATGCCTGACAAGACTAGCGTCACTGTTACCTAAATTAAAATGTAATCTCACATATAAATATTGTAGCTGTCCAAGTTCAATTGCCGAATGTTATCCCTAAGTTATCTCACAAATCTTCAATGTAAGAGCTTTTTGTCTCTCAACAAAAGTCAATACAGTAATCGAACTTCTTCCAGACGTGTTGCAGCATGTCCGCATCAATATTTTGCAATGTAGTGGTAATGCGATCTTGCAGTTCACTCACATCGTCGGGGAGCGGTGGTTTGTAGACATTGTCTTCAACATATCCCAATAACAAACGCACAAGCTGTGAGGTCCGGTAAATACATGAAACGTGCTGTTGTTGAAATAACCTGTATATTATATTACTGTTTTTCTTGTTTGCCGTGTTTCTCAAGGTGGAATGAGTTAGTTGTAGGGTGTGTCCTGCTTAACAGTGTTCTACATCTGAATTCAGCGATAATTAAATTAATGATTTAATTCGAACTGCCTCGCCATGCCAACAAGACTCACACCTCACCGTCCCGCCCCCGGTTCAACCACTTCCATAAATATATCCAAGGGTTTGATTGTGGGACTGTAATGTGAATGGGTGATGGCAGTAATGTGAGTTGGAGATTGAGGTAATGGGAGAGATTGAGAAGATGTTAGTGAGAGATGGAGGTAATGTGAGTGAGAGGTTGAGGTAATATGAGTGAGAGATTGAGGTAATATGAGTGAGAGATTGAGGTAATGTGAGTGAGAGATTGAGGTAATGTGAGTTGGAGATTGAGGTAATGGGAGAGAGAGATTGAGGTAATGTGAGTTGGAGATTGAGGTAATGTGAGTTGGAGATTGAGGTAATGGGAGAGATTGAGAAGATGTTAGTGAGAGATGGAGGTAATGTGAGTGAGAGATTGAGGTAATGTGAGTGAGAGATTGAGGTAATATGAGTTAGAGATGGAGGTAATATGAGTGAGAGATTGAGGTAATGTGAGTGAGAGATGGAGGTAATGGGAGAGAGTGAGGTAATGTTAGTGAGAGATGGAGGTAATGTGAGTTAGAGATTGAGGTAATGTGAAAGTGAGAGGTAATGTGAGAAAAATATGGAGATAATGTATGTCAGATATTAGAATAGTGTGAGTGAGATATTGCGGTAACGTGAGTAAGAAATGGAGGTAAAGTGAGTGAGAGAGGTAATATGAGTGTGAGAGGTAATGTGAGTGTAAGAGGTAATGTGAGTGTAAGAGGTAATGTGAGTGTAAGAGGTAATGTGAGTGTGAGAGGTAATGTGAGTGTGAGAGGTAATGTGAGTGTAAGAGGTAATGTGAGTGTAAGAGGTAAAGTGAGTGTGAGAGGTAATGTGAGTGTGAGATGTAATGTGAGTGTAAGAGGTAATGTGAGTGTAAGAGGTAATGTGAGTGTAAGAGGTAAAGTGAGTGTGAGAGGTAATGTGAGTGTGAGATGTAATGTGAGTGAGATCGAGGTAATATAAGTGAGATTGAAGTAATGTGAGTGAGGCATGGAGGTAATGTCAATGAGAGATGCAGTAATGCGAGTGACAGAGGTAATAGGAGTGAGAGATGGAAATATTATGAGTAAGATTGAGGTAATGTGAATGAGAGAGGTAATATTGTTGAGAAATAGAGCTAATGTGAGTGAGAGAGGTAATGTGAATGAGAGATGGAGATAATGTAAGTTAAAGATTGAAGTAAGGTGAGGGAGAGATGGAGGTAATGTGAGGGAGAGATGGGGGTAGTGTGAGTGAAAGATGGGGGTAGTGTGAGTGAGAGAGGTAACGTGAGTGCGAGATGGAGGTAATTTGAGTGAGATGGAGGTAGTGAGAGTGAGATATGGAGGTAGTGAGAGAAAGCAATAAAGATAGATAGATAGTAGGATAGATTAGGTATACTAGATTGAATAGATAGGCAGGCAGACCGACCTACCGACCGACAGACAGACAGAGAGACATACAGAGAGAGAAAGGGTGAGAGATATATAGAGATAGATAGAGAGAGAGAGCAATAGATAGATAGATAGATTGATATATAGATAGATAGACAGACAGACAGACAGACAGACAGACAGATAGATATATTGATAGATAGATAGATAGATATATAGATAGATAGATAGATATATAGATAGATAGATAGATAGATAGATACACAGATCGATACACAGATAGATACACAGACAGACAGACAGATAAATAGATAGATATATTGATAGATAGATAGATAGATAGATATATAGATAGATGGATAGATATATAGATAGATAGATAGATAGATAGATACACAGATCGATACACAGATAGATACACAGACAGACAGACAGATAAATAGATAGATAGGAATATAGATAAATACATAGATATATACATATATAGATACACAGATCGATACACAGACAGACAGACAGATAGATATATAGATATATTGATAGATTGATAGATAGATTGATAGATAGATAGATAGATTGATAGATAGATAGATTGATAGATAGATAGATAGATAGATAGATAGATATATAGATAGATAGATAGATAGATAGATAGATAGATAGATAGATAGATAGATAGATAGATAGATAGATAAAGAGATAGATATTTGGCTGGGGGAGAAGTATAAAGTAGAGAAAAGAAAAAGACTACTAATGATCACGAGAGAGAAAGAGAATATAAACGAGAGATTGACAGGAGAGAGTGAAGACACAGAAAGATGGTGTACATGTTGATGCGAAGTCTCCGGTGAGTGTCTCTGAAGTGTGTATGGCGAGGCCTTGCGTCTTGTATATATATCTTACTGGCTTCCTCTTGAAACCATTTTAAACAAAAGGATCATACGGTAGCTCGAACACAAAATCATGCTATTCGGAACATATGCGACGTGATAACAACAGGTGCATGTGAAATCAACAGCAAACCTATTGACCTAAGAATAGACAGCTCAGTTGTAGAGATATATGACAGAAACTCGAACATGGACACAACGAAGTAGAATATGAAAATAATTAAATAACTTTGTCCCAAGAAGCGTAGAATAAAAAAAACACCTATACTAAAACATGCACAAGAAACTGGCATTAAGCCTACGAGCAGGTAAAATGCTGATAACAGCCATCAAAGACGATGTGCCTATCTGGCAAGTGATCACCCCGACATGATGAGCTGTATTATTCGACCCCACTGCAGATAGCAACACATTACCATCTTTACTGAAAAACTGTTGCCTCGCAAACTAAAGACTCACATCCACAAAATATAATCCATGTATGCACAGATGGTCCTGCTACGATGGCTACCACATGCGATTTTGTGTGTGTTTTGTTTTGCTTAGATGTTTGCCTCACTAGTTTCTACTGGCGGAGGCGCGCCATTTTCCACCCCAGACCGTAGTCCATTGGGCGATATCAGGACGCATAAACCAGTGCTTTGATGTATGTGTGCGTCTGTATGTACCTATGCTAGGTTTGTGTGCCCTCAGAAGCTAGCCCAACCAAAGTGCAATGGAAAGGCCTCACCATGAGGGCGCGTGTGAAAGTTGTGCAAGGGTGTGACTGTAGGACAGAGTCAAATTAAACAGAGTGAGAGAAGAAGAGAGAGAAGGGCAAGAGTGGCCCCCAGGGTGAGCCTCCTGTGCAGAAAGTGTACCACATGCGATGGATATAGTGCAGCGTTTAAACACCGTAACCTGCATCCTGACACCGGTATGTGCATCCACGAACCTTACGAATGCACCGTGTTCCAGCTACGATGCAGAATTAATAGCAATAGTAAGGGCCTTGTACCAGATAACCATAGGTTTTGATAGCAGCCTCACACCACCTTCGAACATCGTTCTTTACTCAGACTCGGCAGTTCAAGCATTAGAAAACAACACATCTCCTCATGTTAAAAACATCTACAAACTAACTAATCCTCTGTCCACATTTTGTGAATTTATTTCAAATGGCGCACCAGTGGATTTCTGACCAAAAGCTGAGTAACATTACCACTCACCACACTGCAGACCTGCAGGCATATTATGAAAAACCAATAATGGACAGAAATGGATAAATCAGTGGGAGAGATTCAAGACATATCTAAAATACTTTAAAGATCACGGAAATTCAGATCCCCGAGCATCCAGCCAAGCAAATGTAAAAAATAAACCAGACATTGATTTTCAAGCCGAGAACAGATAATTTCTTCATTAACAAACATCTGGATAAAGTCCACTCGTTGAGTAAGCCAAATCGTAGTTTATGTAACCAACGAGAAATCAGACGAGCATCTCCTGACACTGTCCAGGACTAACAAACGCGAAACCAACAGCTCACACTGCACACAACTAGGAAATTCAATAGGGTGTGATATCGTGTATGCTGTCCAGTGTTATCTATAGCCATAGCCATTTTTAGAAAGAGACTAGCCACTCTTGTTTCTCCCCAGTGCACATGGACCCATAACATATCACAAATCCATTTCCACAAATGTTGATAACGAAACAAAATGAGTTTGTAGTCAGAAGTTTAGTGGACATAATGAAGAATTGAGTACAGTGTTTCGGCTAAAAGGTATTCGTCAGGAAAATCAGTCCTATTAAATATGTGTGCTAAGTCATTAGTATCATGGCAAGGTACACTATATAACTAAGATCATACATCATGGGTAAACCATTTTAACCAAGAACACAACTCACGTCATGGTCAGGTTAAATATTTTAACCAAGAGCATACATCAAGTTATGGCCAGGTACAACATAATGACCAAGATCCCACCCCACGACATGACCAGGTACAACATAATGACCAAGGTCCCACCCCACGTCACGATCAGGTACAACGTAATGACCAAGATCCGATCCCACCCCATGACACGACCTGGTACAACTTAATGACCAAGATCCCACCTTACAACACGACCAGGTACAACATAATGACCAAGATCCCACCCCACGACACGACCAGCTACAACATAATGACCAAGATCCCACCCCACGACACAACCAGGTACAACATAATGACCAAGATCCCACCCCCCCCCCCCCCACACGACACGACCAGGTACAACTTAATGACCAAGATCCCACCACACGACCAGGTACACCCTACTGACCAAGATCCCACCCCACGACACGATCAGGTACAACATAATGACCAAGATCCCACCCCACGACACGACCAGCTACAACATAATGACCAAGATCTCATCCCACGACACGACCAGGTACAACATAATGACCAAGATCCCACCCCACGACACGTCCAGGTACAACTTAATGACCAAGATCTCACGACACGACCAGGTACACCCTACTGACCAAAATCCCACCCCATGACAAGTCCAGGTACAACTTAATGGCCAAGATCCCACCTTACGACACGACCAGGTACAACTTAATGACCAAAATCCCACCCCACGACACGACCAGGTACAACATAATGATCCAGATCCGCCTCTGGAAACAGGCTATGTAGCGGCAACGAGGTGAAGATTGTTACTGGCATACCTGTATGGGTGAACTGTCTGGAAAGACTAACTCTGCTCTATAGTCAGGTTCACGCAGGCACACCTACTTCATGACCCAAATGAAACGTAAGAAGAGCCACTGTAACCTGCTACCAGAGAAAAAATTGCCTAGAATGAAGAATCTACTAAGATAAGCGTTACAAACAAAAAGTTAAAGAAATCTGAGAAAATAGTTGTCATTTCAGGTTAGTCTTAACTTGCAGCTATCATTTACTTGTGCGACGATAATCAAATAGACAAGCATGGCTCACTAATTGTGTGGCACAAATACAAAATAACAAAAAAACTCTATTTGCGACAAAGAAAGAAATCCTTTTTGGGATGTGCAGTTGGCATGGTCTTCTGAATCATCTATATTTACAGCAAGACGCATACGACACATGAAGATTTGGGATTGGAACTGATTATCTATTTCATTACTTTCTTTTCTGTTGTCTGTTGTGTACAAGAATGTTTTTAAAATATTGTTGTTGTTAGTTTGTTCGTCAGGAAAACAGAATAAATACAAACAATAACATCTCCAGTTACGACAAAAAAATAATATCCTTTTTAGAATATCCCGTTGGCATAGTCTTCTGACTTGTCTGTTTTTACAGCAAGACATGTTCGCCAAATGACGATCTGTGATTCGAACTGATATCCATTTTTTTCATTTTCTTTTTTATTGGCTTTTGTGTATAAACACTTGAAGTATAAATGTTTTTGTTTAAAAATAGTGTTGTTGCTATATTGTTTTTCAAAGTTCTATATCAAAATAACTAAAATATTAATAAAATATATATACATATATGTATCTTTTTCCTTTGTATGTGTCTGTATGTGCATACATTTCTGCTTTTTATATATGTATTCATTTGTTTCTTTCGATTTAATTTCTTTTATTGATCTACTTTGTGACTTGCCATGATCCATGGGTTCTGGGCCACGTTCTGTTTAAAATGTGATAGCCTTCTTGCGAATGGTATACCTGTCTTTGCTTTGTGATGAGAATTGCTTGTGTTTTCGTTTGTTTGTTTTTTGTTTGATCTCTAACGCGGGTTTTGTTTTATTGTTGTTCTTGTACAGTAGCTGATCCCTTACCTGTATATGTTTTTATTGACTGTGTCTTTGTGTGCATTTCAGGTGTAATCGTATCAAACATGCACACGTTTGGTTATCATATCATGTTGGAACAAAGGGAAGGACGGGATATATTGCACAACGGATAATAAACTAACACGTTATAGAAGTATAGCTGAAACCATAACAAAGAGATATGCAAATATTTAAATTATATTCAGCTTACGATTCATGTAGACAGTCAACCATCTTTGATATTAGTGAAACATTGACCAGAAAAGAATGCGATGAGGAAAAAGTAAATGTCCAGTTAAGCTGTTATAGACTAAACGGGAATATACCAGATGATGAAACGTGAAGATAAAACACAGGTAGATAAAGACGGAGAAATAAGACACATGAAGAAAGGCAGGAAAAGTTGTAGGAGATTGTCTTATCAAAGGCATGTACAACATTGATGACAGAAGGTTAAAGGCTGCACATAAATAAGATCGTTCTATTTTCCTACTTGAATCAAACGAAGATTATCCGAGATGCATTGGATGATGCATGTTATTCGATGGTTGCCTGTCCTGGTGACGAGGACCATTCAGGTGGTTGGCTATCGAGTTGCTGTTGTTTGCGAATACCACAATAAGTAGCTTACTCTTTTGTGCGACCTGAAAAGGGCGTTAAGTGGCGGGTTGCAGTAGGTTAGCTCACATCCTGAGCGTGCTGATAAAGGTGGACCGGGGTTTTCCATGCGGTTGTGCTAAGCTTTGCTTCATCTGTGTGTCTCTCACTACTACAGGGATCACGTCAATCCCCCACATCGTTAGCCAGGCTGCCATGAAAACAGTCCGTTTCTAGGGAGGGCTACGGGGAAACCGAGGTGAGCGTCTTGGCCAGTATGTTTTGTCTGACCCTGCCTAACAAGTCCGATTTTATATTTTGCCTGACCCTGACTAACAAAACTCCGATCAGTATATTTTGCTTGACTCTGACTAACAATCCCGATCAGTATATTTTGCCTGACCCTGACTAACAAAACTCCGATCAGTATATTTTGCCTGACCCTGACTAACAACCCCGATCAGTATATTTTGCCTGAACCTGACAAACAAAACTCCAATTATTTTATTTGGTTTATTAAATTTTTATTTAAAATGTTGGTGTCGTCTTTGGCGTCTGATGAGATTATGTTACCCAGGTGAAATACATTTTTCACCTGTTTTACCTGTTGGCTTTGTATGAATACTGTTGCTTCTATTTCTTGTCTTGTGATCGTCATGACTTTGGTTGTCTCTATGTTGATTTTCACACTGTAATCAGTACAGACCTAATTAACTCTTAGTATACGCATACTAAAACCACGTTTTTACACCATCTATTTCATAATTTTATTTTAAGATTAGAGTACCATAACATATTTTATCCTAATTTACTTACTTTAAACATTTCATTAATGTATTTCATATGCAAATGTGCAGAATTGAATAAACTATCAAATAGAACCGCGTTATGTCTTTACATAAAGAAGTGCAGATGAAGTAGGTTTTGAAAATACATTTGAAAAAATCAAAGTTTGAACTTTCCATAATATATCAACTGTTCTTTACACTTTGCTAATAAAATATATTTAACATAAAAAAATCCACTCTAATTAGCTTTCGCAAAAATAAGTAAAAAGGTACTGATAGCAAGCCACTTGAAGTGGCTTAAGTAATCTAAGAGTTAAGATTTTTTATATGTTCCTGCATTTGCTTTGTTTTTGTTTGAAGTTGCTATTAATGCTTAAACAATCATGTCACAACGGTGTTATGGGCTTCTGGAAGTGCAAAACATATATATATATATTTCATGGCAAACACTGCTTTGGTAAAAGTCACCGAACATGTCTGAATGACAGACGTAACAGTTATGATCGTTGCTACAGAGAATGGTTACAATGTGGTTATGGGGATTGCGGGTGGGTGGGGGTGGGGGGTTAGGGGGGGGGGGGGGTGTTTTAATCCGCTGTTTACTCAGATTTGCATGCGAGAAGTGGAGGTCAAGGAACACCTGACCTTGGAACATGTCAGAATGACAGATTGGGTGATTGTGGAATAACATTTCCCGGTTAGAGAATCTGTGTGTGGGATTAGTGAGACAATGTTTACACGTCAGCCGAAACCGGAGAGAAGGATGTACTTTAGTGTGGGAGCTATGGGGAACGAGCTGACGGGCGAAGTGACAGTGGTGACAGAAGTTTTACTGGAGGAAGAAATAAAACATATAGTGTTTCTCAAATAAAAAATGTATCGTTTTGCACAAGTCGACAGTGGCGTAGTAGATGAGAGATGCGGATTGGGTCCCGACAGGATTTGGGGTGATTTTGGAAGTGTAGAGGAAAAATTTAGTTATTATAACCCATTTCACAATGGTTGCCGTCAATTGCCGTCTAATATCTCAATAACACTCGCACCGATAAACGTGATGTTTTACACCTGATCTTATATTTCCAATGTCCCAATAGCTTTATAATTTATAATTTGTCATGTAGTGCAATTTTCTTAAAGCGCCTAGTTACTTTGATCTTTGTTAGCCAAGAATTTATTTTGTCTCAGCAGAAAATAGCTCACTGAAAATTTAAAATTGTTTGTCATTAGGCATAGGCGGCTTTCCCATTCGAATGAGATTTTCCACATTAGGTAACACACACTGTCATTTTTAATGTAGTTAATACGTTGAAGGAACTGTAAGAAGTAACTGCGTATTTCGTGGAAAGAACATGTGAAGATGTTCAAGCACGTTATATATAGAACATAGGACGTACATACATTAGATAGTATAACATGTTTAACTTTATAATATTGGTATTCTAGGTCAATGTATCATTTAATTATATATAGCAGGGTTAACGTTATAGCTATTGTAGGTCACCGTACTATATCATGTATCTATGATAGGGTTAACGTTGTAGCTATTGTAGGTCACCGAACTATTTCATGTATCTATGATAGGGTTAACGTTATAGCTATTGTAGGTCACCGTACTATTTCATGTATCTATGATAGGGTTAACGTTATAGCTATTGTGGGTCACCGTACTATTTCATGTATCTATGATAGGGTTAACGTTATAGCTATTGTAGGTCACCGTACTATTTCATGTATCTATGATAGGGTTAACGTTATAGCTATTGTAGGTCACCGTACTATTTCATGTATCTATGATAGGGTTAATGTTATAGCTATTGTAGGTCACCGTACTATTTCATGTATCTATGATAGGGTTAATGTTATAGCTATTGTAGGTCACCGTACTATTTCATGTATCTATGATAGGGTTAATGTTATTGCTATCCCCATTTTATTACTAACTTTCTTCCTTACCACTATCACTCCTTAACTCACACTTTAATTTAACCACTAACAATTCTTTTGACAACAGCAAAACAATGAATGTTTATTTGTTGAACATTATACACATAATAATAGTAATATTAAGCATGAGAATCGTTAAGAGTTTCATTATCAACACTTCTCTAACTAAGAATAATGACTTTCAAGAGTTTCGTGAAATTGGCAAAGGTTGTTCTCTTGCACTAAAATTACCCAGAGTTCTATCACGTGGTCGTGTCAAGCCATTGTTCTATTTACCGTCTGTATCTCTGTGCGGGGATATAATGCTGTCTAGCTACATGTTCTCAGTCCTTATCTCTCTGTGCTCGCTCGTCTGGTGGCCTTATGTCCCACCTCTCAGCTTATACATCATATATGTCTTCTGAGTTTCTTATCTCATCTCAACGTCTGGAACTCGGCCTCTGCAGCTGTGCTCGTGCCTATGACAGAGAACAGTGGTTCTGTTACTGTGGTTGTCAGGCCAAGGTTACACATGTGTCACGACGTGTTGTCCAAGACGACAGTTTCGTGTTGATGCAACACGTATCCCTCTGACGAGAATGCAGACTAACGCCACTCAGGAACTTGGAAGTCGGGTCACGAGTGACAAGTGTTAGCAACGACTAGAACAGAACATCACACACAGACAGATTCTTACACATGCGTTGTCTCTTGTTGTCTTTCAGTGTTGGTCCGATTCGGTGGCTTCTAATTCTATCTCTCTATTGTCACTCACTGGCTATGTTCTGTAGTCTATTTAAGCTGCATGTTCTCGTCTATCCCCTACCCATTAACTGCCCGGTAGTCTTCTCTGCTCGCCGCCCCTAACACACTCATCCTCCATCTTATATTCTAAGCTGCCCGCTTTGGTCAATGACTTCTATTTTCTTGAGTTCAATTCCCTCAAAATGTATTTGAACTAGTGCGTCGCCAGAGAAAGGTTACCTTGTTTTTCCACCTACTATGTAGCCTAGAAGGTCGTAGAATTACCAGTAAAGATTGTGGGAAGGTAACTATTTTGGTTGGACAGTCTTAAACTGTATTGTCTGAGAGTTAAGGACAAGGCCCCGTTCAATGAATTCAACCTGTATGGCATGGTTCTCAAGTTATGTGTGGGTACCATGAACGGTATTTTCAGGGCTCCATTGACGTTGACTCCTTGGACCCTTGTAACTCTGTTACAGTGGATTGGTCCAGGTTTTTAAATAGATGCCGGAGGAAACAATCAATCGTTATAATTCAGTTTTAAGATCCGCTCTGATTTGGGTGGCCCTAAAAAGGACCGTTTTTGCCAAGGAGATGGACACTTATATTTCTCGGAAAACAAACATGCAAGTTAATTTCTCAGTTAATCAGAATCGGACAATTCCTAATAATTGATGACTGCTCTCTGTTGAACTAACGACAGTGCATCTTCTTTCTAACAGTCCTCTTGCTCTTTCAAAACATGACCTCACATTTAGCACTATAATCCTTGTCTCTGTTTGAGAAGGTTGCATATGTTTATTATTTCATATCGCATAGTTTGAAAGTTTTATTTTCAGCTGCTACTTGTCCTTTAAGTTTTTCCGAAACGAGTTCAATTGGGTTTAAGTGTGAATGGCAAGGTGGTAGTCTTAAACATATATGTCCATGCTCTTGGATCATCTTGTCTATATGAAATGTTTCCTTTCATTTTTGCTTGACAAGGGAAAACAATTCAGGTTTTAGATACGTTTCGTTAAATGGTAGGCGGTATTTTGTGAGCCCCATCTTTATTGTTTTTTTACTGATTGATGTCGGGATTTTGTCCGTTGGTGTCACTGAGTTGTGGTATGATCCATTGTGCATTATCAGACAGGAAGGTTTATTCAATTGCGGAAGAATATTTTTTTTTCAACATACTCTCTATATTTCTTACCATTCATCTCGGTATGATAGTCCCGAGTGTCCGTATAGTTTAACCTTTTGTTTACTGGTCATTATGTCTTCTACGTGCTTTCGTTATTATCAAGCGCTGTCCTTTGCCACTTGGTGCTAAATTTTTAATTGTTCCATCCGCTGACTGCCATTCCTTTTCACTTGTGTGGTGAGCATTTATCCAAGTTTCTTCTACATACACATTATCATTTAATTGTTTACGCATTTCGAGTGCTTCACGTAAATACTTTCTTCTCGTTGATACTAGATGCGGCTTCTCACAGAAAACGTTTCTTCCGCTAGTATATTTTCTAAATGTAAAACATATACCACTTCCTGTTCTCCACATGTAGAATTCGATACATCAATGTCATTGTGTTTTTTCAGGCGAAACTTCAGTTTCCTTAGTGTCACTATTTCATTGAAATTAAACAATTTATAAATCTCTTTTCTAATCAGAACTGTCAAAACTTTCTACAATTATCTTTCTTCCCTGCTTACTAGTCTTGATGTAACACGAACTTCTACAGTCTTTGAACACTCGATCAAATGACAGTTTACTTAAACCCAAAACGTGAATAGTTCACTTTTCATGGTTTGAGATACTCCGATACAGTTTACAACGCTTAGCTTCTCTATACAAATATTCATACATTTTCACTGCAATTGCATGGAGTGAAAGAAACACGACTTTCAGACTCGTTGTAGTCGCGAACAATTAGTTGTACTACGTCTATGCACTAGCGTAAACATTAAACACACATGAAGTCTCATTAGAACTGTTCAAAACCTGTGAGCTACGCGTTGAATTTGGAAAAAATTCGTGAAACACGTGGAAAATGAAATTTACAAAAATATTCAGTTAAAAAAAGGTGATCGTTTCAAAAGACTGGCTTCATTAGTAGGGCTGGTTTTTTGGTTTTTAAAACCCCCAAAAATAAAGAACATTGTATGCCATATATTTTTGGCAAGAAAAAAAGTATTAACCATTAGGATTTGATGATCTGCAGGTTACATTGAAAATTTGAAATATTTTGTTCTCAAGGACGCTGAGATATTCAACTCTCTAAACTGCAGCTAACATTGTGAATCGCACTATAGTATCAGTGTTCATATAGCAAACAGTAGTGCAATTCTAACAGTGTCATGTCGCAGTGACACTGCATGTAAAATTACATTTATAAAACACAGAAGTTATGGTTTGCACCTAGGACAAGGCGAGCTAAAGCTAGCTGAGACAGCGATTTAATATTTTAGAACATGTCAAATTGAGTCCAGCCACGGTGGGGTGTTTGCCGTCTTGGCAAGATTTGCATGTTGCATGTTGTTGCTGCAGGGTTTGGGCGACAGCCTACAAAAACGGACGCGAGTAGACGTTTGATAAAGATAATGGGAGGAGGTGGGGGGGGGGGGGGGGGGGAGACGACGCACTCTCAGCCAACTATAGTAGGAGGTCATTGATCACTGAAATTTTGTTTAGCCGTCCGGTGTCAATGTGTCAATATAAATTGTGTCAGAGGCGCAGTGTGACTAATCATTAATGTTCGCGACTACATTGAGTTCGAAAGTCGTTTTTTTTTTTACATTCCATTCAATTGCATTGAGATATATCAATTTTTGTGTAGAGAAGTTAAACGTTTTAAACTGTATCAGAGTATATCAAACCCTGAAAAGAGAACTATTTACGCTTTGGGTCATTTGATCGAGTGTTCAAAGACTATAGAAGTTCGTGTTTCATCAAAACAAATACGCAAGGAGGAAACAAAAGGGTAGATAGCTTTGACAGGGATATCTTCTTCTTCGTACGCTATCAGATGTCAACTTGAATTTGTTCGAAGAAAGCAGCTGTCATCCTGAGGCTGTCGACACTGCCATAGAGCTTGTCTAGTGTTGCCATTGGTGATGGCCACATGTGCTTTATCTGGTCCTCGTACGACGGGCAATTTTGCAGCAGATGTTCATTTGTCATTTTCCCTGTGCCACACGAGCATTCGTCAGTGTCACCTATCTTCAATTTATTGAATAGATGGTACCTCCGTCTGTTGTGGCCTGTGCGGAGTCTGAAGACCACGACCTGCTCTCTTCTGTTCAACTGGTGATGGGCATCGTTTTTTGTGTAGCCAGTATGTTCTGTTTCCCATTTGGCCATGTATCTGGCCCTAATAAGCCTTTTGGACTCTTCGTAGGTCACACTAGAATCTGGTTGTGGTAGTCTTGCACCTTCTTTTGCCAGTCTGTCTGCCTCCTCGTTGTCTTGGATGTTACAATGGGATGGAACCCACTGTACCACTACTCTTTTTGGTGCGGACTACTGGCATAGTTGACAGAGTACTGCTCTTAAATCATTAAGTTCAGTATTTTTCTGGCTTTTTAGTTCTGTGACCACGGCCAGGGCATCTGTGAACAGGACTATCCGGCTTTCATTGCTTTCGCCTGTCATCATTGCTTCTACTGCGGCCTTCAGTGCCTCTGCCTCCGCTCTGAAATTGCTTGAGAAGTTTCCAATTGCCACTGACAGTGTTATTTTTCTACCATTTGGTAGGCTTAGGAATACCCGGCCCCTCCATTCTGTGTTGTGTTTGTTACAGAACCGTCGGTGTAACCATGGGTCCAGTCCATGCTTAGGTAGTTTTCCGCTATGTACCTCAGTGTTATGTCTCTTTTTTCTTTTTCAGTCTGACAGGGATATGATTAGAAGAGAGATTTGTAAAATGTTTCATTGCAAAGAAACAGTGACACTAAGGAAACCGACGTCTTGTCTGAGAACACACAGTGACATTGGTGTATCGGAACCGAAGTCTCGTCTGAGAACACACAGTGACATTGGTGTATCGGAACCGAAGTCTCGTCTGAGAACACACAGTGACATTGGTGTATCGAAATATAGATTGTGGAGAACTGTGAAGGGGATAGGCTTTACCTGCAGAAAGTTGCTAGCGGAAGAAACGTCAGCTGTGAGAAGCCACATCTAGTATCCATGAGAAGCCGCATCTAGTATCCATGAGAAGCCGCATCTAGTATCCATGAGAACCCGCATCTAGTATCCATGAGAAGCCGCATCTAGTATCCATGAGAAGCCGCATCTAGTATCCATGAGAAGCCGCATCTAGTATCCATGAGAAGCCGCATCTAGTATCCATGAGAACCTGCATCTAGTATCCATGAGAAGCCGCATCTAGTATCCATGAGAAGCCGAATCTAGTATCCATGAGAAGCCGCATCTAGTATCCATGAGAAGCCGCATCTAGTATCCATGAGAAGCCGCATCTAGTATCCATGAGAAGCCGCATCTAGTATCCATGAGAAGCCGCATCTAGTATCCATGAGAAGCCGCATCTAGTATCCATGAGAAGCCGCATCTAGTATCCATGAGAAGCCGCATCTAGTATCCATGAGAAGCCGTATCTAGTATCCATGAGAAGCCGCATCTAGTATCCATGAGAAGCCGCATCTAGTATCCATGAGAAGCCGCATCTAGTATCCATGAGAAGCCGCATCTAGTATCCATGAGAAGCCGCATCTAGTATCCATGAGAAGCCGCATCTAGTATCCATGAGAAGCCGCATCTAGTATCCATGAGAAGCCGCATCTAGTATCCATGAGAAGCCGCATCTAGAATCCATGAGAAGAAAGTATTTACGTGAAGTACGCGAAATGCGTAAACGATGTTATGATATTGTGTCTGTGGATGAAACTTGGATAAATGCTCACCACACAAGTGAAAAGAAATGGTAGTCAGCGGATTGAACGATTAAAAGATTAATGCCAAGTGGCAAAGGACAGCGCTTGATAGTAGTACATGCAGGTAGCAAATAAAATGACCTGGTGAAGAATGCAGAACTTGTATTTCCATCAAATTATAATCGGGAATATCATACCGAGATAAATGGTCACATATTTAGAGAGCGGATTGAAAGAACTGTTCTTCTGTCCTTAGATAGACCCTCTTGTCTGATAATGAACAATGCATCATACCACAACGGAGTGGCACAAGAAGACAAAATCCAACCCCCACCCAGTACAAAAAACGCCATAAAGATGTGGCTCACAGAAGAACACATACCATTTAACGAGATGCATCTTCTTCTTCTTCTTCGTTCATTCTCAGATCAAGGTTCCGGTTTCTTTTACAAAGGACACCGTTGTTTGTAAGGCTGTTTCATCTCCATACAGCTTCTGTCTCATATCTGCCTCACGAGGCCAGTATTATTCTCTCTTTTCCTGCGTGAGCGTGCAGCTTTGTTGGATGTGTTCCACGGTCATGATATGCTCCCCACATGGGCACCTGTCATCTGTCCCAATCCTCATTTTGTTGTAAAGATGACCCTTGAGTCTGTTATGCCCAGCTCTCAGTCTGAAGATGATGACTTGCTCTTCTAAATATACCTAAGACCTGAATTGATTTTCATTGTCAAGGAAACATGAAAGTTAAAGAACAAGTAGCAGCTGAAAATAAAAACGTTCAAGTTATTGCGATATGAAAGAACTAACATAAGCGGCCCTCTCAACTTTAGACAAAGATTATTGGGCTAAATGTGAAGAAGACGTCTTAAAAGATGATATAAAGATGGACTGTCGTTCGTTCAACCGAGAACAGTTATCAATCTGTTGGAGTCGTCTGACTATAAATAAGTGAGAAATTAACTTACAAGTTTGTTTTCCGAGAAATAGAAGTTTCCATTACCTTGGCAAAATGTAGAAAACCTCATTCAAATTGGAGAGACGCCTTTGCTTGAAGGCATACATTTTTTAATTTACCGTAAATTATTTTCTGCAGGGACAAAATAAATCCTTGGCTAACAAAGATCAAAGTAACTAGGCGCTTTAAGAAAATTGCACTACCTGACAAATTGTAAATTATAAAGCTATTGGGACATTGGAAATATAAGATAAGGTCCAAAACATCACGTTTATCGGTGCAAGGGTTATTGAGATATTAGACGGCAATTTACGACAACCATTGTGAAACGGACTATAGCTGATCAACAGAGGTACGACAAATGTACTATGTGACAGACGACCTTTTTGGTATGAGAGGAGTAAAAGGCGGGATTTCGGAAAAATAAGAATGAGATAAAACCAGGAGAAAGACAGAGCTATCCAGGAGGTTAACTACTGCGAGTTTCGTGGAGATTGCGCTATTGTCTAACTGAAAGGACAGTGAGCTAACCCCAGCGACACTAGACAAAAATCTGACCACTTTTCTGTACGATTAAGGTATTGCGAACACCTGGAATGTAATCCTGAAGAGAGTGGCTGTAAGGTATTGCGAACACCTGGAATATAATCCTGAAGAGAGTGGCTGTAAGGTATTGCGAACACCTGAAATATAATCCTGAAGAGAGTGGCTGTAAGGTATTGCGAACACCTGGAATATAATCCTGAAGAGAGTGGCTGTAAGATGTTGCGAACACCTGGAATATAATCCTGAAGAGAGTGGCTGTGGTATTGCGAACACCTGGAATATAATCCTGAAGAGAGTGGCTGTAAGGTGTTGCGAACACCTGGAATATAATCCTGAAGAGAGTGGATGTAAGGTGTTGCATACACCTCGGATACAATCCTGAAGAGAGTGGCTGTAAGGTGTTGCATACACCTCGGATACAATCCTGAAGAGAATGACAACAAACTGAGTCGGTAAACTCAAAGACAACAACGGGAGAAGGCTTGTGAGAATTGTCGTTTGTGTATTTCGTGGTCATCGGCTCTTGGTGGCCCGTTGAAAATGACAACACTTACGAATACTGAATCAGTTCAGTGGTAAAGAATCGAACAAGACTTGTGAGAATTGTCAGTTGAGCATTTCACGGACATCAGTTCGTGATGATTTCCAAAGGTGTAATAGGAACACCTAAAAGAGCAGTCTCGTAGAATCTCTCGACAGCTGCTCGTGCCAGGTTAGATCGGAAAACGTTGTCTGATGCAAGTTGGACATAGGCTGTCTGTTCGAAAGGGGGATATATCTTAAATCTCCCCATGAAGCACTCCCACGAATCTTGTTGAGAAGCGTTTGTTCCACCGCACAGTTCTGCTGATCAGAAGTTTGCAGAATGTCAGAGGTCAGCCACATCGCCAAATGCCAAATTGCACTACGAGACTACACGATTGGTTAGTTTAAGTACACGTGAAATATAAAGATAATATACGAAGTATAGGATAGACATTACAATTGAGTGAAAGATCCTGGGATATCAACCAACGCATGTATAAAACCTTTGAATTAGATAGATTCAGTCATAGTTTAATGTTGTAAATGACAAGATTTGTAATAAATGAATTATTTTGTTTTTTATTATTCAAATAAGTTTTTGTGT
Source organism: Ariolimax columbianus (assembly GCA_036924085.1). Lineage (NCBI taxonomy): Eukaryota > Metazoa > Mollusca > Gastropoda > Stylommatophora > Arionidae > Ariolimax > Ariolimax columbianus. The sequence goes on from JAVGWX010000014.1 coordinate 36,734,205, forward strand.
TTTTTAAATATTGATATTGTTTAGAAAGAATAACTGGAATAAGTGAGATTGGTCGCTATACATCACGGAGAAGATGTGAGTGTAAAAGTAGACGTATGTGAGAGACTATCACATAATAGTGCAATCTGGTTCTCGTGACCAGTATAGTAAGATAAGGATAAGTCTAATACAGAATAAACGGATGGACAGAGCTAGAGAATGATGTTGAGAAGAGATATGTGATGAGAAACAGATAATAGTCCACAAAGTGCATGAAGCTGGAAATATACATCTCAGGAATGTCTGTAATGCCGGTACAATTGTCAATGTTTCGGTAGTCTGTCATGGAGGGAAAGAGCACCTGTTATTGGGACGAAATAAGAAAATCGAAGTTCCCAATGACAGACGTGTTATGGTAGGGTCCCTGTTGGTGCCCATAGTCACTCACCTGATCTGATCGGAAAACTGGTTATTGAACTCGAAGGTGTTACGGTAAGGACGAGTTCAACCAGACGGATGTTGGTAGATGTGGCGATGGAGTGATTGATACACCTATAGTAGAGACGGGTAGGGGAATGGGGAAGAGATTGGCGGGTTGAGGAGGGGGCATGGGCGGGGGTGTTGGTGGCGAAGAGATGTGGAGGGATGGGAAGAGAGATTGTTGGGTTGAGGGGGAAGAGGATTGAGGAAGACAAAATTGGCGGGGGACGGGAGGAGGGCTTGAGAGAAAAGTGGGCGGGTTGGAAAGCAAGGAATGACAGGGGCAAACGTGCGTGTGGAATGGGGAAAATATGAGATGAGGAGGTGGGGTGGGGGGGGGGGTGTATACCGGGGAAGAGATTGAAGGAGTGTAGGGTGGGCTCAGTGGGAAGATATTGAAGAGTTGAGGAGAGGGAAAACGTGCAGGGAACAAGCGAGTTGAGAGAGGAAAGAGATGATCAGTTTAGTGGGAACACGTTGTTAAGGAAGAGATGTGAGAGGGAATGGGTGGGTGGAGAAAAAGATAAGGACGGGTTGAATAGATGATATAGAAGAGTTGGTGAGAAGTGATAACAGATTGGAATAATGGAAAGGAGTACAATGTGAATAGAAAAGAGGGAAGGGTTGAGGAAAGAGCTTTTTAAAAAAAAAGAAATACTTTCACATTTATCCTGAGCAATGCCGGGCACTATAGCTAGTACTCTTTCATTCCTGCTTAGTCCTTCCTATCCACGAGATCTGCTGAGGTCTACAATACATAGACAATCACACAGTATCCACGACATTTGCTGAGGTCTACAATATATAGACAATCACGCAGTATTCACCACATTTGCTGAGGTCTACAATACATAGAAAATCACACATTATTCACAACATTTGCTGAGATCTACATACACAATCACACAGTGTCAACGACATTTGCTTAGGTCTACAACACTTCCCGAGTGATTTGTCGGGGTCTGTGTGAATGACAAGGACAAGAATGGCACCACTGCCCCACAAAGCACAAAGAGCATGTCCTAGGAGGTGACTAACTATGTGACGTGCCATAACATCGGCCATGGCTAGGTGGTTTGTTAAGAGCAGCATAGATGGCGCCTAACAGGCTCGGGGTCTACTTTGCTCTAGTGTTTAAGTCTATTAAGATGGACTCACACATCAGTTAACCCCCCTCCATAGTGGAGTAATAAGTTGCTTGAGCCTAGCCCACTAAGCAGGAAATCGTCCTGACTACATTCAGCTGACATCAGAGATGAGACCTGCACAGGTGCTTATGTACTTGTAGAAATACAGGTCAGCCAAGACTAAGACAACACATTCACAATCACATATTACTATACCCAAGCTGAGACCATACAAGGCGTACTTTAGAGTAGGTGGACAGTAGGTTAGTTACACATAAGCTTTAGTTAGATGTGTTACCTTGATATGTGTTCATTATTCAGTGTGGTATTTATTTCGTACGTTACTTTTCTTCCAGAATCTCTACCTGAATACAAAGAAAACAAAAGACATTGACAACTGACAAGACAAAACTACAACCTAAAATCGAGATAGCTGGCGAAGAGATTGAAAATGTTGCACATTTTGAATATCTTGGATCAATACTAAACAACAATGGAGACTGTACAAAGGAAGTAAGAAGACGACTGACTATGGCAATGCAGAAGATACGGAGTATGCAGAACCTATCGCGTAATACAAACAAAGAACTAAAACTAAAGATGCTAAGAACATGCATTTTTCCTGTGGCAACCTATGGATGTGAAACATGGACGATTACAAAAGCAATAAGAGAGAAGATCGGTGATTTGGCAACACAGTGCTACAGAAGAGTCCTGCAAATCCCGTGGACAAAGAAAGAAACAAATCCGGCAAGATCTGAATGTAGAGGAGAATTGGCTCATTAATGTCAAAATGATAAAAAACTGACGTTTTTTGGACACGTTAAACGACACAACGGACTGTAGAGAGTGGTTATGGTCACTGAGAAGAGAGACAGGGGCCGACCGAGAAGATGATGGACACTGGACATTAAGGAGACGCTGGATTTGACCTTGGGGCAGTCCGGAAGACTGGCGAAATATAGTTTCCTACAGAGAGATTGTCATGAGAGAAACGTTCTGCAAAGGTCATGCTACATGATGATGATGACTTTGCTTCCTGCCCAACATTCCACTTTATCCATTCAAGTCGAGTTTTGTTGTCTAAGTCACTGCCTGCTGTAGGACATTGATACCTAGTCAACTATTGTATTACCGTCAGTATTAGTCAAGTATTTTCTCTACACAACCCGTTCTCGTGGAGATATGAGGAAAAGCTATGAAAATCATCCGGCATCCCCAATAATATACTTCTCTAGGAGCAGTAAAATTCTAAGTAAACAGCATAAGGTGGAGGCAGACGGAGTAGGATGCAGCCCCGAAGAACTAGTGAAACCATTGACCCTCATTAGTGCTGGCCCTATGATGAGGATAAGGCTGGCCAATGACAACCCCAGATCCATTAATCCAGACCCCTTCACCGCCATCATGACTGCGCGAGATTGACTTCAGAGGGCATGAACATTCCAATCGTCTGCTGGTCACTTGGTAACGAAACTACACGACTGGAATGCAACACTGGTGGCTACAGACTCGACAGAGTCTTTTAGGGGTCGCTGTGGTCGAGAGGTCAGGCGTTCGCTTCCCTAAGCGATGAACAAAAACGGTGGACTATCGAATCCCAAAAGTTTTAAAGTGGGAGGTGGGACCAGAGTGCAACCATCCTGAGTTACCTCCAATCGCCTTGACCTATGTCTTTACATTAGTCCCAGGTAGCTCAGGACCAGGGAGTGACGTCAATGACAAGCATAGTTTCTTCCTTGCCATAATCCATCAAGACAAAACCGCCAGTTGTTGTGGCCATCATCCCTTGCGATGGGCATCTAATACAACGAATGTATCTGTACGGACCAACATGTAAGCTCGTCCTATGACGCATACCCTGTTTTGAACTTTCGACAATTTGTGAGACTGCCACATATGCTCGCATAGTTCCTGTGGTAACGATACAATCTAACAGCTTGCTTACATTTCTTCAAACATCCATCGTTCTGTGCAAGCTAGAACTGTGGCTTTAACTAACCCATTTCTGCAATTATTCTATAGATGCACTACTTTCTTCAGGTGATTATATGGTAACGTGATACATGACAATTAAACAGGCGGTAATCCGTCAATCAGCTGTTTAATTAGCTCGTGATACGTTAACTATTTGTTGTTATCGTTGTCTCTTTCTTGGTAGAGGAAATTTGCTTCAAGCGTAATGATAATCCGCGCAAAGACGGTGGGGTTTCTACGAATGGTAGGTACTGATATAGCTTCAAGCAGTTCTCGGATAAGTAGACTCACGTTTGCATGAGAGATTTTGTTATGGAGATTATAGTTTTAATAAGTTGCTAATGACCTTGAAGAAACGACATGATGATGTAACCTTTACATGTACTCTCGAAAAGAAGGTTCAGAAGTTTGTTTGTGTGTTGTGCGCGTATATCAAGATGGCAAATTGTGTGTTGTGCGCGTATATGAAAATGGCAAATTGTGTGTTGTGCGCGTATATCAAGATGGCAAATTGTGTGTTGTGCGCGTATATCAAGATGGCAAATTGTGTGTTGTGCGCGTTTATGAAAATTGCAAATTGTGTGTTTATCTTGGGATGTCACCATTACAGACAATAATCTTGCCTAATAAAGCATTTGGTGATGGCTTGATAAAAAAAAAATTAAAGATTGTAACAAACGCACCACCTCCAAAACAAACATTTTCCCAATTTCTGATACACTAGAAATTCAACAACTACAGGATAACTTTAACTGATGAACTCTTAAATACACTCAGATTTGGAATTAGATGAATTACACGATTAAGATGATGTATTTTTCTATATCAGACGTTTAAGATCGGTGCATTTCTCTGTTTAGATACTCAAGATTAATGTATTTCTCAGCATTAGATGTTCAAGATGGATGCTTTAATCATTTTATTTAAAATACTAAGATTAAGCAAATATTATACTGTTCACTAGTATTATTCAATAGTATTAATTACATTAAAACGAACATATGAAGTGTATAAGTCATTCTAGAAACATAAATTTTATAGAGTTTAAAATCCCAAGGCTAGCATGCCATGTGTTAGAATATGCCACCGCTAAAATGTCGATCAAGGAACCGTCAACTGTCAACACTGAACACGAACTTAAGTATTCAAGGACTCTCCTCCTAGCAATCAAGACGACGGCGCACAATCATCACCCCCTTCTCGGTGGATGTCTCAAATAAACTCTCCTGGGTCAGATTCCTCAAAAGGGCTACAACCAATCAGACCCGAATTAAGAAATTCAGAGGAAAGAGAGGAGGGAAATTAAATCAGAAAACCGCAAAACCAACTACCGGATCAAAACAGAACCATGATCTGACTAAGGAGCCAATCGCAAATGATACGGAAAGAAATAGTCTCAGTCCTCTTTGTGGTAGATACAACCACCACGTTATCATTGGTTACATTAGGAGTGTATCTCGGTTCTCGCAAATTAGGAAGCACATCAGGTGGGATTGGCTTCATCATTGCACCACGAGCAGTCCACCGAGTTGGTAATGGTCCGTTCATCAATCATCGGCTTTCTGTACTAGAGCTATCCATCAAGGTTAGATTCAACATCTCACTCGCCTAAGTGTTCCCCCACACTGCAGAAAGAGGAGGAGGAACACGATGATGTATATGGCGAGCTCATCAATAGACTCCAAGAATGTCGAACCCACTACATAGTTGTCATCGGAGACTGTAACGTCCGAACTGGCGACATAAAGATGGGGGAAAGACACATCAGACCACATTCCGCAGTAAGGCGAAAAAAGGGGGTTGGATGGGAGGGGGGGGGGGGGTGTGGGGGTGGGATGAGAACCTTCTGGGAAACTCACTTCTACCATGGAAATAGTTTCTTCGAAAAGCCATGTCTGGAACGATGGACACATGTCCGTCAAACGGTCGGCACTGCCACGAACTAGATCACATACTCTCCAACCGTGGAATATTCACAGACGTTTGAGTAGTCGCACCCTTTGTTGCAGTTAGCGACAATCGCCTTGTGCGTGCACGTCTCAGCTTCGACCTAAACGAGGTAGGAATAAACTAGCATCGGTACATAAGGCCACCTGTCTCCACTCTAGATATAACATCTGCTAGACCGCTCGCGGTGCAAGAAACATTTAAGGCAGCGGAAAACCTAGATGGGGACTATGAAAACCTGATCAGCGCAAACATTACCACACAAAAAGCCAGAAAAACTCAGCCGCATCTCCCGAACCACCAAGAACTTTCTCGATCAGCCCCCTAAAAAAGGCAGAACCCCAGCAAACATTAAGGTGTTGAATACGCTCGGTAAACTGTGTCAGCAAAATATCGAGGAAGACCACACCAGTTTCTCCAGACGAAGCATCACGCAGAATCATTGAGCAAATCTTTCGCCCCATCGCCGAGCATCAGCACGTGATCCCATCTCTTAAAGCAGCAGACGTAACGAGAATGACCTCATATTTGCAGACAAAAAGAATCATCTGCGGCTTCTACACGAACTTATTCAAGTCAGGGATCAAGGTGCTGAGCAGCGCATGAGCTGCAGTGGTCAGCGACCCATAGCTGACTGCTAGCTTTAGGGCCAGCGAACCAGAGCTGCCAAGACCCTTCTACACCTCCACGCGGTGATCCTGGATAGCAGGCTGCAGCAGGACAGACTGGCTAAGGAGAAGGGATAGAAGAGGGAATGCTAACCCGGTACTCAAAAATTTGCTTGCTGAAGTCGGATGTGTTGGACCGAAAGGTGCAAATATCGCAGTCAAGCTGTAAAGTACGATACAACGCTGGATTACATTCTGCTTTTTAAGCCCTTTGAGGACTTGGTAGCGGGAGATTGAGAACGAACGAAACCAAGCCATTCAAGTAATCGCTTCCTCTCCCACACCTACAACAAAATCACCTACACTTCCCTCACTACTCCCACCGTTCCTTATATCAGAGATACGAAGTGCTATTTAAAACATGCTCTGTAGCAATGACAAATCACGAACGCTACAGTGTGCACACATGTAGATGTGCACATATGTAGGTGTGTAGATATGTAGGTGTGTAGATATGTACGTATGAGTATATATATGTGAACATTTTAATTTACACTTATGTATGTATTTATAGGTTTATATATGTATATCCCTTCTGCGGGCATCCTCACCACTATATATCCACACTTAATATAATTATACTACTACTACATCAACCTTTTTTATCTATAATTATTTAATCAATTATCTACCTTTCTATTGTTCTTCTGTTCCTGAGCCTACCACACATTCAACACATAATTGACTGCGAGAGCTAGAGGGCACAGGTGAGATGAGGGATCTACAAGGTGACACACAAATCAGTGAATCGCTTACAAGTTGGAGTACATGGATGCGATGGAAAAATATATGAGAGCGGGCAAAACCTGATACACCAAGACCAGACAGAAGGAAGTCAACACAGATGGGCCTCACAACAGAAGGAAGACACTTTTCAATTAATTTATATTGTACTCTTAATCCTTATGTATCAAGTATATTGTTTGTTATATTTCCCAATCATTCCATCTCATTCATTCTCGTTGTACACCTCACTACACTGATATCTTCACAATTGTGTATAAAATGTATGAGGGGGCTTTATATTTTTTTTTATAAAATAGAAGGAAAATAAAAAAAAAATTTAAAAAAAGAAGGGAAGAGAGGGAAAAAAAAAAAAAAAAAAGAAAGAAAGAAATCAGGAAACAAAAAAAAGAGATCCGAATCAAGTATGACAGAAAATAAAAATGGTCCCAGGAAAACTATTGTGCATATTTATGCAAATACCTACGGCGGACAACTAGGAACATCAAAAGCGAGGAACCACGGGAGGAACATCACGGAAATACCAGGTTAGGTACAAACAGATACACACACGCATCCAAGCACTGGTTTATGCGTCTTAATATCGCCCAAATTGACTACGGTCTGGGGTGGAATAGGCGCGCCTCCGCCAGTAGAAACTAGTGAGGCAAACATCTAAGCAACAACAACAGCCTAGCTACCACCCTATTCCCCCTTCTCTCAGTACTGTACAAAGTATTCACCAGATGCCTCCTGACAAGCACCCGCAACACCCTCGAGGAAGCCTAACCCATAGAGCAGATTAGGTTTAGGCGCACCTACAGCTGGACCACGTGTTGCCGTTTGATTGAGGCAGCAAGAGAGCACAACATACCGCTAGTGTTGACATTCATCGACTACAAAAAGGCCTTTTACTCGGTCGATACAGACTATGTATGGAGAGTTCTGGAAGAGAAGTAGTTAAGGCTTGCAGCACAGACATGTTGAAACGTTGTTATTAGATGCACCACCATCATTCGTCAAGTCACACGACCGATAACTATCGCCACGGAGAAAGATGTGATGTCTCCCGACCTCATCTCGCCCAACCGTTTCTCTGCATGTCTGGAGTCGACGATGAGATATTGCGATGGTAGTGAGGAGGCATCGGCATTAATGGGCGATTGCTAAACCATCTAAGATTTGGCGACAATATCACACTAATCACAGAGGCACACATCGATCACAGGAGGCACACATCGATAACAGGAGGCACACATCGATCACAGGAGGCACACATCGATAACAGGAGGCACACATCGATCACAGGAGGCACACATCGATAACAGGAGGCACACATCGATCACATCGATCACAGAGACACACATCGATCACATCGATCACAGAAGCACACATCGATCACATCGATCACAGAGGGTACGAAAAGCGGGCCTGACCATAATTATCTATAAAAAACCGAAATCTCTGCGCAACCGATTCGAGGATCCGAACCCTGTATCCCTAAGCGATACACCATTTGAGGATGTCGACGAATTCATCTACCTCGGCCGCCTCCTCAACATGGAAAATAATCTGAATCCCGACATTGCCAGGTGTCGTCGAGCAGGTTGGCCGCCTTCAACTTAATACAGACGGCGACAGACGTCACTCGACACACCAGACTGCGAGCTGACATATTCGACTCAGTGGTCCTACCAGCGCTATGCTATGGGAGTGAAACCGGGTCTCCAACACAAGCCACGGAGAACCAGCTAAGCACAACACATGTCTCGATTGAGCGCCTTCCCGTAGGCCTTATCCCTTAGATAACAACGCTAGATGGGCTTACACACCAGTGACATCTAGACATTGTCACACCACAAGGATGTAATACATCATACCAACAACTGCAAGTACCGCTAGGCTGACCATGTAGTCAGAAGAAAAGACGAACGTTAGAGCACAGCAACCACTCTGTGGTACCCAGTCGGCAACCAAAAAAAAAAAGACAAAGATCCCCCAAATGGTTCAACTAAAGTAATAGAAGGGAGATTTACTTCGGGACATAATATACACAATTTAAAGACAATATTATAAATGGACTTGAAATAAAGTATTACAAATTACAATAAAATGAGAGAATTCACAAGGCAGTCTGGACTACTTCAGCTGTTTTAGAAATAAAAGTAATTGAAGGAAAACATAGTTTTGATGACATTTTAATCTGGGACAACCGTTAACATACGATTTACACCGTTATCTGTTCAAAAGGAAGAATATATAGTTGGGCACTGCCAGAACAACGTTCTTATTTTTATTCTTTTAAAATGTAGAAGAAATTCTCGAAATTAATTGATGAAAGCATAGAAAACTATGAAGTTCGTGAATTTACTCAACTGTAACAGCAACAACAAAACTTAATTGAGGATAAATCAGAATAGTCATTGAAACACTGGATCTATTTACTCATCCCGGTGATAGTTTTCTAATAGTTGAAGGTAAACTCACTGAAAAGGACAAACAACTTATCTAACGCAGATACAATTACTTTGTATCAAAATGGGATAATATAGAACACACAATACGAATTATGAGTTCCAGAAGAAGGGCATATCACTTATCCTGGACAAGCGACAACGATATTATGACTTAACATACTCATATAACTTTTCAATATCTCATTGTACTAACCTTTTATGGTATAAAAGGTCTGGAGATGAAGCAAAAGTTAATGCAGGCATATGTTAATAATTAAATATCCAAATTGTAAAGGAGCATTTAGTTTTAGAATGTCTTAACATTTTTTGGGTACGGTTTTGCAGAATATGTATTTACACATCGACACTTTCTTCAGAAAACCTGTTGATGGTAATATGATGATATATTTTCAAATACTGACGTGGTAGGGCCAGGAAATATAACTGGTCCAACTCGCAGATGAACCAAAGTTTGAACTTTACAAAATAATACAAAACAAGCATTCTTTCATTATGCAGTAAATAAAGAAGCCAGACAGTGCAATTCTATTTCTGTTCATGAAACTTATTATACATAGCGACAATCTGTTAAGTCTTCCATAGAAAGCTCCAAATGGAATATCATAGATTTTCAATCGAGAAAACTGATCATCATATCTTTTTGACCTAGTGACATAAGGGACATTCAAGGTATATTATTTTTAAGAAGGTATATCCGGAAGTAGGTTACAAACGATCATTTCCAAGATGACAGGTTTATAAATATAAAGAGGTGTGTCAGATATTAAATCAGTACTTGACAGAATATACATGCTATGTTGTTATGACTTTACAGAAAGGAAGATAATTCAAATATAAACCTTATATTGATTATTAAGAACGGTATCGTATATTTGTCTTTTCTGTAAGTAAACAAAGAAAAATGATCAAATATAGTGAAAGAAAATAGGACCTATCTATATTTAGACTAAAAATATAACTGCAATCACAAAGGGCCTTTGCCAAAGGCTGAATGTTAATAAAAACGTTCCGGTCGTTCTCTTTGCTACGGAAGTTTATGTTGTAGTTATCTCTTATCAAATGTTAACATTTCAATTGGATGGAAATGATGTGGCTGGTTTGTGACTGTGACATATGGCTGTTATTTGACTGTTATCAGTGCTGACACTGTCAGTGACAGTTATACAATTAACAATTATACTGTATATACAGTTGTTATTGGAAGAACTTTGTCCTATATCACAACAACGTATGGTCCTTAGGCTTATAGTCCACTTAGACAAAAAAAGTATCAAGCACTTTAAATAAGAACAAGAAAGCACACTTGACACATCCTAAAATTGTTTGAAGAATGGTTCAGATTAGATAATAGAAAATATTTTATTTGTAGTCAGAGAGTGCTTAATGCTTGGAATGCATTGCCACAGGATATAACTTAACTTAACTTAACTTAACTTAACTTAACTTAACGTCTTTATACTGGTTTAGAAGACCCTGCAGAGTCTGTATACAACCAGTTACATTTACATCACCTTGCTCTAAAATCTATGCGCATCCAGTTTATTCTTAAACGCATTAACTGTCCCTGCCTCCACCACCTCCCCTGGCAATGCATTCCAAGCAGACACCACTCTCTGACTAAAAAAATATTTCCTAATATCTAACCTGGACCTCTCTTTAATCAGCTTGTAGCTATGCCCTCGTGTTATTGTAGGTGGCTGTATTTTAAAAAACTTGTTATAGTCTAATTTATCGATTCCTCTGATCATCTTATAAACCTGTATTAAGTCACCACGAATTCTTCTCTCTTCGAGACACTGTAGGCCCGTTTTTCTGAGTCGTTCCTCATAACTGTAATTCTGGAATCCAACTATCATCTTTGTCGCTCTTTTTTGTATTCTTTCTAGCATGTTTATGTCCCCTCTATGATAAGGACTCCACACCTGTACACAGTACTCCAATCTAGGTCTAACTAAAGCTTTATACAGTTTGACGATCACTTCCTTGCTCCTATGTTTAATATTTCTTTTAATCATACCTAACATTGCATTTGCCTTTTTCACTGCTACCTTAACTTGCTCACTCACCTTTCCTGTATGATCTATTATAACCCCTAGGTCCCTTTCCTTATCTATCTTTCTAATATTGTTTTCTCCCATTCTGTATTTATGTTCCATATTGGATCTACCCATGTGGATGACTGTACATTTATCTACATTAAACTCCATTTGCCAGCTTACAGACCATTCTCGAATTTTATCTAAATCCGACATCAATATATCCACTTCCGCTTTAGATGAGACACTACTGCATAGTTTTGTGTCATCAGCAAATTTTGCAATCATGGATCTCATATCAATGTCCAAATCATTTATATATATCAAGAACAAAATTGGTCCCAAAACCGAGCCCTGTGGCACACCACTTTTCACTTCACTCCACTCAGAGTACTCCTTATTTATGCCCACCCTCTGCCTTCTTCCTGTTAACCAATTTTCAATCCATTTGGCAACTTCGCCACCTATTCCATGTGATTTTAATATAGTGGAGGCAAGATCAGTTAATGCATTTACAAATAGATTGGAAGATCACAGTAATTTTTGGCATCTGTGGAGTGGAATAAACTGGTTATATATATACTCCGTAGAGCTTTCTAAACCAGTTTAATGAAGTTAAGTTAAATTAGAACATACATTCATATCATCTCAGTTCTTGTTACAATGACCAATAGCCACCATGTCCTTTTTTTCCTCATCAGATTTTAGACATTTGCATTTGAAACTTGTTATCATGACTTGATGTAGGTATGTGTGTATGTGTTGGGTGTGTACTTATTTGTATGTGTGGATGTATGTATATGTACATGTGTGTATGTATATGTGTATATTTATGTGTATTTGCATGTGTGTAAATACTTAATACAGGTTTATAAGATAGCCAAAGGAAAGGATAAATTAGACTATAACATGTATGTTTTCAAAATACAAAAAAACCTACAAGAACAAGAGGGCATAGCTACAAATTAACTAAAAAAAGGTCCAAATTAGATATTAGGAAATATTTTTTTGGTCAGAGAATGATGTATGCTTGGAATGCATTGCAACAGGAAGTACTGAAGGCATGAACAATTAATGCATTTAAAAATAGATTGGATGCACATAGCTTTTAGAGCAAGGGAATGTAAATGAAACTAGTTACATACAGACTCTGCTGAGTCTTCTAAACCAGTATAAAAAAGTTAAGTTATATGAATACGTATGTGTGTGTATAAATGAACATGTATGTTTGTATATAAATGAACATGTATTTATTGGTATGTACACATGTGTATTCATATTGCCGTCACAAATATCTCTTTAAAAAAAAATGTAATTATAAATATTTTAGTTACATCATTTTACTTTGATGTCACCATTCACTTCACAAATCTGACTCCCACCATCTCAGGTTTCATCTCGCTAGAAATTTTCACCTTATTTCACTTGAAAAAACACAAAATTTTGTTTGAAATTTGTTACCATTATTATGTACAAATTTGAAAATTGTTATGATTGTTATGTGCAATAAAGAATTTGTAAAACAAAAAAATATTTCATCAAAAAAGGAGATCTGTAATAAAGAACAATATCATCGCAAAGCGAACAATGTTAATCTTAAAAAAACTAAACGACAACAAAGTTCTAGCGATAACAAAAGTTCTAGCGATAACAAAAGTTCTAGCGATAACAAAAGTTCTAGCGATAACAAAAGTTCTAGCGATAACAAAAGTTCTAGCGATAACAAAAGTTCTAGCGATAACAAAAGTTCTAGCGATAACAAAAGTTCTAGCAATATCAACAAATTTATTTATGTATATTGATATTTTAATTAGAGCAATAGCCAAATATTTTCCATCCATTATAAATATGATTCCATGAACTAACATTCCCTAGTTTCCTAACAAAATGTTGTTCTTTTGTAGTATAAAATTGTTTTTTATATCTTAAAACATTTATTTGAATTAGATATAAATAAGAATTATCTAAATCTACAGATCACATCATCTTTTTTATCTATTTAGGCATGAGTTATTCTAGAATGTTTAAGAAGACATTCATTGAACATTCTTCTTCCAATGATTCCATTGCTTTTTCAGTCCTCAATTTTTAGATTTATATTTGTTTTATATATATATGTTTTGCCTGACCAGATGTTAGTCTTCTTCTCCTTTGTTCATGGTAAACCAGAAAAACACTGAGCTTAATGACTTAAGAGCAGCACTCTGCAAACTGTGCCAGCAGTCCGCACCAAAAAGGGTAGTGGTACAGTGGGTTCCGTCACACTGCAACATCCAAGGCAACGAGGAGGCAGACAGACTGGCAAAAGAAGGTGCAAGGCTACCACAAACAGATACCAGTATGACGTACGAAGAGTCAAAATGGCTTATCAAAGCCAGATACATGACCAAATGGGAAACCGAACATACTGGTTACACAAAAAACGATGCCTATTACCAGTTGAACCGAAGAGAGCAGGTCGTTGTCTTCAGACTTCGCACTGGCCACAACAGACTGAGGTACCACCTATTCAACAAATTGAAGATAGGGTGTACCGACGAATGCCCGTGCGGTACTGGTAAAATGACCACTGAACATCTGCTGCAGAACTGCCCGACATACGAGGATCAGAGAGAGCAGATGTGGCCATTGCCAGTGGAACTGCAAGACAAGCTCTATGGTAGTGGCGAGAGTCTCAGGATGACCGCCGCTTTTTTCGAGAAAATAATGGTTACTGTCTGACTGTGTACGCAGAAGAAGAAGAAGTTCATGGTAAACAATATTTGTTAATTGTTCCATATTATCAGTATATTCATTTTGAGTAAAATTCTTGTTGACACCAAAATATCCTCAGATACAGTATGAACAGATCTTGCTATAAATTTTAAACGTGGGTTACACTTTACTTTATCTAACTCATGTGCTTCATTATCTAATGTCTGCTTTATTTTAGATTCTCAGTTATCATTTTTACAATCTCTGTTATAAATGCTCTTATTGCATTTACATTTACTGAAGCTTCTAATTTATATTTCATAAAAGTATTTAAGAATTGTTAGAATAGTGACATTTTAGAGTTAAAGTTATGAGGAAAGATTAAGAAATACCTACCTACCGCCCCAGAAATATTCAGGGTGATTTAATACAGGTAAAATAATCAAGGGAAATGATAAATTAGACCATAACAAGTTTTTTAAAGTACAAACCTACAAGAACAAGAGGGCACAGCTACAGATTAATTAAAGAAAAGTCCAGATTAGATACTAAGAAATATTTTTTAGGTCAGAGAGTGGATTCAAGATCCCAGAGATATGCAGAGGGATTAGAGCAGCTAATTACAGCCATAAGCAGCTACAGTGAGGATCAAAACCTCTTTATAAATATAAACAAAACAAAGATAATGACCACAGACAAAACAAATAAATCAACATAAGTTCAAATTTGGGGGTGTAGAAATAGAATAGGTCATGAACTTTGAGTATCCGAGCTCCTGAATTGGCAACAATGGTGACTACTAAAAGGAAATCAGAAGGAGATTGGCAAAGGCAATGCAATGCTACACAACCTGAGGAAACTATGGCAGAATACCAGCAAACCAACAAAAGTGATAATTTTGAGAACCTGTGTACGCCCGTGGCATCAAATGGGTGCTAAACATGGACAGTTAGCCAGACCTCCAAGAAGAGAATCAGGGCCTTTGAGTGAAAATGTTATTGAAAGGTCGTCAAAATACTCTGTCCCCCCAAAAAAATAATGCAAACAGAGTAGAACTGGTTCATAAATTCCATCATGAACAGAAAATTGAAATATTTTTGCCACATCAAAAGACACAGGGGTTTTGAAAGAACCATAATAGAATGTATGTTGGCGAGCAAGAGAGCTAGAGGCAGACCAGGAAGATTGTGGCATGAAGATGTCAAGGAACAGGTGGACAAGACTCTGGAGATTTGGCAAAAGATCCAGTTTATTTCAGACAGGCTGTGATGGGTGCAACACTCTTCAACAGATATGATAAATGATGATGAGTAGTGAATGCTTGGAATGCTTTGCCACAGGAATTAGTGGAGACAAGGTCAATTAATGCATTCAAGAATAGATTGGATGCGCATAGGTTATGGATAAAGTGAAGTAAAAGAAACTGTTGTATACAGACTCTGCAGAATCTTCTAAACCAATATAAAGATGTTAAGTTAAGCTAAGTTCCAATTAAAGCTCTTTCTTCCTCACCATAGTCACATTCTTTATTTTTGAAATCTTTGAATTGTTTGCATTTTTTCATAGCATGAACTTTATCATATTTTGAAGTATATTTATATTGTAAATGTACACAATCAATACTTATTCAATCCCCAAAATTCTTGCATATGCCTAATTTTAATTTATCAGCCAAATGTAATTTTTGTTTAAAAAGTAAAATGCAAAATAATAGTTAATTTGTCACTTGAAAAATATTGAAAACAGTTTATGATGTCCTTCTTCTTCTTCTTCGTACGCAGTCAGACAGTAACCATTATTTTCTCGAAAAAAGCGGCGGTCATCCTGAGGCTGTGACACTGCCATAGAGCTTGTCTTGCAGTTCCACTGGTGATGGCCACATCTGCTCTCTCTGATCCTCGTATGTCGGGCAGTTCTGCAGCAGATGTTCAGCGGTCATTTTACCGGTACCGCACGGGCATTCGTCGGTACCACCTATCTTCAATTTATTGAATAGGTGGTACCTCAGTCTATTGTGGCCAGTGCGAAGTCTGAAGACAACGACCTGCTCTCTTCGGTTCAACTGGTAATAGGCATCGTTTTTTGTGTAACCAGTATGTTCGGTTTCCCATATGGTCATGTATCTGGCTTTGATAAGCCGTTTTGACTCTTCGTACGTCATACTAGTATCTGTTTGTGGTAGTCTTGCACCTTCTTTTGCCAGTCTGTCTGCCTCCTCGTTGCCTTGGATGTTGCAGTGGGATGGAACCCACTGTACCACTACCCTTTTTGGTGCGGACTGCTGGCACAGTTTGCAGAGTGCTGCTCTTAAGTCATTAAGCTCAGTGTTTTTCTGGCTTTTTAGCACTGTGACTACGGCGAGAGCATCTGTAAGCAGGACTATATGGCTTTCATTTTCTTTGTGTGTCACCAGTTCTTCCACTGCCGCCTTCAGTGCCTCTGCCTCCGCTTTTAAATTGCTTGTGTACTTACCAGTAGCGAATGACAGTGTTATTTGTCTGCCATTTGGTAGGTTCAGGAATGCTCCTGCCCCTCCGTTCTGTGTAGTGTTTGTTACAGAACCGTCGGTGTATGCATGGGTCCAGTCCATGCTTGGGTAGCTTTTCGATATAAAGCGTAGGGTAGTATCTCTCCTTTCTTTTTCAGTCTGGCAGTTTTTGTTTCCAATACCTGGTATATTTTCTACCACCTCTGGAAATATATCCTGCCTCCAGGTAGGTTTTCGTAGTTTATGATGTCCAATAGGATATTCTTCATATTGATTAAGTTTTTTATATAATGAAACAACGTACATACTTACCATGAACATTATTGTTCATATAAAATTGATAGGCTTTTGGGGATCAAGATGCTGCAGTGGTCAGCGACCCATAGCTGACTGCTAGCGTCAGGGCCAGCGAACCATAGCTGCCAAGACCCTTCTACACCTCCACATGGCGATCCTGGATAACAGGCTGCAGCAGGGCAGACTGGCTAAAGAGAAGGGATCGAAGAGGGAATGCTAATCCGGTACTCAAAAAATGCTTGATGAAGTCGGATGTGTTGAACCGAAAGGTGCAAATATTGCAGCCAAGCTGTAAACTACGACACAACGCATTCCGTTCTCTGGACTATATTCTGCTACTTAGGCCCTTTCAGGGTTTGGTGGTGGGAGATTGAGAACGAACGAAGAAGAAGAAGAAGAAGAAAGGCTTTTGTTCTACCCCTGAATTAAGTATCTCTTTTATCTACTGTCTTTAACGATTCTGCTACAGGCGGATATTTATTTTTATCAACTTCATATTTCCAAAATGTTAGTATATACAAATGTAGTTCTGCTATTGCTAGAATTTTGCTCTTCTTTGAAATATTCTTTAATATCATCTAATCATTGTTTTTTTTTTATACAACTCCTTGAAGTACTTCTGTGGAATGATACAGTTTTGGCAACCCTTAACAACCAAAGAGTTTATGAACATTTGATCATTTTCAGTTTTTCTTTTAAAGCAAGTGTCATCAAGTTTGTGTCTTTTATCATTGGAATACATTAATTTTTTCACCAGCTCTTTTTGCATGTTACATCTTAATTTTGGTAACTATTAGCTATAGGCCTATATTCTAACCTTTGAATTGCTTTAAAAGAACTGATTGGCATCATATCCGCAGGTATATACTGCAATAGTGCTTTTAGGCATTTAGAAAATGTTTTAGAAATGCTAGTACGACATTGTACTAG
Organism: Ariolimax columbianus; assembly: GCA_036924085.1. Taxonomy (NCBI): domain Eukaryota; kingdom Metazoa; phylum Mollusca; class Gastropoda; order Stylommatophora; family Arionidae; genus Ariolimax; species Ariolimax columbianus. Next base: position 36,752,028 of record JAVGWX010000014.1, read on the forward strand.
AATAATTGATTGAAAAGGGTCTATAGCATTCTTTGTAATCTTTAAAAATATATTTATATAAATTTAAAATCCTGTGCCCAATATTTAAATGCCTTACAAACAATAATAAAATATTTATTTTTGGAAAATTAAATTTTTAGAATTTTACACTATCAGGTCATTCTTTTAATGATTTTTTATTTGTGGTAGCCTTGCACCTTCTTTTGCCAGTCTGTCTGCCTCCTCGTTGCCTTGGATGTTGCAGTGTGACGGAACCCACTGTACCACTACCCTTTTTGGTGCGGACTGTTGGCACAGTTTGCAGAGTGCTGCTCTTAAGTCATTAAGCTCAGTGTTTTTCTGGCTTTTTAGCGCTGTGACTACTTCGAGAGCATCTGTCAGCAGGACTATATGGCTCTCATTTTCACTGTGTGTTACCATTTCTTCCACTGCCGCCCTCAGTGCCTCTGCCTCTGCTCTGAAATTGCTCGTGTACTTACCAGTAGCGAATGACAGTGTTATTTTTCTGCCATTTGGTAATCTATAAATCTAATTTGGGTGTTTTTGACCTTTATAAATTATAATTTTAGTCGTGAAGGAATATTACTAACTTACCTTTTTTGCCTAATATCGGATTCATATCATACCATTTTCCATAATGGAATATACAAATGTAATCTATAAAATCATTGGTTATTAATACTGAACAAAATGTACCAATAACTTGTAACCTTGCAATATTCTCTATCTGTTTAACTTGTCACTGATATTCTTCTTCTCCTATATCATCAATCGATGCTATGCTTGTAGTCCGGTGAGGTTCACAATCAACTGATGCTATGCTTGTAGTCCGGTGAGGTTCATAATCAACTGATGCCATGTTTCTAGTTCGGTGATGGTCATGATCAACTGATGCTATGCCTCTAGTCCGGTTAGGTTCACGATCAACTGATGCTGTGCTTCTAGTCCGGTTAGGTTCACGATCAACTGATGCTGTGCTTCTAGTCCGGTCAGGTTCACGAAGGAGACTATGTGTTTCAGGTTTTTGTCGGTCCCCCACAGCTTTTCAAGCATGGTCACTTCCCCAGGACAGGCTGCCTCTCTTTGATCTGCATAGGTCGGGCAGTCCTGCAGAATATCTTCTGGTGTTTGCTTGGGTGCTCCACAATCACACATGGCGGTGTCTCTGAGACCCATTCTGTGGAGGTGGGCCTTGAGTCTACAATGTCCCATTCTGAGTCTGAAGATCTTTGTCTGCCCATCTCTGCCAAGTTGGTCTATGCTGTTATTTTTTGTCTTCAATTCTTTGTGTCACTGATATTGTCTACATTAAGGTTATTTAATTCCTTTTATATCCTTTATAGTTTGTTTACCTTTATATATCTTAGTCTTAGTTGACTTGTACTTCTACAGCAGCAGATGTGCCTGTGCAGGTCCCAGCTCTGCTGTGAGCTGGATGTAGCTAGGATGAGAATTTCCTGCTTAGTGAGTTAGGCTAGAGCAGCTTATTACTTCACTGCTTTGGGACAAGTGCAGTGGAGGGTGGTTAATCGATGTGCAAGTCCATCTTAATAGACTAAAAACAAGAACAAAGTATACCTGCACCCTGTTATGTGCAATCTATGCAGCTCTTAAACAATCTAACCATGCCGGTGTTATGTCTCATGTCACACAGTAATCGCTTCTTACGGTTCTATTCTTGTCCTTGTCATACACAGAGACACCCAGGTATAACTATAGAATCTGGTTGCAGTCTATGTTTCCAGCTGTCGTTATATATTATACAATACTTCATTTCATGAACTCCTGTTTCTGGATTTGCTTCAAAATCAAAATACATATTTTAATATTTTAATGGTTTTAGTTTTAAGGTCTAATATAACATTTATGTTCTTTGCCTTTCATATATCTGTCATCACAAGTAAAACAAGTCATCATATATAAAACATGTGTTTCTGGCTTTTCATAACTTAATTTAAATTAACTTAACTTAACTTAACGCCATTATACTTGTTTAGAAAAGTCTGTATACAACCAGTTTTTATCGTGTTTATCCTGTAACAGCAAAATGTCATAGGGCATCATTTAGCTCGTGAATGATGTGTTTAGGCATCTTGCTAATTGGGCTTGGCCCAGCTTCACCCGGGTGATGTGTTTTAGTCCATTATTGTCCCATATGTACATTTCACAACCACAACAAAACCAACACTGTCAGCACACAGGGTGAAGTACGTCAATCTTGTGACGCCCAGCCATGTGCACTAGACCATAGAAATACGACACAGAGCAACTGAATATTTTTACATATAGCCGATGTGACTATGCCAGAATAATTGGAGGGGAAAACATGACAGAACGAATGAACTTGCTAATCCAAATGGCAAAAAAAAACACATTTCCATGGACACAAGTGTAAGTTGTAGACTAGTGTGAATTCCAAATACAATCCTTGGCGCTAGAGGCATCCACAATGGACCAAACACAAGAGCAAAGTTAGGCCCGTGGCCTGTTAGGCACCATCTTTGCTGGTCTTTTGTTCTTATTGAATGAATTTTTTTACATTTATCACAAGTCCATTATTTTAACCTAGAATGTAGTGTGCGATTCAAACAAGTATGTTGATTGATTCAAATCAATCAAAGCCCATCCCTCCTCCTCTCAGTCAATAGGCCATTGACAACATCTGGCCAACATACATGGTCCTAGGCTGCACTTTCTGCTTCTCTCCAGGTGAAATCATTTAATATTTGCTCTTTTTCACATTCTCTTCTACAACATTCTCTTCTCCATTTATTTTTTGGTCTACTTGCCTTTCTCTTCTCTTGGGGCATTCCAAATAAGAACCTGTCTGGCTATGTTGAATGGTACCTTCCATAGCGTACGTTCTATATAGCTTCATTTCATTTTCTTCCTTTAATTTGTTATTCCAGTGGCTGTTATTGGCTCCTTTCGAACATGTCTTCATTCCTCACAATATCATGCAGCTTTTTTCCCATTATCCTTTGCAGGCATCTGTCAGCATAGTACTAGAGTCCTTGTTTTTTGGCCTAGATTTTTCTCCATGTTTCTGCTCTATATAGCAGCACCAATTTGACACTGGTTGTTGAATAATCTAACTTTAGTGTGAGTCTATTTTTCTCTTGGTATCCACATGATGTTTACTGTCAGCAACGCCATTCTGGCCTTTCCCATTCTGGCCCTTACATCTGTACCTCCTGATGTGTCTATTGTCCTGCCCAAATAGGTAAAAATATCCACTTCTTCCAAACTCTGTTGCCAGCTTGATTGGTTTTTTGTTATTAGTGTTGAGTTCAAGGAATTAGCTTGGTTTTCTTCCTGTTGATATTCAGTCCCAATTTGGTTGATTGTTCTTTCAGCCTATATTGAGGTTAACATAACAAATTAAAAACAAATATAGCTTTTGCTAAAAACCCAGTGAAATTATGTCATAGTAATTATCATGAAAATATAGGTAAATTTGTTGTTGATATTTGTAATTTTTTTCATATAATATATTTTCAGTTACAATCATACGAGATCACATCTTGCAGCACAAGTCTGACGCTGTCACCATTTTTGCATGCGATGGGCAAATATTATATTTTCATTTTTTATTAAATGTAAAAACTATTATTGTTGGTAAAAATTTTTTAACAGTTTTAATTCATGTAGATTATCATCTTTTGATTGAATGTCTACATTGTCCAGTTCATGTAAAAGTTTAGTATATTTTCTTACCAAAAGTTTTTCTTCTTTAAAATGTTTGTTTCTGGCTATTTGTTAAATCACTAACCATATCTACTGTTACAGTTACAAACATAATAATAAGTTCATTTAGGTGTCTGTGGCCCACTGCTTTGGCACTGTTTTTCAGGCCTTGTCCAGAGCAGAGGGGAAGCCGAAACTATACTGTGTGTGATTGCCTCTTCTGCATTTCCAGCTGGTCGGGAGAAGTCCTGTAGCGATGAGGAACAATCTGTGAAGTATCTTGTGGGCCGAGATTTCCTGGTCCAGCCGTATAACATGACCAAACATAGATAATTGGCCATGGTCCAGTGTTTTGGAAATTGGGTGGAGGTCTGTTTGAGCAGAAACTTCAACGTTGTGGATGTAGTTATGCCGCTAGATGCCCAGTGTAGGCCACTGCTTGCGCATGTAGAAGGCCTCTAGTTTTGATTTGTCGTGTTTGAGTTATATCCATAAAGTAGGATTGGGACTACACAAGACTACTAGACACAAATTTTTGTGGTTAAGAGAAATCTTGCCGTTATTCAATACATGTTGGGGACGGCGTGGTCTAGTGGTTAAGGGACACAGCTCACAATCCGAAGGTGTTGGATTCGCTCCCCAATCATAGCACCGGCTGTTATCCAGTGGAAGCAAATGCAGGAAGAAGCAGACTATTACATAAAATGCATGCCGAAGACGGATGCACTGGGCCAACATGCACAGAATAAAACCATAGTGCAACACACACTGCCTTAGGAAATAAAAAAAATAAGGCGAATACAAAAAAAAACCCAAAACATGTTGGGGGTTGTGGATATCATATGCAACTAATATATCTGCCTGGCGTATCGGGACCGGTGAGCCCATCAGAAGAGATGTTAGAATAGCTCTAGCTAAACAAATTGATTCCGTATTTTGAATTCTTCTAATTGATTTTTTAGTCTGTGCTTTACAGTGAGATATCTTGTTGGGGCTTTTCTGCTAGAGTGAGAGGTCACGTTGTTGCCGAGCAGAGCAGGGCATACAGAACAACAATCTTTAGTATGAGAATGGAGATAGAAGCAGTTAATCCAGTTCTAAGATGGCTATCTGAGACCTATTCAACTTGGGCAGTGATCGTGTCAGATTTCTAATCCTTACTTTTGAAGGTATAAAAGGACATGAGTAGATGGTAGCTGTAGTCTTCACACCTGCAGGGGCTGGTGTGGGTCTACTGGCCTAGTCAAGCTAAGGCTTCCAACCTTGTAAAGCAGACATCTTGGCTTCACAAATACCAATTATGGGTTCACTAGATATGGACAGGAGTGACATTTTGAAGTCTATCAATAACCGTCTGTTGGACAATGGCACAGCAATAGGTGAATCAGCAATTCACGGACTGCAGAACTTTGAAATTCAACAAGGTTGGAGCGGACTGGGGTACAAGAGAGGATGGACAGAAGTGTTTACAACCAATGAGCAGCAGGAACAATTATTATCCACACCCTTCACCATTTACTGAGAGAGACTGACCACCTACTGGTTTGCCCAGAGTACATTTAAGTAGATTCTTAGAAACAGAACAGTATCTAATAATTTGTTGCCCAGTGTTCCTTCAGAGAGATTTGGTATGACAGAAATGTCAAAAATAGTTTTATTTATTTATAATTCTTCTGCACTGTTCAATAGATGCTCTAGATGGTTTAAAACAACTATGTGATTTGATCAGCTAGTTTTAAGGGCCATTGTTAATGTTTTGTAAAGATTAGACAGAGGAACTATCCTTACTCTACAATTAGAGATATCTTGAATTGTGCTGTTTATTATACTTTCTAAAGCATTATTAAATGTTTCTCTAGCTTCATCTTTTATACTTATCTTAAATTTGAAATCATTAATATTTTGTTTATGTATTTATTTCTTAAATAAGTTTACTTCATACCGCTTCAATATGTGGTTTGTGGTTCAGCAGCACATTTGTTGTAATATTTGTAAAGATAATTTGTTAATAATATATGTTTTGTAACTTTGAAATAGTCACAAAAACACATTTAAAAAAACAAAGTTCGTTTACCAGTGGTATTAAAAGAGTTGATTATTTATAATCCTAATTTAAGAAAGATTTTTGGTATGGGAAGGAACAACTACAATTACACGGAGTAACTCTCTTGCTGAAGAATTACATAAACCTTAATACTTTGAAATTTAATAAAAGAAGATTATATGTTAATGGGACAGATGAAAGAAGAGCCGCGGATGTAGTCGATATGTCTACTTTTTCAAAAGATAACAAAGAAAAAAAATAAAACAACTGTTCATCTTCTTCTTTGTCGTTTGATCTCAAATTCCAGCTATCAAGCCTTGTGATATTTGCACCTTTTGGTTCGGCACATCCGACTTCAGCAGACATTTTTGGGTACCGGGTTAGCCTTTCCTCTTCAATCCCTTCTCCTAAAGTCAGTTTGCTCTGTTGAATTCTGTTATCCGGGATCACCGTGTGGGGGTGTAGAAGAGACTTGGCAGATCTGGTTAGCTGGCCCTGACGCTAGCAGTCCCCCAGCTTTGGGTCGCTGATCGCTGTAGCTTATGCACTACACCACATCTTGATCCTAAATAACTGTTTATAAAATATTTACCCTGAAGAAATGGTAACCGGAAAACCAAAGTTTGCTGAAGGTGACAAAGTTAGAAAAACAAAAAATAAAGAAACATTTGTAAAAGGATATACTAATAGATGTGTAAGAACTCTTTGTATTTTATTAAGTTTCATTCGCAAACTCGAATACTAATGAGATTACACATTAAAATAATGAAGCGGTAATAGGATCATTTTATGAAAAAGAATTGCAGTTAACTTAAAACCGAACATTAAAAACTGAACGTAAGTTTTTTCAATATTAAAGCTAAATGTAATTTTGAACATAAAACAAAACATAGCAAACATTTATGTTTTCAAGAACTTCAATTTTTAAATATGCTAAAAATTATTCTTTTCCAGAGAATGAAAATACTAATAGGCAACTTTTATTAAATGGCTATGATAGATAAAAGCGATGCAAATAAAAACAGAAAATCCCAGGATACCAAAAAAAAAAAAAAGGGGCTAAAACCTTTTGAAAGAACTTTACAAAGGTTACTCAAGTTTTAAAAAAAATTTGTGTTCACCTTATTTCTGTATTCTCCAAGGCAGTTTGCTATGTTTTTATTTTGCGCCTGTCAGCCCAGTACATTTGACTTTGGCATGCGATTTATGTAAGGGTCTGCTTCCTCCTGCCTTTTCTCAGGGTTTGCTTCCTCCTGCCTTCTCTAAGGGTTTGCTTCCTCGGGGTAGGCCAGTGCTGTGATGGGGATCGAACACAGCATCTTTGGTTTATGAGTCGTGTCACTAAACCACTAGCCCGCGTCGTCCCCAATTACTCAAGTGATTTCCTGAGTAGTCTACTGGGGTCTTTGTGTATGACAAGAAAAGATTAGCACCACTTACCCACAGAGCATGTCATAAGAGACGACTAACTGTGTGACATGGCATAACGCCATCCATGTTTAGGTAGTTTTTAAGAGTAGCATAGATAGCACCTAAAAAGGCTGCGGGTCTACTTTTGCTCTAGTATTTGAGTCTATTAAGACCTTCCGCGGCATTTGTTTCATCACAGCAGAGTAGTAAGCTACTCGAGCCTAGCTCGCTAAGCAGGAAATCCTTGTCCCGGCAACATGCAGCTCTCACCTGAGCTGAGACCTGTATAGGGACATCTGCCCCTGAAGAAGTACAAGTCGACTAAGACTGAAGCAATATTATGAAACAACAGTTTAAAAGGAAAAAATGAAAACAAAAGTTTAGTCTTCAACAATGTGCATATTGTGAGTTTATTTCAAAGAATAAGGATTAAAAGCACAGGAATGAAGATAACATTTAGAAGATGGAGAATAATACAGTTTTAGCAATAGTAAATAAGGAAGAAATAAGTTTAAAAATCAGTAGACAAAAACAAGTAAAAAGTACGCAAAAAGGAGATATAGACACTAAAAGAATAACGATGAAGTAGGTCATTGACTTGAAAACATGGTTATGGAGAGTTGACAATTGATGATGAAACGCATTTTAATATAACTAGTCGGAATTGAGAAGTAGGTTTACAAGTAAATGAGTTTTTTCAATAATTAAACTTTAAATACGTTGTGGTAATACTTATGTTAAGTGTCCATTACATGACATATTCTTCATGTACATTTTCATTAAAGAAATTATGACTTTAGTCTCTACTAGACCCCAGAACTAAAAATTTGAGAACCCCTCGGCCAATGTCGGGAAGTGATAACTAATAAGTTCCTGTGACATGCGCAATGTAACTTAGTTGCAGTAAACAACTCCTTGACAGCACTTCCGCCCACTTTTATTTGCAGTTAATGAACTTAATGCTACATTCTTCTCATTTCCTTAGTCTTCGGCACACTTTTGTCACCATACACTGCCTGCATTCTGCGATGAATGTCAACTGGTCGACATCCTTCAGCTGTTAGAAATCGAATCATCGCTCGCTGATCAACTCTGGACGAATTCCGTATCACACCCGCCATGTTTTCAACGGTCTGCTGAGGAAACTTTGAGTCGAGGATAATGAAATTTTGCAAACTTGACGGTTGGTACGTGCTGTTTACTCCTGACGTGACGTCATCATGCGCATCGTACGTATGTTCAATTGGTGCAGTTAGGTCCGGTTTAATTTCAATACGACTCGTATTTGTACTTTTTCCCAGGTGGTTTGTTAAGAGTAGCTATGAATGGCGCATAATTGGTTGCGAGTCAACTTAGCTCTAGTGTTTGAGTCTATTACGATAGTCTCACATCCGTTAAGCCATCCTCCAATCATCTGTTTGTATTCAGACGTTAAGTTAAGATTAATACCCGAGTGAGAAGTCAGAGTGGCAATTAGAAGAAGCCCTAACTGCAAGACCGCTGGTGTACACAACATATCGGCGAATGCCATAATAGCTTGTCACGATGTGTGGGAAAGATGGCTGACAAACGTCTGTAATCAGAGGTGGATTGAAGGGAAGGTATCTGGTGAATAGCAAAGAGCAGTGGTGGTACCTTTTTGAAATAATAAGGAGAGTAGAAAATATCGCAGCTCTTATAGAGGCATTTTCCTCCTTAGCCTCGTCTGAAAAAATGTGACACGGGTCCTTGAGAAGCGAGTGCGATCAATTTTGGAGCCACTGCCCAGGACTTCAAAATCAGGACCCGGAAACATCAGGGGATGTACGTATGCTATATTTAAGCTCCAGCAGTTAAGTGAAAAAAAACCCATAGAATACATTGCGAATCTCAGTGTGACCTTCATTGATAGGAAAAAAGACATTTGATCGTGTAATCCGATGTAAGCTATGAAAGGTAATGGAGGAAAATCGTGCGGAAAGTCAATTACTGGATGAGATTTGTGCATTGTACGTAAACAACGAAGGTGCGGTACGAACGAATGCAGGTATGATAGATTGGCTTCTGGTGCTGAGTGATGTGCGACAGGTGTGTGTTCTTTCTCCACTTTTATTCATAATTCATTTGGATAAAATTACGCAGCTCCCTAAACCCCATGAGGAGTCCCTAACTGAACTGTTGTTTGCTGAGGATCAGGTCATGTTTTACCAAAATGGAGAAGACCTACAACACCACCTAACCTTCTCTGGTTTGCTTGTAACGAATATGACATAAATATGACATAAATATCAACACAGACGATACAGAGACTATGTTGACATCATGTGAACACATGCAGAGAAGTTCTCACAGAAGTGACATTGGTATCACGCAAGTGCGGGAGTTCAAATACCTAGGTAGTATGTTCACTGATGACGGCAGAGTGGACAGAGAGATCAAATACCTAGGTAGTATGTTTACTGGTGGCAGAGTGGACAGTGAGATCAAATACCTAGGTAGTATGTTTACTGGTGGCAGAGTGGACAGAGAGATCAAATACCTAGGTAATATATTCACTGATGGCAGAGTGGACAGAGAGATCAAATACCTAGGTAGTATGTTCACTGATGACCGCAGAGTGGACAGAGAGATCAAATACCTAGGTAGTATGTTCACTGGTGGCAGAGTGGACAGAGAGATCAAATAACTAGCTAGTATGTTCACTGATGACCGCAGAGTGGACAGAGAGATAAAATACCTAGGTAGTATGTTCACTGATGACCGCAGAGTGGACAGAGAGATCAAATACCTAGGTAGTATGTTCACTGGTGGCAGAGTGGACAGAGAGATCAAATACCTAGGTAGTATGTTCACTGATGACCGCAGAGTGGACAGAGAGATCAAATACCTAGGTAGTATATTCACTGGTGGCAGAATGGACAGAGAGATCAAATACCTAGGTAGTATGTTCACTGATGACCGCAGAGTGGACAGAGAGTTCAAATACCTAGGTAGTATGTTCACTGATGACCGCAGAGTGGACAGAGAGATAAAATACCTACTTAGTATGTTCACTGATGACGGCAGAGTGGAAAGAGAGATCAAATACCTGGGTAGTATGTTTCCTGATGACGGCAAAGTGGACAGAGAGATCAAATACCTGGATAGTATGTTTCCTGATGATGGCAGAGTGGACAGTGAGATAAAATACCTAGGTAGTATGTTTACTGATGATGGCAGAGTGGACAGAGAGATCAAATACCTGGGTAGTATGTTTCCTGATGATGGCAGAGTGGACAGAGAGATCAAATACCTGGGTAGTATGTTTACTGATGACGGCAGAGAGATCGCACATATAATTCAGAAGGCGAACAGTCTTCACTATCAAATTGCACCGATTTTGTAACACCCTATTCCTATAGTGCCTCTTTCGTACCGTCAACGTTTATGCAGAACACATTTTTTAAAACAAATCAATGAAATGTCTGGACACATTTTAGGTGTAGTATCGATAAATAATATCAGATATGCTAATATCTCCATGGTGGTTGTCTTCTTTCTTTACTCATCAACAAGTAACGGACCTTATTTTTTTTTTAAAGACAACCAATAGCTGCACTAGCGGACTAGCAGTGTATACTACCTTGAGATCTTTGGTGTATGTTTGATTTATTTTGGCAGAACGTGCACTTGCCCATCACCACCCTAACCCCTCCCCCCTACAAGTCGCTGCTAGCCAGCCGTAGTAATCATACTTTGACACTGAGCTCGTGCCACTTGTCTTGTGTTTCGAGCTAAATGGCCGGAAGTGTTGAGCATCAAATTTTCATTCAATTTTGTCTAAACCTCGGTGGTACGTAATCAGAAATGATAAAACAAAAATCATAACCGGAGATGAATCTTGGGTCTATATTACGACTCTAAGACAAAAGCACTAGTCATCTCAGTGTAGGGGGACGTCGTGGGCTAGTGGCTAAGTGACACGGCTCTCAACCAGAAGGTGCTGGGTTCGATATCCACCACAGCATCGACCGTTACCCCGGAGAAGCAAACCCTTAGAAAATGCATGAGAAAGCAGACCCTTACATAAAATTCATGCTGAAGTCAGATGCACTGGGCTGACAGGTGCAAATTAAAAACCACAGTGCAACGCACACCGCCTTGGGGAATTAAGAAATAAGGCGAACGCAAAACAAAAAAAACGAAAAAAAATCTCAGCGTAGAACACCGGAGTCTCCACAATTAATGAAGGTGAACGATAAAGAAGAAATGTGAAGGCCATGTTGACAGTATTTTCCCATCGTCTATGCGAAGCTCACCACAAACACAAACTGTCAACAAGGGCTAGCACTTGAACGTTATGCGCCACTTACGAGATGCAGTTAGACGCAAGAGACTACAACTCTCGGAGAATGGCAACTGGCAAATCCATCACGACAATGCCCCGACCCACTGATCGTACTTCATGCAGGAATATTTGCTGAAGCCCGGTATTGGACAATTCCAGCACCCCAAAGTCTTCCCTGCTACGTTTAGCTTATTCCAAGAATCAAGGTGCTACTTAAAGGAACGAGATTTCACGACATAGAATAAATCAAGGCAAATGCAACCAAGCTCCTGATGAATATCCCCAAATCGACTTCCAGAAATGGGATCAAGATGCTGAGCAGCGCATGAGCTGTGGCGGTCAGCGACCCATAGCTGACTGCTAGCGTCAGGGCCAGCGAACCATAGCTGCCAAGACCCTTCTACACCTCCACGCGGTGATCCTGGATAACAGGCTGCAGCAGGGCAGACTGGCTAAGGAGAAGGGATCCAAGAGGGAATGCTAACCCGGTACTCAAAAAATGCTTGCTGAAGTCGGATGTGTTGGACCGAAAGGTGTAAATATCGCAACCAAGCTGTAAACTATGACACAACGCATTCCGTTCTCTGGACTACATTCTGCTACTTAAGCCCTTTCAGGGCTTGGTAGTGGGAGATTGAGAACGAACGAAGAAGAAGAAGACTTCCAGAAATACTTCTAGCAGACGGGGTACCACTGCGAGAAGTGTGTCAACTCTGAACGGGCATCTTGTGAATAGAACTAGGTTTTGAAAGAAATACGTTCTATTCTCCCAGGCGGATACCTTTTGATCAGATTTTTCGTGTCCCCCATTCAGCTTGGCTTCCTTTTCATGTGCACAATTTCATATGCCAACTTGAATACACACGAAGAAAGCCGTAGTCTGTTTAAGGTGTGGATATCTCCATACTGCTTGCCCTTCATCTTTTCCTGAGTTCACTTTCATAGTAATAATAATGTTCGCTTAGGCGTTAAAGGCTCATTGCGACTATCGACCACTACCATGTCCAGCTACTGCGGATTGTTCGTGCGTAGTCTGTTGACCGAAATCCATACAGACTTCCCAGATGGAGCCCAGTACTCCGCAGCCTCGGGATGAAGGCCACAAACAGTGTGTATTGAACCAATGGTTGTGTCGGCTTTCCATGTCTGTCCGTGTCTGACTCCCTTTTTCTTCGCGTTCCGCCACCGTGGCCTCTGAATTGTGTCCACCTTCGGGCCAGCGTGACACTTTCTGTGCTGAGAATACGAGGTTTGGAGAGGTCAGGTGTAACTTCCGGTAGATGGGACCAGGAGGTAGGTGACTTCAATTCATGTAGGAAGCCCCTTGAGTAGCTATAACCTGAGCTGAATTCTGTGGTGCGGTCAAGCGGAACTTTCAACGCCATATTAGACTGTTTTCTCATGGTTTAAGCCAGGCACAGCCGCAGCAAGATACAGTATAACAACAGGATAACCGAACAAAAACACATGAATTCTACAGAATAAAGTCCTTGATACCAGCTGGTTAAGAGGTAGTGAATTATAATTCGAACAGGAACTAGCAAACTTCAGAAAACGACACAAAAACAGGAGGGAGTCGAGAGCGCAGAGTCAGGGGTGGCCATCTTGGATTGGCTTCGTTCATTCTCAATCTCCCACAACCAAACACTGAAACACCTTAAGTAGCAGAATGTAGTCCAAACAACGGAATGCGTTGTGTCGTAGTTTACATTTTGACTGCGATATTTGCACCTTTCGCTACAACACATCCGACTTCAGCAAGCACTTTTTGAGTACCGGGTTAGCATTCCCTCTTGGGTCCCTTCTCCTAAGCCAGTCTGCTCTGTTGCAGCTCGTTATCCAGGATCCCCGCGTGGAGGTGTAGAAGGGTCTTGGCAGCTTTGGTTCGCTGGCCCTGACGCTAGCAGTCAGCTATGAGTCTCTGACCCGGCCATATTACTTGGTCATACTTTCATAGGCCAACTTGAATATATCTGAAGAAAGCAGCGGTCTGTCTAAGGTGTAGGTCTCTCTATAGAAATTGCCCTTAATCTTTTGTCGCCTACATTTTTAAAGGAAGACAATTTAAATATAATTTAAAAAAAACAGTGGGACAACATGACGTTACTGGTAACTCCATACAACTTGTCCAAAAATGCTACTATTGCTGGATGTCTTTGTCCCTTATATGTTGAACGCCTTAGTAGCATATGTTAACCAGTCATATTGTTAAAAATTATACATCTTTACGTAGTTCCTGTCTTTTGTTTTTTCAATAGATGATGCCGGAATCTGTTGTGGTATGTATTCTGAGTCTAAAGATTATCACTTGAACCTTTCTGTTGAGTAGGTAAAACGCGTCAGTTAGTTGATGACGTGTGCTCTGCGTCCCACCTATGCCTTCTTGTATCAACGCCTGGTGAATTTTCTAGTCTCTTCGTACGTTATACTTGTTCCGGTCTCATCTAGTATTTTATCTTCCTTTGACAATCTGTCAACTTCTTCATCGCCGTGGATGCTACAATAAGATGGAATCAGCTGTATCACAGTTTTGTTATGTTTCTGAATGTTCACAATGAATAAGTTTTCTCTGTCGTGTATCCTGAACAGGGCGTTAAGGGGTGGGTGCAATAACTACCCTATAATCTCGAGCCTCGGGGGTTGAAGTGGTCAAGCCGTTTGCCTCGTGCTCAGACGGTCGGGGTTATTAATCGTTGTTGTCAGGTCTCTAGTATCACAAGGTCCCCATATATTACCCGTTGTTGTAAGGTCTCTAGTATCACAAGGTCCCTATATATTAACCGCTGTTGTGAGGTCTCTAGTATCACAATGTCCCTATATATTAACCGTTGTTGTGAGGTCTCTAGTATCACAAGGTCCTCATATATTACCCGTTGTTGTGAGGTCTCTAGTATCACAAGGTCCTTATATATTAGCCGTTGTTGTGAGGTCTCTAGTATCACAAGGTCCTCATATATTAGCCGTTGTTGTGACGTCTCGTGTATCACACTTTACCATGTTATTCACGTCTACGACATTAACAGAAGTAGAATATAGTGCTCCATTCGACTAGTAAAATGGCGCTCTTTTCCTTTTTAATTGTTCTATAATCCACACGCTCAGTGGCGCTTATGTAATATCATATGATCCACACAGGGATCGACGTGACCTTGGTTCCAGCCCGCGTCCATATTTTCCATATTTTCCAAGTGTTGAGTCCACTCCTACTCAGGGTCTTACAAGAGGCGTCCGAGAAAAGGGCATTACCAGACAGTTTCAATCAATCCTACATAACATTAATACCTAAACCTGATACAGACAAAAGTTAAGTAAATAATTAAATTATAGGCCTATCCCCTTACCAAATACAGACTACAAAATACTAACAAAAGCGTTAACATTCAAAATAACACCCTTTATGAAACACCTAGTCCATGAAGACCAGTCATGTAGTGTATAGAATAGAAGTATCAGTAAACATGCACATTTTTTAAGGGACACTATCCAATACACACATGAAAAAATATACACAGTCAGCGATACTATCGTTAGCATACGAGAAAGCCTTTGACAGGGTCTCACACGAATATCTGCACAAAACACTAAAAGAAAACAACATGGGAGAATATTTTACAAATTTGTTAAAAGTAATATAAAACAAACCAGAGAGTAGACTCATAATAAATCACACACTTACAGACACAATACAAAAAACTAGATCGGTAAGACAGGGCTGCCCTTATCCCCGTTACTATATAGGAACAACACGTCTTTTGATATTAATTTGCTGTTGTTAGTAATAAACATTTTTATTACATAAAGAAAATGTTCTGTTGTTTTTGTTGATGTCTGTGTTTTGTCGTATCCACCATTACAAAAACTCCTTTGACCGGTGTATGAAAAAAGATACCCAATCTTGTTTGAATGAAACATATTGCGTCACACCTATATTTGACAATGATACCTCAAACTGAGTCAGGCTACGCACATCTAAAACAACCAACAATACACACAATTTTGAAAATATGTAACCAATAACTTCCGGGCCGCGAAGCTACGCCTATTAATTATACAATCGATAACCACGACTTTTGTCGCTGTTGACGATTTTCAAAAGCGATGCTTGAAATGACCTGCGAGTCATTGTGATATTGATCCAAAAATAAAAGCTGTATATATCCATCATCTTTTTGTTTCGTCTTATTTGTCTACTTGTTTATATATTGTAAATACGCAGACTAGGACAACAACAACAAAAATTAATACTTAGCTACCACTATTAATTATAAAAGTCGATAACTTCGCTCTGCTAAGTCGTCGATTACGTATCTGGGGAAGACGAGGGCTGGGATCAAGGTCAAGCTGATCCCTGTGTGGACCTGTGTGACATAACATATATTTGGACTGTCTTTTTCCTAGTCTTTTTCTGTTTTTCTACATTTTGGTATAAGTAATTACACTCATAACCATCTGTGAAATAACACTATGTTTTTTTGTATGTACAGGTTGCAGAAAGCAGCGTCAAGATCCAATCTTCCAAGTTACAAAGAAAAACAAAAATATCGACCACGCAAGATCAAATGAACAATTACACATGCTGGACAAATAATACCATCTGACACATCCTTGCCACGTTAAAACCAATTCATCACAAACGGATCAGAAATGATATCCTACATGCAATATCATTAAATAACTACTCCACAACTAAAACCACTGATCCTGACAAAACTTTTAGGTTATTTTGTCATCAAGTTTCAGACTTGATATACTGGAGAGTTCCTACAATGGGATCCACGTCTAGAATCGTGTTTATTACAATAATAATCTCACAATTGGTAGTACTTCTGGTCTACCTGGCTGTTAGGGAGCATGTGTTTGATAATTTAGTTACCAGACACGGTGCAATGGACAACAATGCAGATGTGAAAGTTAATTCCACTTTCCAAGCTGCTAACTCAACCCTGCTAACTGCAGGCACTTTCAGCGCAGTCACAGAAGTGTTACCGAAGCCGACTATTCGGACAAAACTTATGGAAGATGAAGGTCGTAAACGTAATGAAGGTTCAGCGGATTCATCAGATGACCAGACGCAGCTTCCTGTTAATCAGACAACTCAAGGTCCATCAGATGACCAGACGCAGCTTCCTGTTAATCAGACAACCCAAGGTCCATCAGATGACCAGACGCAGCTTCCTGTTAATCAGACAACCCGAGTGTGAGTTATATTTACTACTAAACGGTACTGATTTATAGATTTCTCTTAAAACAGGGTCTCTGTATTCTCCGTCCTCTTATGCGGTCTATGTTATTGAACGTCTTTTCAAACACTACAAACCCACTGGCAGATGTTGCAGCAACTTTAGTGCCGAACCCGGTGCCTTGAGACAAGCACATTAAACCCTTATAGACCACAAGGAGCAGGCAGAAAAGCAAGTGGTCATTTTTACAGACGCCCTAACAGTTAATTTGGCTCAAGAACCAGCACATAAATGAACTCTGTGCTCTGGCAGACTCGCTGGAACGCCTATCCCAGTGCTTTAAAAGAAGCATAGTCAGTGCATACCCGCCCACTGCAACATTCCAGGCAAGGGGGAGGCAGACAGACTTGCCAGAGAGGGAAGAATTCTGCAGCAGAGTGAAACAGAAATCTCATACAATGAGACAAAAGCATTCATCAGGTCAACATACAGTGCAAAATGGAAAAAAAGACCACTCTAGCCACATAGAAAACGATGCCTACCATCAACTCTCCAGGCGAAACCAGGTGATTATTCTCCGGTTACGCACAAAACACAACAAACTGTTTCTTGCAACAAACATGAAATGGTAGTCCAAATCAGACACTGCTGTCGCGGATCAAGTGTTGGATTCTTGTTTGTACAAAAAAGAAACTCAGGTTTTTTTATTAGATATTGTGACCAGTTCTTTTCCCGCTGCCTTTCCTATATCCGTCAGTAAACCAATTACTCATTTACGGATGGGTTGACTGCAGCGTGTCGATAAATGTGACCAAACCTTTATTCATTTTGACGTGAGAAACTAGTACTCTACCATTGATAGTTTACTTTGCTCTAGTGATGGAGTCTATTATAATGGATTCCCACATCGGTTAACCACCATCCGCAGAGGAGTAATACGCTGGTGGTGTTTATGGTGGTGTTCGTGGTGGTGTTTTGGCGGTGTTCATGGTGGTGTTTGTGGTGGTGTTTTGGCGGTGTTCGTGGTGGTGTTCGTGGTGGTGTTTTGGCGGTGTTTGTTGTGGTGTTCGATGTGGTGTTTTGGCGGTGTTCGTGGTGGTGTTTTGGCGGTGTTTGTGGTGGTGTTTTGGTTGTGTTTATGGTGGTATTCGTGGTGGTGGTCGTGGTGGTGGTCGTGGTGGTGTTCGTGGTGTTGTTTGTGGTGGTGTTCGTGGTGTTGTTTGTGGTGGTGGTCGTGGTCTTGTTGATGCTTGTGGTGATGTTCGTGGTGGTGTTTGTAGTGATGTTTGTGGTTGTGGTGTTCATGGTGGTGGTAGTGTTCTTGGTGGTGTTTGTGGTGGTGGTCGTGTTCTTGGTAGTGCTTGTGGTGGTGGTCGTGATCTTGGTGGTGTTTGTGGTGGTGGTCGTGTTCTTGGGGATGTTTGTGGTGGTGGTTATGTTGTTTGTGGTGGTGGTGTTTGTGGTGGTGTTCGGGGTGGTGGACATGGTGGTGTTCGTGGGGGTGTTTGTGGTGGTGTTCGTGGTGGTGTTTGTAGTAGTGGTCGTGGTGGTGTATGTGGTGGTGTTCGGGGTGGAGTTCGTGGTGGTGTTTGTGGTAGTGGGGGTGTTTGTGGTGGTGGTCGTGTTCTTGGTGGTGGTTGTGGTGGTGGTAGGGGTGTTTGTGGTGGTGGTCGTGTTCTTGGTGGTGTTTGTGGTGGTGGTAGTCGTTTGTGGTGGTATTTGTTTTGGAGGTCGTGGTGGTGGTCGTGGGGGTGGTCGTGGGGGTGGTCGTGGTGGTGTTTGTGGTGATATTCGTGGTGGTAGTCGTGGTGGTGTTTGTGGTGGTCGTCGTTGTGGTGTTTGTAGTGGTGGTCCTGTTTGTGGTCGTGGTTGTGTTCGCCATTGGGACTGACGTGGGTCCACCGTTTCTGTGGGGTCTTTACAAAAAAGCTGTTGCCGTGATAGAGGTGGTGGGTCTCGCATAGAGTAGCTAGTCTCTCGCTTGCATCGTTCCGTATTTCTGCGGAGTGTGGACCGACGCGTCATTCTCCATATTTCCTAGACCGATTGAAGTTTCCGATGACCAGTCTGTAGTAAGTGTGTTCTCTGAGCGAATCAATGAGCTGGTATTAGAATTCGTCGTGCTCTTCCTTTTCTTTGTCTCCAACCGGCGCGTATACCTGTATAATAGAGATGTTAAGTCCCCAGCTGGTGGATAGTTCTAGGACAGATAGGCGGTGGTTGATGCAGCATAGGCCTTGTATTTGGCTAGTGATGCCACTATGAAGCCAATACCACGTGACGTGCTGCCTGCTTTGCGGGCTCCTAATTATATTCCTGTTCCCTCTTGCCACTGCTCTGTCATTTGCTCTCTTCCTTTCGTTTCGCATAGACCTATACCATCGAATCTGAGACTGATGGCCCCACTGAGCTGTGCTGTCGAGCAGATGGAGCCACAGTTGTATGTGCCGACTGAAACATGTGGTATTAGTGTTCGTTATCTTGTCTGGTTTTCATGGCGACCCGGGGCCTTGTGAGGTCTTTGCGTGCTGTCCGAGCTGTTGTTTGTTGGTGGCTTGTCGGGGGTTGAGGTTGTTTATCCTTGAGTTGTCTGTAGCTGGTGGATTTCTTTTCTGCCCAGGGGGCTGGACTTCGACAGTGTTTGGTGATGATCGAGGTTAACCTATTGGTTTGGCATTTGTGTTCGATATTTTGTGCTTTCTTTTCCCCCTTCTCTTCGGGCGTGCGGGGTTCTAGCCTTGTTACACATTCTGAGGTACGATAATGATTTTATAACTTCTTCTGCTGCGGATTCTTTACTAAGCAAAAATAAGCATCATCCAACAGGAAAACAGTTTTGGATTGGCACAAAATAGCTCATCAAGGTCATGACTACTATTCGTTCACACGCAAAATGTCATTGCATTCAGTCAAGGTGATGACAGATTAGAAGTCGCTAAAGACGGGCACGCATTTTGGAACGGACTTTAGCTATGTGTTACATGTATTGCTTAATTAAAACACCACAGTCAACGAGTTGATAGCAGTCGTCGACTCAGTTCGGGACTTGCATTAGGTTCAGTGATCCACAACTGATCCATATTCTGTCCCCAAGTAGTGGCCCTGGAAGCAGACTGCCACCATGCAGTCTTGGCTAAGAGATTTGGGACCGACGAGGGAAGGCAAACTCGGGGTCACAAATGACATTATTAAACCGGATATGTCGGGCCGAAAAGTGAAGGTATCGCACTCTCGCTGTAAACTACGTCTCAACGTCATTTTCCTGACGAAAGCCGAAGAAGAAGTTTACAATCAATATTTGCCTGCTCAGTTGATTCATCTACGTCCTCCTTCACAGATTACCAAAACAAGAATATTTTCAAAGCGTCGACGGTAAAGAGGCGTGGTTTTATTCGGCTTTCTACGACTATGTTGCTGCAGGTCAAGGACACCCATCTGTGCGCCTCTTCGGTGTGGTTAAAAATACGTTTCTCGTGAAAGTGTACTGCGACTTCACCTTAGTAGACGCCAAGCATCTCTCCACGAACGGCATTGTTACAACACTGGCTGGCAATGATCAAAGAGGGTAAGTTACCGGATCACCTGACCATGATGTATGGTTGGACCTTGGTCAGTATGTTTTACCTGACCATGAGGTGAAGACTTGGTCAATATGTTTCACCTGACCATGAGGTGAGGTTGGACCTTGATCAGTATGTTTCACTTGACCATGAGATGAGGTTGGACCTTGATCAGTATGTTTTACCTGACCATGAGGTGAGGTTGGCCCTTGATCAGTATGTTTTTACCTGACCATGAGGTGAAGACTTGGTCAGTATGTTTTACCTGACCATGAGCTGAGGTTGGACCTTGGTCAGTATGTTTTACCTGACCATGAGGTGAAGACTTGGTCAGTATGTTTTACCTGACCATGAGGTGAAGACTTCGTCAGTATGTTTTACCTGACCATGACGTGAAGACTTGGTCAATATGTTTTACCTGACCATGAGGTGAGGACTTGGTCAGTATGTTTTACCTGACCATGATTTATTGTTGGATCTTGGTCAGTATGTTTCAACTGGCCATGAGATGAGGTTGGACCTTAGTCAGTATGTTTCAACTGGCCATGAGATGAGGTTGGACCTTGGTCAATATGTTTCACCTGACCATGATGTATTGTTGGACCTTGGTCAATATGTTTTACCTGACCATGAGAAGAAGTTGAACCTTGATCATTTCATTATGTTTCACCTGACCATGACTTGGGGTCAAGACTTGGTCAGTATGTTTCACCTGATAGTGATATGAAGTGTAATTTTGATCAGTATGTTCCCCAGAACTCTGATGAGGGTGATGTATGATCTGTATGTTTTATTTGACCTTGGCTTGAGGTAAGGAATTGGTCAGTATATTTCACCTGGCCATAAGATGAGGTTGGACCTTGGTCAGTATGTTTTATTTGACCCTAACGCCAGGTACTAACATCTCACTCAATGATGTAAAATACAGTGCTAGATCCTTTTTCCACACATGTACAAAAACATGTGACACAGATTTTCTGAAAGTAGGTAAATAAAATGGTATGTACCATGCTTCTGAGAGGAAGTGGAAAGGGTATGTGATAATGATGAGATTTAATAGAAGATAACGAGTGGAACAATCAGAATCCCATA
Organism: Ariolimax columbianus; assembly: GCA_036924085.1. Lineage (NCBI taxonomy): Eukaryota > Metazoa > Mollusca > Gastropoda > Stylommatophora > Arionidae > Ariolimax > Ariolimax columbianus. Next base: position 36,773,307 of record JAVGWX010000014.1, read on the forward strand.
CAGAGCAGCAATTGCACATATCAAATAGCAACACACACAACTATTATAGGGTAATCCAAGGAGTAGTTCGCATATATATATATATATATATATAACTATATATATTAAGTTTGTAGTGTTTGAAAGGTGTCAAATAACCTAGACCGCAAAAAAACAAAAAAACTCACAAAACTATTATAGAGTAATCCATGGAGTGGCTTGCACATCTATATATGAAGTTTTTAGTGTTTTTGTTCGTCTTACTCGTTCGTCTTCATCCTCGACTTCAATTAATCTAACGAAGGCAGCAGTCGACTCAATGCTCTGTACACTTCCGTACAGCTTCTCGTGGAAGGACACTGGCTGTTGCCGAATGCTACTTCTTTTGTCGGTATACGGTGGACAGGACTGCAGAATATGTTCTGAAAGAAGCCTTCCTCGCCAGTCAACATTGCAACATAACAAGACATATGGTGGATTGAAACCAACAGAGGTAGGGGCCAAGAGTGAGGAGCCAAAATAACACCTGTCAGGGATCGGTAAAAGTGGAGGCCAAGGTAGGTGGAGTTTCAAGGGCGAAACTCAAATAATGGTCCAAATTTAGAACAGATACAAAAATATTCTTATAGTCATATGTTCGTTGTAAGGGGAACTAGTTCGATTAAGTCAAGTTGAGTCAGGTTTTGCAAACTAAGTAACGGTAACTGAAGTTAAGTCATATTGTCAAGTCAAATTAAGTCAGGTAGGTTAAGTCAAATTAATTCAAAGTTAGTTGCTGAAGCAAGTCAAGTCAAATTAAGCCATGGAGCTGCAAGACCCTTCTACACCTCCACGCGGTGATCCTGGATAACAGGCTGCAGCAGGGCAGACTGGCTAAGGAGAAGGGATCGAAGAGGGAATGCTAACCCCGTACTCAAAAAATGCTTGCTGAAGTCTGATATGTTGGACCGAAAAGTGCAAATATCGCAGTCAAGCTGTAAACTATGACTCAACGCATTCCGTTCTTTGGACTACATTCTGCTACCTAAGTGCTTTCAGGGTTTGGTAGCGGGAGATTGAGAACGAACGAAGAAGAAGAAGAAGAAATTAAGCCAAATAAAGCAAAATAAAGTCATGCAACATCATGTTTAATAAAGTTTAGTTAAGTTAAGTTACGTTTAGACAAATTAAGCTGTTCAGCAAGGCTAAGACAGGATAAAACAGTCAAGATTAAGTCAACTTATATCAAAGTATGTCAAATTTAAGTCAAATGAAGTCAGCAAATAGGATCTGTTGTCGTGTTAATTTTAACTACAACAAAAAGTCAAATTTTCAGCAACAGTACTTGTTGTCAAGTGCTAATTTGAACTATATCATAGTCAAATTGCACTAATAGGTGTCATGGGAATCCTAAGTAGCCAGATGAGACACGTCTGACATCATCATCCGTGTCATTAGATAACCGTCTTTATATTGCCTATCCACTTTTCCCATGGAACGAGAATAGGAACTCAACAACAACAATACATGATACGAGAATAGAGACTCAATATCAATACGTGATACAAGAATAAAGACTCGACATCAACAATACATGGTACAAGAATAGAGACTCGACAACAACAATACATGGTACAAGAATAGAGACTCGACAACAACAATACATGGTACAAGAATAGAGACTCGACAACAACAATACATGGTACAAGAATAGAGACTCAACATCAACAATACATGGTACAAGAATAGAGACTCGACAACAACAATACATGGTACAAGAATAGAGACTCAACATCAACAATACATGATACAAGAATAGAGACTCGACAACAACAATACATGGTACAAGAATAGAGACTCGACAACAACAATACATGGTACAAGAATAGAGACTCGACAACAACAATACATGGTACAAGAATATAGACTCGACAACAACAATACATGGTACAAGAATAGAGACTCAACAACAACAATACATGATACAAGAATATAGACTCGACAACAACAATACATGATACAAGAATAGAGACTCGACATCAACAATACATGGTACAAGAATATAGATACAAAAATGACACTTGATACAAGAATAGAGACTCGACATCAACAATACATGGTACAAGAATAGAGACTCGACAACAACAATACATGGTACAAGAATATAGACTCGACAACAACAATACATGGTACAAGAATATAGACTCGACAACAACAATACATGGTACAAGAATAGAGACTCAACAACAACAATACATGATACAAGAATAGAGACTCGACATCAACAATACATGGTACAAGAATATAGATACAAAAATGACACTTGATACAAGAATAGAGACACCTTTTTTAATTTCTCAAATCGGAGCAAGAGACCACAACTACAAATGGTTATCCTGCAGGATGTCTCTGTTAAAGCGTGTATGTACTACACAATATTTTTTCCTGCAGAGTCATATTCTACCTGAAGCTATCTGCCCCATGAAGAAAGGGTGGTCATGCAGAAAAGATACGTGTCTTCCTACCAACAGGTCACGTGTTCAAAACTTCGGTAAATCATAATTTTCTTTCTCTTTTGGACGTAAAATGGAAACCTATCATGTACGCTGCATGACAACATCACGAGAAAGAGGCCTTTGATCCCCAGTCTATCAATCGTCCCGAAGGACGTGTATAATAAGGAGTACACACCATAGTGTGTGTTTTTGCCAGCATCTTGTAAAGAACAGCGACCAATTCAAGTCCAAATTATCAAACACAAACAATTCCTAATTCTATGTGACATGCCACTTTTGTAAATATTTATATAAATAAACATTCCAGGATTTGCAAATTATTTAAGATTACGAAATATTAATTTAATTCTTCTTTCCACATTAGCTTCAGAGCTTCATACTTGGTATGCCCACTGCACAGTAATGTTCGACCGACGCATGTCTCCATCAGCTTCCAGAAGAAGGCGACACCAACCAATCATCTGCTGGTTCTGTATCCAGGTCCTCGTATTAGAAACTTCACAGTATGTTTTTCTACCCTACACAGCAACTACAACTTGACGACCCAGTTCATCCAGTCAGTAGAAATGAACCAGATACTCGGCGCTGAACATTTTATGGTGTATAACTATAGTGTCTCCCCACAGCTTGACAAGATTATGCGACGCTATGTGGAAGATGGTATACTCACAATTAACCAATGGCCGCTTCCAACAGAGGATACTCATTACTACTCTCAAATGGCCGTCTTAAACGACTGCATTTACAGGAACAGAAACACCTCAAGATTCGTGGTCGTTGTGGACACCGACGAACTCATCATCCCAAGAAACAACAACAACTGGATGGAGCTCATCAACAGCATTTCACCTCAAGAAGTTGACGTTTCCTATTTCACGAATTCTTCAGTCCCGCCAAAATCCAGAAGATCCTATAACGGGTGTTTCATGTTCAAATCAACTTTCTTTCCGAAGGACTACATACCGAAATGGGACTCTCTCCCCAAGCAGTATAATTTCGATGAGAACGAAAAGAAAAACATTCTTAAATACGATATTCAAGTACTTTCACAACATTTTCGAGAAAACCACGTATTTCCTCCAAGGGTCAGAACAAAATACATTGCACGCCCAGAACTCGTGTTAATTACAGGCGTTCACTTTGTACACACTTTTGTGTATGGCATGAAATGTCTGAGAGTCAGTGAGTATCTGGCACTCATTCATCATTACAAAATGTTGAATTTGAATAGGGGAATTACTTATGATACCACCATTCTTAAATATAAACATCTACTTTACCCACGAATTATGCGACAGTTGGAACGTATTTAGTTAATATATATATGTACATAAATAAGTTATTCTTGTTTGCCATGTTTTCTAAGGCAGGGCAAGTTGTATTTCATTTCGCACTTAACAGTAATTTGTATCCAACTACTGTGTGAATTTTAAAAATAATTTCTTAATCAAGTTGAGGTTGTGTTCCTAGTTATTGTCTACTTAATTAATTTATATATATTATATGGAGGTAGGGACAACTAATGCATTCACGAATAAATTGGATGTGCATAGTTGTAGAGCACGGAAATGTAAATAAAACTGGTTGTATACAGTCTCTGCAGAACCTTTTAAACCAGTATCAATAAGTTCAGTTATGTAGCATTTTGTATACAGAACGTCACCCTCATAATAGTTGATATGAAAGACTCTCGTCCTTTGGCCAACTCTCCCGTCTCTATCGCCGTCATCCTCAGCATCTCTTTAATGTCCTTTGTCCATTTTTACCTCGGTCTGCCTCTGTTTCATCGCCTCTGTCTAGATGTCTAGTTTTGTTTAGCTTAGTCGAAGAATCAACGTTATTGCACACGGTTTAACCCATGTGCGCTGTTCTTCTCCGTATTTCTGGAGAATCTAATCACAGTGCACGAACTGTGTAGCACCGACGAGGATCCCGTAATAGGTTGGTTAAATTTGTAACATAATCTGGAATTTTATCCGGGCAACGGTCGTTAAGCTCACTTTTTTCAATTTCCAACTGCTGGGGGATTTTTAACGTGCCTGACACTGTACACGGACGTCCAATCTCTACTATCCAAAGATTCTGTGAAATTTCAGTCCACCATAATTTGAACCCGCGACTACCAACACCCAAGGCCGACTTCGAGACCACTCAAGTTAGATGTATATGTACGTGGTTGCTGTGTCGAGCTAAGTTTGTGTAGATATGTTATTGTGAACATATTGTGTCATATGTTTAGTCATTGTGACAAGATGAGCAGGTTTGTAGTTGTTGTGACAAGATGGGCAGGTTTGTAGTTGTTGTGACAAGATGGGCAGGTTTGTAGTTGTTGTGACAAGATGAGCAGGTTTGTAGTTGTTGTGACAAGATGAGCAGGTTTGTAGTTGTTGTGACAAGATGAGCAGGTTTGTAGTTGTTGTGACAAGATGAGCAGGTTTGTAGTTTTTGTGACAAGATGAGCAGGTTTGTAGTTTTTGTGACAAGATGAGAAAGTTTGTAGTTGTTGTGACAAGATGGGCAGGTTTGTAGTTGTTGTGACTAGATGAGCAGGTTAGTAGTTGTTGTGACAAGATGAGCAGGTTAGTAGTTGTTGTGACAAGATGAGCAGGTTTGTAGTTGTTGTGACAAGATGAGCAGGTTTGTAGTTGTTGTGACAAGATGAGCAGGTTTGTAGTTGTTGTGACAAGATGAGCAGGTTTGTAGTTGTTGTGACAAGATGAGCAGGTTTGTAGTTGTTGTGACAAGATGAGCAGGTTTGTAGTTTTTGTGACAAGATGAGAAAGTTTGTAGTTGTTGTGACAAGATGGGCAGGTTTGTAGTTGTTGTGACTAGATGAGCAGGTTAGTAGTTGTTGTGACAAGATGAGCAGGTTAGTAGTTGTTGTGACAAGATGAGCAGGTTTGTAGTTGTTGTGACAAGATGAGCAGGTTTGTAGTTGTTCTGACAAGATGAGAAAGTTTGTAGTTGTTGTGACAAGATGAGAAAGTTTGTAGTTGTTGTGACAAGATGAGCATGTTTGTAGTTGTGACAAGATAAGCATGTTTGTAGTTGTGACAAGATGAGAAAGTTTGTAGTTGTTGTGACAAGATGAGCATGTTTGTAGTTGTGACAAGATAAGCATGTTTGTAGTTGTGACAAGATGAGAAAGTTTGTAGTTGTTGTGACAAGATGAGCAGGTTTGTAGTTGTGACAAGATGAGAAAGTTTATAGTTGTTGTGACAAGATGAGCATGTTTGTAGTTGTGACAAGATGAGAAAGTTTGTAGTTGTGACAAGATGAGAAAGTTTGTAGTTGTGACAAGATGAGAGAGTTTATAGTTGTTGTGACAAGATGAAAAAGTTTGTAGTTGTTGTGACAAGATGAGCATGTATGTAGTTGTGACAAGATGAGCAGGTTTGTAGTTGTGACAAGATGAGCAGGTTTGTAGTTGTGACAAGATGAGAAAGTTTGTAGTTGTTGTTACAAGATGAGCAGGTTTGTAGTTGTTGTGACAAGATGAGCAGGTTTGTAGTTGTTGTGACAAGATGAGCAGGTTTGTAGTTGTTGTGACAAGATGAGCAGGTTTGTAGTTGTTGTGACAAGATGGGCAGGATAGTAGTTGATGTGACAAGATGCGTTTCTGTAGATGGTGTAATAAGATGTTTGTACAGCTGACGTAGATAAATTAACGTATCTGAGCAGCACACTATTGAAATCTGTCAGCCTCGACGATGAGATGGCAAGCAGAATAGACAGGGCCAGCACAGCCTTTGGTAGAATCCGCTCGTTAGCGTGGGCACGTCGTGGCATCAGCATCAAGACCAAACTCAAAGTCTATCGTGCCACCATCATTCTAACCCTACTCTCCGCCAGCGAAAGCTGGACTGTATACTCTGGATATGCAAGGAGATTAAACTACTATTACACAGGTTGCCTGATGAGAATATTCCACATTTGATGGCAAGATCATGTCACTGACATCGAAGTTATCTCGACCTCTGACATGCCCAGCATCCATGCACTGCTACAATAGGCACAACTAGCATGGTTCGGACACCTCGCTCGCATGTCAGACGAACGGCTCCAAAAGAAGCTGCTCTACGGCGAGCTGAGAGAGCATTGGCGTGAGAAACAGCACCCAAAGAAACGTTTTAAAGACGGTCTGAAGGACTCACTGAAAAGTTGCCAGATATATATTACCACCTGGGTATGTCTTGTGCAAAACAGATCTGACTGGAGAAGCGCAGTCAAAGCGGGTGTAGCTACCAGCGAAGACGACCGTGTTGTGATAGTCCAGAGCAGACGCGAGACCCGGAAACCACCAGCAGCTAGAACACCACCACCTTTTTCAGTCCTCGTGTGCCCATTATGCAGCATATGTTTTCGTGCCCTCATCGACCTGTTCAGCCACATGCACACATATACCCAACAGGGGAATCTGTGACAAGGATGATGTCGGCGGTCATTATCGACAATGATGGACAGCTATTATGTAGTTTTGCATCACGATATGTTTGGAGTTATCGCAAAATGTGTGCCCACTTGTTGTGTCATTATATATATATATATATGTGTGTGTGTGTGTGTGTGTGTGTGCGTGCGTGCGTGTGTGTATGTTGCTATTGTGTTAGCCTGACATTTTGCGTAGTTTTTGTGTTAATATTCATGTAGTCATTGTGGTCGACTGTGTGTAGTCATTGTGGTCGACTGTGTGTAGTCAATGTTGTCGACTGTGTGTAGTCAATGTCGTCGACTGTGTTTATTTATTGTGGTCAACTGTGTGTAGTTATTTTCCGAAAACGTGTCTGTGTAGTTATTATGGAAAGATGCACATGTATGTAGTTAGTGTGTCAAGATGTATGCGTATTAGTGTGTCAATGTGTATGTAGTTATTGTGTAAAGATGTGTGTGTGTGTGTGTAGTTATTATGTCAAGAAGTGTGGTTGTTGTTTCAAAATGTGTGTAGTTATGCGTGTGTCTGTGTGTGCGTGCGTTTGTGCGTGTATGTGTAAGAGTGAGAGATACAGACAAAGGGAGGGAAAGAGAGACATATGATGATCTAGCTATGCGTCACTACAATTGAATACACGCTTACAGTTATTATGTAATGAAGAGTGTGTGCTCTTATCAACTAATCTCTCGTTCTGCATCGGTAACCCTTTCCAAAGTTTGTTATGTCATAACCGTATCCATTTTGTGCCAGTCCACTCGTCCGTCAAGGTTAAATATACCCGTTTGCTTTATTTTAAAAGATGATACACTGCATCTGTTTATAAAGCTACGAAGGGCGTTCAAGTCAAACCGGGACTTTTGATTGTAATAAATTTGTTTTGTTTCAAGTAGTCAAAATGCCATTTATTTTTTGATATAATTTCCTGCAATGTTTATGCACCTTACCCAGTGTTTAAGTAATGCTTGAAAAACTTCAGCGTAGAAATACTTGTCAGCATGTCTAAACCAATCCAGGACAGCCTATTTCACTTCATCATCAGTGCTGACATACTTACCTCCCATGATTTCTTTTAGAGGTCCAAACAGGTGGACATCACTTTGAGCGAGGTCTGGGCTGTAAGGTGGATGTGTAATACCTCCCAGCCGAGTTGCTGCATATGGCATATAGTGCGGTGAGCCGTATGAGATAGAGCAGGCTTGAACTCTTCTCTGCTGGTCAAAAGCGGAAAGCTGTCTTGGCACCCAAAGTGCACTAACCTTTCAAAAATACAAACGTTCATGAATAATAGTGTTCACCGTACCCAGAGAAAGACTTGTCTCTTGTGCAATTTTACGACAGGTTATGCGTCGATTTTCCAGGATAAGGCGTTCCACTTCCTGGATATTCACAGGAATGACTGTGGTGAGTTGAAAGACACCACGGCCGGGATCATCACTCATGGCTGTACGGCTGTCCCTAAAACGTTTACACCATTCAAATGTCTTACTGCGGCTGTCTTAGCACCGTATTGTGGTTGCAGTCTTCTGTAAATTTCCACAGATTTTACACCTTCTTTCACATGAAACTTCATCACAACACACTGTTTCATGCAAACACTAACAGCATTGTCCGCCATTGTTATTTATCTGTCACATGACTGGCCGATGGAGGCCACCTAGCAGTTATAGGACACAAGTGCCCCTAACTAATAATAGTCGGTTTAGCACGCTATAACCCATTGAGGTAGAACTAGAACAAAATGTCCTGGTTTGATTTGAACGTCCCTCGTACTTCGGCCATCATGTAGCATGTCCTTTATAGAACGTCGCTCCCATCACATTTTGTCTGAAAGAAACTATTTCCCTTGCCAAAACTCCAGCCTCCGCCACAGTCATGCCCAGGCATTCCTGGATATCTTGGTGCCATCGTCTTCTTGGTATATCCATTCCTCTTTTGCCTGGCACCATACCTTCCATCACTGTTCTCTCGAGACCGTTGTGTCTCTTGATGAGACCAAAGTATTTGCATTTTCTAGCCAAAATGGAATTGATAAACTTCGGCCAGCGATATGAATATTAGGTGTGAGATTGCTGGCCTGATTATACCTGTCAGTGTCTTTGCATGGATATAATTGTTCACTATTTGGAAGTATAGCATTGCCTTTCTTAGACAGGCTAACATATTAGAATTTATATACTTATTTATTGACTAATTTATTCACGATGTAATAATGTGATTTTGCCATTTGCTGGGTTTGTTTTCATTTGCTTTATAGTTTGGAATGTAATATCAAAATTATGGCTTTTATATTTAAGCAAACGTCTTAGTTTGAGGTGATTTGTGATACACGTTCTCAATGATGATCAAAATATATCATAAATAAAAATAAACTATAAAAAAGCTGATGATGTATATTCTTTTTAACATTACTGGAATTGAATTTTGTTGTTTTTATCTGTCATTAATGGTTCTTTGTTGTTGTTGGTTATTGTTGTTTGTTGTGGTTATTGTTATAGTCAACCAAGTTCAGATCAGACCAGTTACCATCTCCACAGCAAAGATCATCATCATCATCATGTAGCATGTCCTTTGAAGAACGTCGTTCTCATCGCAGCCAGCCGATATGAATCTCCGTCTGCTGTCAATCTCCCCGCCTGCTCCATATCCATGTTTAGATTATCCTTGATTTCCTGTATCAACCTTCGTTTTAGTTAACCCCTCGCATTCCAAGTACCATGTCCTCAATGACCGTTCTTTCCAGTCCGTCATGACGTTTGACGTGGCCGAACAAAATTCAATTTCTGAAACATACCATTGTTTATGAGCCCCTTCTCTTCAACATTCAGGTCTTCTAGGATGGTTTTATTTATCACTTTCTTTAGCCAAGAAATTTGTAGGATTCTTCTGTAACATTTTGTTTCGAACGCTCTCATTTTCTTCCTTGCTATTTGTCAAAGTCCATGTCTGGCACCCGTACATTGCTACAGGGAATATGCATGTTCTTAGGATCTTTAGTTTTAGTTGCTTGTTAGTATTAGCAAAGATCAACAGTAATTATTCTTCAATGTCTTATATCCTTTGACTTGATGGAGCAATCTAGAAGCTTGTTTATCTCCTTCTGTTGATGCCTATTTCTATCTAATGCCTTTCACATTCTTTGATTTCGATAAATAGCTCCACTTTTAATTATATTTTCTTCAAAACGTTTCCACATGAAGTGTCTCAACTCCTGTAAGCCAAAATTCTAAAAAAAAATAGATAAAACAGTGATTTTGAAACTGTCAAGGGATCAAGAGGCTGAGCAGCGCATGAGCTGCAGTGGTCAGCGACCCATAGCTGACTGCTAGCGTCAGGGCCAGCGAACCAAAGCTGCAAGGCCCTTCTACACCTCCACGTGGCGATCCTGGATAATAGACTGCAGCAGGGCAGACTGGCTAAGGAGAAGGGATCGAAGAGCGAATGCTTACCCGGTACTCAAAAAATGGTTGCTGAAGTCGGATGTGTTGGGCCGAAAGGTGCAAATATCGCAGTTAAGCTGTAAACTACGACACAACGCATTCCGTTCTCTGGACTACATTCTGCTACTTAACCCCTTTCAGTGTTTGGTAGCGGGAGATTGAGAACGAACGAAGCCAAGCCAAGCCGAAGCTGACTTTACAAATAAATCAATGTTGGACTTGGTTTGTATCTTACAACTAGTGATCGACTGGTGATGTAGTTGATGGATAGGAGGGCACTGATTTAAGACAAGATAGAAACACATTAGAGAAAACAGTTACTGTTTAGTATTATTTCTTATTCATTTCTCTTATTCTAACAGGATTACAAGAAAGTCACCAGGATGAAGTGTTCTTTTTTATCTTCACCTCTTGTTGCTACATCACAATAAGATCGGTTTCATTGTGAAGTGTTGTTTCAGATCATCACCACAATCCCATTATCATTTAATAACACATCACTAGAATCATGTTTCTCCACGATCTTTACCAAATTGTACATCAAGATGTATGAATCTTGTTTTCTATGTGATCTTTGCCTCCCGCTCTATCAAAATGTATGCACATAAAATAAAAAAGGTCAAAGGTAGATCCATAACATTTAACTGCTGTCGATGATGACGTGTTAGACAAGTAATTGTACTATATCTTCACTGTTTATTAGGTGGAAAGACAGTTTCCTTCCTCGCTGCCCTTCCTTCTATAACAGCAATCCAGGGACGCTTTTCAGATCAGCCGACTAGAACGTATTAATAACGGGAATCGAATTCGGCACCTTTGATGCATGAAGTAGCCATTGTACTTCACAACTGACAGACGCTCAAGGACAACACACAAGTGACCTTTAAATTCTTTAAAAAATAGCTTCAATCTACGAATTTATTGGAACTGACAAACACTGCATGTGGGTCATCCCCAACGATTCCCCATACATCAGCCCTTACACTATGTCTTTTAACGGCAGAGTATGCGACACCAGTATGGAATGGATCTACACACACGAAACAGGTCGATATAGCAGTAAATGAGACATGCCTAATTGTAACAGGATGCCTTAGACCGACACTAACTGGAAAGGTCTATGTAATTGCTGGTATCGCATATTAGAAAACGTGTCAGATCTGAAGTTGAGAGACAAAAGCAGTCATGTGACCAGAGACAGCCTCTTTTTGGACATACACCAGAAATAATACAACTGAAATCGAGGTAAGGGATTTCTGCGAATTGCACATCCATCAGAACAGAGCTGTGAGAGAAATCACAAAAAAAAGCAGCCAAAAATAGGTGAAAGATGGATTAAGATTAAAGAAGGACACGATTTGCCTTATACTACGTGGAGAAGTCTGAACGGGTTAAAAACACGTGTGTCCAGATGTCGGTCTAACCTGAAAAAGTGGAGATATGCAGACGATGAAAATTGAGAATGTGGGACCACCCAGGACGCGGTACACCTCATTATAATGTCCTAGGATGCAGGAATCCATTACAAGGGGGAAACCAGATGGTGTCAAATAAAATATCACTGACGGTGACTGGTTATAGGTGAAGACTATATGAGGTTGGCGGACACAGAAAGTAAGTAGTGGTTCTTAACACGAAAATGACAACATTTGTTGCTTGGTTATTGTATTGGAGAAAAATGATGTTTAAACGACTCAGCAATATTGTTTTGATATCTCCATATTATGTCGTATTGTACGAGCATGCACATCCTGAACAACAACAACCCCAACAGTAATCCATAATTGCTATTGTAACATAGTTGAGTCAGGACATCATAGGGCTACGATTGCTAACGGCATTAATGCAGTCGTTAAGTCTAAGCAAAGTCTCGTAAGGTCAGAAAGTCCTTATAACGACTACTAATAGCCTCGTCTTCGTAAGTACGAAACAAATTATTTGTACAGTTTAAAGTCAGCAGCAGTGATGTCTTGCAACGGTGTATATAGTGCATATAAGTTTGGTTACATTTCGGGAAAGTTCCGTACGCAAGCCAGAGAAATATATTGACTTCCATAGCCAAATCGGGGAACGGCCTTTATTTCAGATGCAAGATTGGTGATCAGAAAATGGCCCTGAAGAGATCATTGATCCAGTGCTGTAATAATCATTATGACTGAGAAAGAATCGCCCCCAATATGGTGGGGGCCACGTAGGTTATATTAAAGCACATAAAATAAAGTGGGTTGGACATTTGACAAAGATGCCGTATGATCAAACTCCAGCGAGGTCATTTTACATTAACGATTCAGGACCACGAGCAAGAAGACGACCCCGGCGACGATGGATAGAGGGATAACAAATACAGACCAAAAGTTCAATATGTCGGCCACAGAAGCCTAGCGCATGCAAGAAGTCCACGGACACCTACTCTCTGCGACGGCGATAAGAAGGAATAGCAGGATAACATAAGAGGCATGTTCAAATGAAACCGGACCAAACTGCAACAAGTGAACATAAGTACGATGCGCTTTATGACGTCATTTCTGGTGTAAACAGCACATACCAACCGTGATGTTTACAAAATGTCATTATCTTCCGACTAGTTTCTTCTTCTTCTTCTTCTTCTTCTTCTTCTTCTTCTTCTTCTTCTTCTTCTTCTTCTTCTTCTTCTTCTTCTTCTTCTTCGTACGCTGGTTACAGCGATATACAGTGCATCCGATTTCAACAGGCATTTCTGTAGGGATGCCCTCCTTAGCCTTTGGCTGCCCCCAGCCTATCTGCAAGGCAGCTGTTGTTTGTGGTCAGAGTTGTCTCTCTTAGGGAAGTTGTCTTGCAGGACTATCGAGTCTTCCCCACTCGTGTCTATAAGGTGTGGCAATGATATGATATGATATGATGAATTTATTTACTAGTTTTTAACGTCTCCCGGAAGAGAGGCAGTCCAGTGTGTCTGTGTCCCAGGATCGTCACGACCTGCCAGAAACGTAGCATATGCATGTGAGTGGGGTATCCCCTTGCTCCCTTTATTTTATCGGCTCCTCTGCAGTGATGGTACGCCTAGCATTCCCCGCCACCTGGGAGGTTGTCACAATAGGGCAGAGGTGCAATGTCCGCTGAAGAAAAAGAAGAAGAGGAAGAGGAAGAGTAAGACAAAGAGGAAGAAGAAGAAGAAGAAGAAAATGACGATGACTTTCCACCCTAACCTGAACCCAAAAGACCATCCTTACACCTATTGCCCTTGCAAAGTGACTTGTTCCAGCTACGATGTAGAAGTGATAGCAATAGAAAACGTCTTGTGCCAGATAATCTTAGATTGCGAAAACGGGATCAGACCATTTGAATCCTCTTTCTTCTCCTCCTCCTCATCATCATCTTCTATCCAGTTTTGCCTTTTGACGTTGAGAGGGAGGTGTAATCTCCTGTCGTGTGCTAGCTTTCAGGTCGGTGTCGCTGTCAGTCCGTGTTTCTGTTGACATTATTGGTTACATTGTGATAAAGACGCTGCTTAGCGCATGATCTGCAACGGTCAGCGACCCATAGCGGACTGCTAGCGTCAGGACCAGCCAACAAGAGCTGCATAGATCCTTCTGCACTTCCACTTGGTGAGCCTGGATAAAAGGCTGCAACTGAACAGACTGGCAAAGTAGAAGGGATTGAAGAGGGAAGGCAACCCAGAATTCAAAAATGCCTGCAGAGGGCATATGTGTTGAACCAAAAGGTGCAAATATCGCAATCAGGCTGTAAACTACGACAGAACGCGTTCCGTTCTTCAGACTACATCCTGCTACCTGCAAAACCCTTTTTCAGGGCTTGGTAACGGGAGATTGAGAACATTCAGGGCTTAGTACAAGGAGATTGAGAACGTTCGGGGCTTGGTAGCGGGAGATTGAGAGCGTTCTGGGCTTGGTAGCGGGAGATTGAGAACGAACGAAGAAGAAATAGAAGAACTGGTAACATTTTCTTTGAGGCCCTTCATTGTTTCCTTCTTGGCAGGTAGATATTCACTGGTGCCTTGCCGGGTCAATCTCAGTTGACCTTAACTTAGCACACCATCCTGGTTTAAAAGGCTCTGCGGTGTCTGTAGGCTCTCAGTTCCTCATTCCAGTGGTGTAGCTTCGTTACAAAATGACGAGCTGAAGATAGGGATATTCATTACCCCATGAAGTCACCCCCGCGCGGCCATGCTGACGATGGAGCGATCCGTGCTGTTGGTTCTGTGATTGGTATAGGCCATCTCTTTCCTAATCAGCGGGTCAGACTTTAATATGGTCGCTATATTATCTGATGCATATCAGCACTTGATGTCTGAGGATACATTTCTCCCCGCGTTAATAACATTTATAAATGAAATGACCATCTGGCCACCTCTTGTGGAGTTAACGTGGTGTAACAGTGTATACCTGGCCACGTTGAAGTCACAGGAAATTCAATCGCTGACGAGCTGGTCAAATGTGGAGGGAAATGACCAAAGTCACTACCGCACTGCTAACCCGCATGCAGATCCTCAGAAACATTTACAGACAGAAATGATAAAATCAATGAACTACATCGCAGAACCGCGTAGGAGCTGCGTAGCGCAGTAGTAAGCGCGTTGGCTTCACATCTAAGTGGTCTTGTATTCATTCCCCAATTGATGCGGAAATGTTTTTTTCAGAACGCAACGGTCCCGGGTCGACCCAGCCTTAAATGGGTACCGGTTCAGTCTGGGAAGTAAAAGCGGCGAGGGAGAGGAAATGGCTACCGCCCTCATGTAGCCGAGCCTTTGAAATGTGAGATCGCTAACATCTCACACCCAAACGGCAGTAATGCTATGGGTTACTCTTACTCTACTCTACATCGCAGACAGGCCGAATATATTTTAGAGACCAAGCAAAAGCAGATACCCGGGGATCCAGCCAAGCGAAAGGAACGAATAGAACATTATGCTTTAAAAGTTCAGAACAATTAATACCTATATTAATATGTATCTGAACATAATAGACTCTACACATGATAACAAAACTAACGAACAAGTCTACTTTTGTCCTGCAGGAAATGTTCTGGAGGAAATGTGCAGTCAGGAGCTACCAGCTCACAGTTAATGTGATTCAGGAACAGATTTAGGCCTAGGTTAAACAAAATAAAATTAACGAGGGCCCCCACACATTTTCATAATTAGTTTTGAAGACTATACTTTTTTGCACTTAATTGGCAAATCCGTTTCAAATTCACCGATTTACCTGATACAGGCCTATCAGTCTACTGAGCTGTGTAGGCAAATTGATGGCGCGTATGATAAACACCGGACTGATGTGGCATCTGGAAGAAAAACACATACTAATTTCACAACAAGCAGGCTTTAGACAGCACAGATCCACTGAGGACCAGATCACTCTCATAGCCCAGGAAATAGAGGATGCTTACCAGGAGAAAAAGCATACAGTAGCGGCTTGGGTGGATTTAGAGAAGGCATTTGACAAGGGGTGGAAAGAAGCACTTAAAGTCAAGATACGAAGAAGTGAAGTTTGTGGGAAAATGTACAGATGGATCAGCCACTACCTCAAAAATAGAGTTCAAATACACGGGCAGATGAGCAAAAAGGTAACACTTGAGCAGGGAGTACCCCAAGGGGGAGTACTGTCACCCACACTTTTCCTGGTGTATATAAACAACATCACAGAGAATTTCCAAGAAGTGTCCACAGCTCCATGTTTGCACACGATCTGGCTATGTGGACCTCTGAAAAAATCTCTCACCATAGTAAGAAATCAGATGCAGCAGGCTCTAACATCGCTGGAAGAGTGGGCGAACTCATGGCTGGTCAAAATAAATGAGGAAAAAACAACATGTACGATATTCTCGCTTTCAAACAAACCCCAGAACGCCAAAATAAATCTTAACGGCAAATATCTGCGGCCTAACGACAACCGAAACTACCTGGGAGTCACATTTGATCGGCGCATGACATGGAAAATTCAGATCGAGAGAAACCGAATGAGAGCCAGAGAAAGAATAGCAATCATGAGGAAACTTGCTGGCACAAGCTGGGGAGCAGACGAAAGTATACTAAAGAAACTGTACACTGGAAGAGTGATACCAGTTCTCGAGTATGGCATTGCGGCATGGACAACAGCAGCAAAGGCGAACTTTGACAAAATTAGCAAACTTCAAAACCAAGCCATGAGAGTTATAACAGGAGGCATGAAATCAACGCCAATTGTAGAACTTGAAAAGATTACAATTCTGCAATCCATGACTGACAGAAGAGACATCCGAACCCAGCAGCAAGCAGAGAAACTCAGAAGACTGACAGGCCATCCAATGCACCAGACTAATTAGATTTGGAAATGGGAAACTAAAGCGGAGAAACTTTGCAGAAATAGCCAAAGCAAAGATGAACGAAGACCCTATAAACACATTAACAACACCAAAGCCCATCCCTACTGTACGCAAACCTACCTGGAAGCAGCATATATTTCCGGTGGTGGCAGAAAATATACCAGGTATTGGAAACAAGAACAGCCAGACTGAAAAAGAAAGAAGAGACATAAACCTGAGGTACATAACGAAAAACTACCCAAGCATGGACTGGATCCATGCATACACCGACGGTTCTGTAACAAGCACAACACAGAATGGAGGGGCAGGGGTATTCCTGAGCCTACCAAATGGTAGAAAAATAACAGTGTCAGTGGCAACTGGAAAATACTCAAGCAATTTCAGAGCGGAGGCAGAGGCACTGGGGGCTGCAGCAGAAGCAATGCTGACAGGCAAATAAAATGAAAGCCCGATAGTCCTGTTCACAGGTGCCCTGGCCGTAGTCACGGCACTAAAAAAGCCAGAGAAATACTGAACTTAATGATTTAAGAGCAGTACTCTGTCAACTATGCCAGCAGACCATACCAAAAAGAGTAGTGGTACAGTGGGTTCCATCCCATAGTAACATCCAAGGCAACGAGGAGGCAGACAGACTGGCAAAAGAAGGTGCAAAACTACCACAACCAGATTCTAGTGTGACCTACGAAGAGTCAAAAGGGCTCATTAGAGCCAGATACATGGCCAAATGGGAAACAGAACATACTGGCTACACAAAAAAACGATGCCTATTACCAATTGAACAGAAGAGAGCAGGTCGTGGTCTTCAGACTCCGCACAGGCCCCAACAGACTGAGGTACAACCTATTGAATAAACTGAAGATAGGTGGCACTGATGAATACACTTGTGGTACCGGAAAAATGACCGCTGAACATATGCTGCAAAACTGCCCGAAATACGAGGACCAGAGAAAGCACATGTGGCCATCACCAGTGGCAACACTAGACAAGCTCTATGACAGTGCCGACAGCCTCATGATGACCGCTGCTTTTTTCGAAAAAATACAGGTTGACATCTGACAGCGTACGAAGAAGAAATTCACCGCCATTGATCCATCTAGTATCCCCGCCCAGCCATCTGAATACCAGTGACCTCTACCTCGAATATCGACAAGAAATAACTCCAATACCAGTAAACTCTACCTCCAGTATCGACAAGAAACAACTCCAATACCAGTGAACTCTACCTCGAGCATCGACAAGAAACAACTCCAATACCAGTGAACTCTACCTCGAGTATCGACAAGAAATAACTCCAATACAAGTGAACTCTACCTCGAGCATCGACAAGAAACAACTCCAATACCAGTGAACTCTACCTCAAGCATCGACAAAAACCAACCCCAGCACCGGTAAAATGTTGCAAAAGCACGCAGTCAGATCGTCTCTTCACCATGAGTTGCAGTTTTATTCTCCTAGTTGCGCTTTTTCTCCGTTTTTTAAACATTTAGTTGTTACTTTTGGTTTCTTGTTTTCTGCTTTCTTGTTACCCAATGTTATCTCTGCTGCCTATTTTTATATTCTGCATCTGTTGATTTATATCGTCAGCAGCAGGTTTTTTTTCTTAAAGCAGAATTTTAAAATTCAACTCTTTTCTCCAACTCGTTCAAATCACTAAGATACCACTTTACTAATACTTGTGATTGCCCTTGTTTCTTCCATCGTAATCGGCATTTCATAATAAATAAAATATGATTAGTATCAGCTTCAGCACACGCGTAACCAGTCGATTTGTTCTACTTGGTTTATAAATATTTTGAATGTCTCCCCTGATTCCCAGGACTTTGCCATGTGTATTTCCTATTATTCAAGACTCGTTTCCAGGCGTTTAATGTGTAGTTTTCTTGGTGGCTAAAGTCCACTAGTTTTTGCCCTATTTCATTCCTAGTATCCAGCCCATTGTTCCCATCTATGTCGCCATGTGTTGCCAACAATCGCATTCCAATCTCCCATTATCAGGACATTATCAATGGCTTTTTATTTAGTATTATTCATAAATATGACGATTTACAGAAAGAGACCAGTCACTCAAACGTCCATCCAAACCCCATTAATAACATTGTTCCATTTCATAACATAACACTTATCCATGTCCCATAGTAACAATGATAAGTGTACATAACGATATCAAAGTGTCCACGACAAACTAATATAGCAGAAGTTAAGGCCATTTAACTCGACATTTATTGATCGTATCTTCTATTTGTTATCACATTATTAGATCTCAAATATTGATCACGATACATAAAGTATGTAAACATAAAATTAATCGAACATCATAACAATAAAGTTTGAATGTCGGCTGCAATGTTGTCGTCAGAAAAATCCGATAAACAATAAAAAAAATTCAAGTCGTTAGTGTCAGGCCAGGTGCAACATGAAGATCAAGATATGAGCTGAAGTCACAGCTAGGTGCAACTTTCTAACCGAGATCCCACCTAAGGTCCAGGTCAGGTAAACATACTAACCTAAATCAGGCCTTCAATTAAGCAATGTCGCAACATAATGACTAAGTTCCTACTTTATATCAGAGTCAAGTGCAACATACTAGTCAAAACCTTACCTCTAATTAGGGTCAGGTGAACAAACTAACCAAGAACCCACCTCCAAACGGGTCCAGGTGAACAAACTAGCCAAGACCCCATCTCCAAACAGGTCCAGGTGAACAAATTAACCAAGAACCCACCTCCAAACGGGTCTAGGTGAACAAACTAACTAAGATCCCATCTCCAAACGGGTCCAGGTGAACAAACTAACTAAGATCCCATCTCCAAACGGGTCCAGGTGAACAAACTAACTAAGATCCCATCTCCAATCAGGACGAGGGTAACAAACTAACCAAGACCCATCTCTGAACAGGTCCAGGTGAGCAAACTAACTAAGATCCCACCTCCAAACAGGTCCAGGTGAACAAACTAACTAAGATCCCATCTCCAATCAGGTCGAGATGAATAAACTAACCAAGACCCATCTCCGAACAGGTCCAGGTGAACATACTGACCATGTCCCCAACTCCAAACAGGTCCAGGTGAACATACTGACCATGTCCCCACATCACGTCAGTCAGACGCAGCATACCGATAAAGATCTCACCTCAAGTCCACATCGGAAGCGTAATATAGTGCGACATCCTATCCAACTAGACTGAGTTCCCTATAGTGATAGCATCACTAAGAAGCCTGGTATTGCGCTACAGTCAAGAGAACCCAGACACACCTTCTCTAACGCGTATCGGGAAGTAAGAATAGCCACTATTACCTGATACTATACACATTTCATGAAGAATTAATACATCAGTACAGCTAATTTGGCAAATAACTATTTAAAGAAATCTGGGAAAATATTATCTCTTGACCATGGCCATCTATTCTAAACTACAGATGGCCATGGTCTTGACCAACAGCTATTATTAGCTTGTGTGGAGATTATCATGAAAACAGGTATGGCTAAGCAACTGTGTGATGAAAGTACAAAAATAACATTCTTTGTAACGACGAAACAAACTTTCCGTCAGTGTCTTCTGTTTTGGTTGGCCAGTTTAGTTGACATATCGAATATCTCGTGTCTTTATTTCCAGCAAGGTGCATCACTCAACTGGAGATCTATGGTTCCAAACGGGTTATCAATGTATTTACTTTCTTTTCTGTTGTCTGTTGTGTATGAACAGCTACATTATACGTGTCCATACGATTGTTATAGCTGTATGTATAATAATATTAATTACCCATCGCAGATGACGGAAACATCAGACGAGCTGCAGGATGCGGTCTCATTTGACTGTAAGTTCCAATCCTGGCGCACTTGGGACATACATGTGAGGATTCGGCTATGAGGTTGCTGTGCGTTCTGTCTTATTTGGGTGGCTCACTTTCTCTGAGCTTTGATTTTGCAGTCCTGTCCACTGTATACCGACAAAAGAAGTAGCATTTGGCAACAGCCAGTGTCCTTCCACGAGAAGCTGTACGGAAGCGCACAGAGCCTTGAGTCGACTGCTGCCTTCGCTAGAGTCATTGAAGTTGAGGTCTGAAGATGAACGAGGATGTAGAAGAAGAAGAAGAAGATTAGAATATCTCGCTTTGCGATCTGAGCATCTTGTGTGACGAGAGCGCGCCAGTTGGAACGGTCCAACTTATCGCACATAGACACTGCATGGATCTGGTCACAACACTTGCCAATGAACTCGATAGTGTTTAGGGACATGACGCGAGCAGGTAGACAGACGTGGGAAGGTGTGGATGATTGATCGATCGATCGATCCTGCTGTCAATGAGATGGATTGGTAGAGAAGCGGGCAGGAAATGGGTTGTTTGAGGTAGTGGGAGAAAAGCATGTTGGGAGAGGAGGGGGGGGGGGGGAAACGGAGTTATAGAATGGGCTTGTTAGTGGTAAGATATGTTCGGGGTTGAACGGGAGGCAATGTAATGAGGGATAGGGTAGTTGATGGGGAAGAATTATGCGGGCTGAGAGTGGAAAAGCATGTAGAAGAGTAGAAGAGCGGGCTGAGAGTGGAAGAGCGGGCTGAGAGTGGAAGAGCGGGCTGAGAGTGGAAGAGCGGGCTGAGAGTGGAAGAGCGGGTTGAGAGTGGAAGAGCGGGCTGAGAGTGGAAGAGCGGGCTGAGAGTGGAAGAGCGGGTTGAGAGTGGAAGAGCGGGCTGAGAGTGGAAGAGCGGGCTGAGAGTGGAAGAGCGGGTTGAGAGTGGAAGAGCGGGCTGAGAGTGGAAGAGCGGGTTGAGAGTGGAAGAGCGGGCTGAGAGTGGAAGAAATGGCTGAGAGTGGAAGAAATGGCTGAGAGTGGAAGAAATGGCTGAGAGTGGAAGAGCGGGCTGAGAGTGGAAGAGCGGGCTGAGAGTGGAAGAAATGGCTGAGAGTGGAAGAAATGGCTGAGAGTGGAAGAAATGGCTGAGAGTGGAAGAGCGGGCTGAGAGTGGAAGAGCGGGTTGAGAGTAGAAGAGCGGGCTGAGAGTGGAAGAGCGGGTTGAGAGTGGAAGAGCGGGCTGAGAGTGGAAGAGCGGGTTGAGAGTGGAAGAGCGGGCTGAGAGTGGAAGAAATGGCTGAGAGTGGAAGAAATGGCTGAGAGTGGAAGAAATGGCTGAGAGTGGAAGAGCGGGCTGAGAGTGGAAGAGCGGGCTGAGAGTGGAAGAGCGGGCTGAGAGTGGAAGAGCGGGCTGAGAGTGGAAGAAATGGCTGAGAGTGGAAGAAATGGCTGAGAGTGGAAGAAATGGCTGAGAGTGGAAGAGCGGGCTGAGAGTGGAAGAGCGGGCTGAGAGTGGAAGAGCGGGTTGAGAGTGGAAGAGCGGGCTGAGAGTGGAAGAGCGGGTTGAGAGTGGAAGAGCGGGTTGAGAGGGGAAGAGCGGGTTGAGAGTGGAAGAGCGGGTTGAGAGTGGAAGAGCGGGTTGAGAGTGGAAGAGCGGGTTGAGAGTGGAAGAGCGGGTTGAGAGTGGAAGAGCGGGCTGAGAGTGGAAGAGCGGGTTGAGAGTGGAAGAAATGGCTGAGAGTGGAAGAGCGGGCTGAGAGTGGAAGAAATGGCTGAGAGTGGAAGAAATGGCTGAGAGTGGAAGAAATGGCTGAGAGTGGAAGAAATGGCTGAGAGTGGAAGAAAGGGTTGAGAGTGGAAGAGCGGGCTGAGAGTGGAAGAGCGAGCTATGAGTGGATGAGCGGGCTGAGTTGGTGGGAAGAGATGGTAGATTGGATGGAGGAGAAAGAGTGCAAGAGCGGGGAGGAGGTTGAGAAGGCAGGGGGAGGCAATGAAACGTTTTCTTAATGAGCTACTTTTATAATTTTCCGGACAACGCTTAGCACTTCTTGCGTACTCTGTTATTTATGCTGCAACAATCATATAGATGGAAACGCATGAAGCAAACATACACAATCACAATGCAATATAATCAAGCTAGAAACAGCAAAGATCAAATGTTAGATACGCGCCTGCTTTACTGAGCTGTTGTCATATTTGTGAGGTCATCATACAGACGGTTGCTAGGACGCATCACAGAGTTCAGACCAGATCATTTGAGTGTCACTTGACGTCTTTCTTGTCGTTATGATCCTAATAAGTTGGTAACAGTTTCGTTCATCCCTGCAGGCCAGACGCTTGTCGACTGTCAGATAACTGCACGATCAGACAAGAATCCATGCAGGCCAGACGCTTGTCGACTGTCAGATAACTGCACGATCAGACAAGAATCCATGCAGGCCAGACGCTTGTCGACTGTCAGATAACTGCACGATCAGACAAGAATCCATGCAGGCCAGACGCTTGTCGACTGTCAGATAACTGCACGATCAGACAAGAATCCATGCAGGCCAGACGCTTGTCGACTGTCAGATAACTGCACGATCAGACAAGAATCCATGCAGGCCAGACGCTTGTCGACTGTCAGATAACTGCACGATCAGACAAGAATCCATGCAGGCCAGACGCTTGTCGACTGTCAGATAACTGCACGATCAGACAAGAATCCATGCAGGCCAGACGCTTGTCGACTGTCAGATAACTGCACGATCAGACAAGAATCCATGCAGGCCAGACGCTTGTCGACTGTCAGATAACTGCACGATCAGACAAGAATCTATGCAGGCCAGACGCTTGTCGACTGTCAGATAACTGCACGATCAGACAAGAATCCATGCAGGCCAGACGCTTGTCGACTGTCAGATATGCCCATCGATTTATTGTGGGAAATTATGTCTTTCTTAGTCGACTTGTGCATCTATTCGGGCGTTAGCCCTTGTGCAAGTCCCAACGTTTGTGCGAGTTGGTAGTAGCTGGGTGCATTTCTCTGCTTAGCTGGCTGGGCTCGAGCAGTGCTATGTTTGGTGGTTTTGTGCTGGTCTCCTCACGATTTCCAGTCGATTCTGCCTCGTGCACGGGTTGTCCAGTGGATTGGTAACTTGTTTGTTTTAGGATCGCGATTAATGTGGAGCTGAAGGGAGTCCGCCAGGCAGTCTTTTTTTACCACGTGAGTACCCCAGTGTGGTTACTGTGCTCTAGCGTCAGTCTTTCCTTATCACTACGTGGCCAGTCCAGCAGTGCTTAGAGTTGTTAGCAAGATGTATGACATCCTTGACGTGTGACAATGCCGGGATGTCACTGTTGTGAAATACTGTTTATTTTAAAATTAAAATGTTAGCTTTACGTGTGTTGGTTAATGTATACTTTCTAAATAAAACTGTGTTGGTTAATGTATATTTTCTAAATAAAATTGTGTTGGTTAATGCATATTTTCTAACTAAAACTGTGTTGGTTACTAAACATTTTCTAACTAAAACTGTGTGGTTACTGAACATTTTCTAACTAAAACTATGTTGGTTACTGAATATTTTCGAACTAAAACTTAAATTGTTACTGAACATTTTAAAACTGCTGCTCTATTGGTTACTGAACATTTTATAACTAAAACTGTTATGGTTACTGAACATTTTCTAACTAAAAGTTCAACAGTTACTGAACATTTTAAGTCTAAAACTCTATTGGTTACTGAACATTTTAAAACTAAAACTCTATTGGTTACTGAACATTTTAAAACTTAAACTTTTTTGTTTACTGAACCTTTTTCAACTAAAACTTAAATTGCATTTGAACATTTTAAAACCAAAACTCTATTGGTTACTGAACATGTTAAAACTAAAACTCTATTGGTCACTGAACATTTTAAAACCAAAACTCTATTGGTTACTGAACATTTTAAAACTAAAACTCTATTGGTTACAGAACATTTTCTAACTAAACCTTAAATTGTTATTGAACATTTTAAAATTGAAACTCTATTTATTACTGAACATTTTAAAACTAAAACTCTATTGGTTACTGAACATTTTCTAATTAAAGCTAAAATTGTATTTGAACATTTTAAAACTAAAACTCTATTGAATACTGAACATTTTAAAACTAAAACTCTATTGGTTACTGAACATTTTCTAAAACTTAAGTTGTTATTGAACATTTTAAAACCAAAATTCTATTGATTACTGAATATTTTAAAACTAAAACTCTATTGGTTACCGAACATTTTCTAACTAAAACTAAAATTGTATTTGAACATTTTAAAACTAAAAGTCTATTGCTTACTGAACATTTTAAAACTAAAACTCTATTGGTTACCGAACATTTTCTAACTAAAACTAAAATTGTATTTGAACATTTTAAAACTAAAACTCTATTGATTACTGAACATTTTAAGACTAAAACTCTATTGGTTACTGAACATTTTAAAACTAAAACTCTATTGGTTACCGAACATTTTATAACTGAAACTGCATTGGTTACTTCACGTTTTCTAACTAAAACTGTGGCCCAGATGTAATATAATCTAATTCTGTATTTATTTTATCAATTTGTGCAGATAATTATTGGGAAACTTGAAACACCTCAAGTGAACAGAAGGTAAGCCAGCAATCAGCTATTTAGTTAGTCTCTATCAATGGGATTATTTGTTGATGTCTCACTTTTACTGCCTGTTGTTGTTGTTGATGTCCACAATGCGTAAATTTACTCGTTTGTGTGCTCGGTAATGGGCGTTAAGTGTCGGGTTGCAGTAGCTTCCTTCACATCCGTAGCGTGCTGATGAAAGCGGATAGGGGGTCCACCTATCGGTTGCTCTATACTTGGTTTCATCTGGTGTCGCTCACTACCACTGGGATCTCCCACCTCGTTAGCCAGACTTCCAAGAAACAACCGGTTTCCAGGACGACCTGCGGGGAAATGAGGTGAAGGTCATGGCCAGTCTATTTTACCTGACCTTGACTGACATCCGATCAGCATGTTTTACCTGACCTTAACTGATATGTCCGATCTCTGTTTTTATCTGACCCTGACTAACATGTCCGATCAGTATGTTTTACCTGGGCAAACGTTAGGATGTGGGTGATATTTGACAAAAGTGTTACCTCAAGGAAGCATATTGAATATACAGAAAGGGGAAGAGGTTGGCTTAAGACGATTTTGTAAATTCACAAGATTAGCTGGTTCCTGGATCAAGATGCTGATCAGTGCATGAGCTGCAGTGGTCAGCGACCCATAGCTGACTGCTAGCGTCAGGGCCAGCGAACCATAGCTGCCAAGACCCTTCTACATCTCCACGCGGTGATCCTGGATAACAGGCTGCAGCAGGGCAGACGGCTAAGGAGAAGGGATCGAAGAGGAAATGCTAACCCGGTACTCAAAAAATGCTTGCTGAATTCGGATGTGTTGGGCCGAAAGGTGCAAATATCGCAGCCAAGCTGTAAACTACGACACAACACATTCCGTTCTTTGGACTACATTCTGCTACTTAATTCTTTCAGGGTTTGGTAGCGGGAGATTGAGAGCGAATGAAGAAGACGAGAAGAGCTAGTTCCAACAATAAAACAAAATCCGTCATTGGTAAGGGAAATAACCTCAGTGAACACTTAAATGAACTCCTAGTTGCTGATGACCAATTGATAATAGCAACCCCAGAGAAACAGATGCAGGCACATTTCAACAATCTTTATGAGATCTGTACGGATTATAGTGTGAAAATCAACATAGAAAAAAACCGAAGTTATAGAAAAGGAATTTAACAACAATTTTCACACAAAACCAACAACTAAAACTGGTGAAAATGGTCACATACCTGGGAACGGTTACATAATCTTAGCAGACGGCAAGGGCGACTCCAAAATCCAAAACATATGTTAATAAAGGTAATGAAGTCATTGGACAATTTTCCCCGATTTTACAATGCAAGCATATGATAATGGTTACAAAAAAGAGCAGTATACAATACAATTCTCCTACCAACACTGTGCTATCAGATCCAGAATTATACATTAATAAACAAAAGATAAAAGACACATCGTATCAACATAGATTAAATGCTTGGAGTAATAAGAATGGACACAATCTGAAACGACGATATTAGGAGACAAGTAGGTACAGCACCGGTGTTACACTTCATAAAGAGACAACAAACCAAATGGTTCGGACACGTGGCACATCAAACACCAGATTGTATCCCTCAGAAAACGTTGCTATACAGATACAATGGATACAAACCCAAAGGCCGCTGAAAGGCACAAACATATACTAGGGCCAGACAAAAAACTTTGTCATAACCTGACGCTGAAAAGCACAAACACATACTAGGGCCAGACAAAATACTTTGTCATAACCTGACGCTGAAAGGCACAAACATATACTAGGGCCAGACAAATAACTTCGTCATAACCTGACGCTGAAAGGCACAAACATATACTAAGGCCAGTCAAAAAACTTCGTCATAACCTGACGCTGAAAGGCACAAACATATACTAAGGCCAGTCAAACAACTTCGTCATAACCTGACGCTAAAAGGCCCAAAAATATACTAGGGCCAGACAAAAAACTTCGTCATAACCTGACGCTGAAAGGCACAAACATATGATAGGGCCAGATAAAAAACTTCGTCATAACCTGACGCTGAAAGGCACAAACACATACTAGAGCCAGTCAAAAAACTTCGTCATAACCTCACGCTGAAAGCACAAACAGGACAAAAAAGGAAAAGAAAGAAGCAGGTACCTGTTGTGGGAAAGGGGGAGGGGTGGTGGTGAATAAACGAATCATTAAGAAGCCAACTTTTGGAGTTTGGTTACTCAGCTGCTAATTTACACCTGCAGTGAACAAGGTACAAGCCTAAGGCAACAAGCTCGTTACAAGAGCCATGAAAACCTCACTGTTACAGGATGGTACTGGACTATAGGTACTTCGCAATCAGCACTCCCCAATCAGCACTTCACTTCCCAATCAGCACTCCACAATCAGCACTTCACAATCAGCACATCACAATCAGCACTTCCCAATCAGCACTTCCCAATCAGCACTCTACAATCAGCACTCCACAATCAGCACTTCCAAATCAGCACTTCTCAATCAGCACTTTCCAATCAGCACACCACAATCAGCACTTCCCAATCAGCACTTCACAATCAGGCTTCCAGAAAAGCAGAGGATGTTCAGTTAAGTTCAGTTCATCCCGTAACCCATCAGGTCGTTGGGGCACACTTGAAGACACTCTCCAAATCTCACGCCATCCTTCTCTGTTTGCCGCCGCCTGTCGTATCTCACCGGGACGATGGCTTGACGACTCAGTGATGTTGTCCACCCACCTCTTCCTTGGACGTCTACTCCCTCTCTGTCCCGGTACGGAACCAAAGAGTATCGAGTTGATAATTCCGTTGGACCTCGCGACGTGCCTGCACTAGGCCATCTTTCGTGTGTTGATTGTTGTGAACAGATCTTCAAAACGGCGAATAGCGTTTTCAACTCTGTCGTATTTCTACGTTCGTGACACGATCTTTATATGTAACATTTAGTAGTTTTCTATATCACCTCATTTCCATTGCACGTATCTTGCCCTGGATATCTGTTGTGATGGTCCAGGTCTCGCAGGCATACAGAAATATTGATAGCACCAAAGAGCGCATTAGCCTGACTTTTATGCCGAGGGCGAGGCGCTTGTCTTGCCATATAGGTTCCAGCCGAGCCAGCGCCGCTGTTGTTGTAGATGATGTGCGGATGCTATATTTACGCTCGGACAGTAATAATACAATAAGAAACTTCACGTGGCCTTCATTAAGACCGGTAAACCGATGTAGACTATGGGAGATAATGGGGGAATATGGCGGGGAAGTTAAACTACTGGAATGGCATTCGGGCCTTGTACGTAAACAGGGAAGGTGCAGTACGAACGAATTCAGGTATGACAGATTGGTTTCTAGTGCTGAGTTGTGTACAACACGAGTTTGTTCTTTCTCCACTTGTGTTCATAATTTACATGGATAACATGAAACAGTTGGCTAACCCTCATGAACTGTCCCTCACGGAACTGTTGTTTGCTGATGATCAGGTCATTTTTTTAACCAAAATAGAGAAGGCCTACAACACTACCTGAATTATCTCAATTTCGCTTGTAACGAATATGACATGAAGATCAACACAGGCAAGACAGAGACGATGTTGATGTCAGGTGAACAATTGCTGACCTTGGTATCAAGCAAGTACGGAAGTTCAAATACCTAGATAGTATGTTCTTTGATTGCGGAAGAGTGGACATATAGAATTCAGAAGACGAACAGTGTCCAACTATCAAATTGCACCGATTTTGAAACACCATAGAGTGCTTCTTTCATCTAAGATGTGGTTAAAAATACACTATTGATTCCCACATTGCCTTACCAATGTCAATCATGCTCTTTGCTAGCAATCCATAAGAGTAAAATGTAGAGCTGTGAGAGATGCACTATGTGTGAAGTTCAGACGAAAAGACAATCCGTGACTGAATCCGCAACACCACGCTGAGGCAGACAGTGGGGACAAACCCAGTTAGTGACTATATTAACTCTCAACAGATCAAGTGGATTGGTCATTTAGTCAGAACGCATTATGACCAGTCTGCATCAAGAGCATGTCATATGCAGATCTCCGGTTCACAAGCAAGAGGCTGACCACGACGTTGATGAATCGATGGTGTCTCTGACACTCTCGTGAAGTTACATCTAATGATAGCATACGCCTCTCACTTGGTAATAACAAATAAATTTACGTATACCACCTCTATGCGACGCCGTATGACAAGAGCAGTAGGACAAAAGAAGAAGAATAAGAAGAAGGTCTATAGAAGAGATACATCATGCGTGTTACAGATGGAACGGTACAACTGAACGTAATCGATTCACTGTTACACTGAGATCATGTCATAGAAGGCAACAAACAAAACAACGTAGCGTCTTTATTGTTCGAGAATCTACAATTCATAATTGTCTACAACCTGCAATCCCAGCAGGCCAGACGCTTGTCGACAGTCAGATAAATGCACGATCAGACAAGAATCCATGCAGGCCAGACGCTTGTCGTCTGTCAGAAACTGCACGATCAGACAAGAATCCATGCAGGCCATACGCTTGTCGACTGTCAGATAACTGCACAATCAGACAACAATCCAAGCAGGCCAGACGCTTGTCGACTGTCAGATAACTGCACGATCAGACAACTCTACAAGCAAAACTCCAAATATGATACAGGAATAAAATAGACAGCACATCACTCACTCCAAGGTTAAACCGAACGTAAGCCTAGACACATATCATCAGCCTGTTGTGCTTTACTAGAAACAAACGATATCATTCAAAATACACGATACAAGGTCTGCAGAGGTCATTAATATTAACAGATTAACACATAGAAGTGCAGGAAGAGTAAAACAGAACATGAAAACAGCTGAGTTCAAGGCTGCTTTGCAAAATACTTTGACAGTGAATTGTGGGAAAATTAGGAAGGGAGAAGAAAGAAAAGGAGTATGTGGTTGAATGAGAGGGTACAGCTGAACCGAAGAGAGCAGGTCGTTGTCTTCAGACTTCGCACTGGCCACAATTGACTGAGGTACCACCTATTCAACAAATTGAAGATAAGTGGTACCGACGAATGCCCGTGCGGTACTGGTAAAATGACCGCGGAACATCTGCTGCAGAACTGCCCGACATACGAGGATCAGAGAGAGCAGATGTGGCCATCACCAGTGGAACTGCAAAACAAGCTGTATGGCAGTGGCGACAGCCTCAGGATGACCGCCGCTTTTTTCGAAAAAAATAATGGTTACTGTCTGACTGCGTACGAAGAAGAAGAAGAAGAAGAAGAAGAAGAAGAAGAAGAATGAGAGGATACAGACGGCTGTCAAAGAAAAGAAGTCTTTATTTAGAAAATGGAGAAACTAAAAGAATGAATTTGACTACTATTAATTAATATAACCAGGCAAGGCGTAGAGCAAAGACTAAAGTCACGAGAGGAGGCATGGCAGGCTTGCAGCGAAATGCTCATTGAATTATGTTCCCAAAACCCTAGGGACTTTTCAAAAAGATACGTGCCATGCAAGAGAGGGATGCTAATTACAACCCTGCCACAATAATAAATGACATATGTGGCCAACCGATATTCCATAAGAACGACATAGCGACAAGATGCGAGGCATCTGTCACGGAGCTCCTCAACCCACATACGTGCGACGATGACAAGAGCGTGTCCGATAATATTTTATTGGTGCAAGTTTTACCTGAACAAACGACAGGTAATGACAGAACAATCCTAGAGCAGGAAGTCAGAGAAGCCATAAGAAGATGCCCTAAAAACAAAGCCCAATGAGATGATCAAATACCGGGAAATGCCATATTGGCGTGCCAACAAGTATGGATAGGGTTGCTAACTCAGCTAGTACGGCAAGCATAGAAAGGAGACAAGGGGCAATATCAACTGGCACTGATACTGAAACATTTATGTGTAGATATGTCCACTAAACAGACGCCGATAAACACATTGAGCATCCCTACGTTATGTTATCAGCGTCAAACATGGACACTACTAGAAAAGCATAAACGTAAGATCGAGACCTGTGAGATGCGCTGTGTCAGAAATGCAGCTTGAAAAGCAATTCGAGACACAATCCGTAACAGTACTCTTAGGACTTTGGTGGGGACTACACCGGTTGACTACTATAGTGAAGCACAGAGAGTAAAATGGTTTGGACATTTGACAAGAATACACTATAAACAATATCCTGCTAAACCATAATACGTAAAGGTCTAACAAGAATACACTATGAACAATATCCTGCTAAACCATACTACGTAAAGGTCTAACAAGAATACACTATAAACAACATCCAGCTAAACCATGATACGTAAAGGTCTAACAAGAATACACTAAAAGCAACATCCAGCTAAACCATGAAACGTAAAGGTCTAACAAGAATACACTATAAACAACATCCAGCTAAACCATGATACGTAAAGGTCTAACAAGAATACACTATGAACAATATCCTGCTAAACCATACTACGTAAAGGTCTAACAAGAATACACTATGAACAATATCCTGCTAAACCATACTACGTAAAGGTCTAACAAGAATACACTATGAACAATATCCTGCTAAACCATACTACGTAAAGGTCTAACAAGAACACACTATGAACAATATCCTGATAAACCATACAAAAATGAAGGTATCACAAGAATACACTATAAACAACATCCTGCTAAACCATACTTCATGAAAGTATCACAAGCATACACTATGAACAACATCCTGCTAAACCATAACACATAAAGGTATCACAAGAATGCACTATAAACAACCTGCAGCTAAACCATACTACATGAAGATATCATGTTCTCTAGTAAGAGGTCGGTCACGGCGACGGAGAATAGAGGGGATCAAGGAAACACTCCAAAAGTTCAACCTGTAGACTACACAAGCACCACACCTAGCACAAACCATAAGTCTACCCATATCTCCTTTCTGCGACACCGTAAGGTAAGAGCAGTAGGACAAAAGAGAACCGAAGCAAAATAAAAGAATAAATAATTAGTTTTCCCATTATCAGAAGGAAAAGAATAAAAGAAGAAGTAGATGACAAACAGAAGAAAAACAAGAAGGAGAAGAAGAAGAAGAGGAAGAAGAAGGAGAAGGATGAAGATTGCAAGAAAGAAAAAGAAGAAGCAAAAGAAGAAATGGAAGGACACATACATGATAAGAAAAACAGTATTCACACATTTCGATAACAGATTAGTTGGTGTGCATATCTGAATCTGTTGACACAGACATGCTGCTATTATAACGACACGAATCCATGATGCAACGCCCATTCTTGTTAGGTGAACCAGGTATAACAAGTATAAATTACAAATGTCAGGATAAAAAAGTAAACATTGTCGCTAAACTAGTGCAGCATTAAAATAAAGGATCAGGACAATCATCTTGTCAAACAATGACTGATTCGGCACGTATGTTCTGATAACTGCAAATTAAGAAAGAGACATGATATAAGATAGTAGTGTCTCTTTTATGTGGTTGGCGCTCTGGCTTCGCATCTGAGTGGTTCTGTTTTTATTCCCCAGTTGAGGCGCTAGTGTTTTGTCAGACCGCAATGACCGCCGGGTCGACCCAGCCTTAAATGGGTACCGGTTCAGTCAGGGAAGTAAAAGCGGCGAGGGAGAGGGAATGGCTGCCGTCCTCATGTAGCCGAGTCTTAGAAATGTGAGATCGCTAATACCTCACACCCCTACGGCAGTAATGCTATGGGTTACTTTACTTTACTTTACTTTTTATGTGTAGTTCATCTTCTGACGTCACATAGCAACCAAGATGTTGAAACCTTTTGGTGTTCTACGCAAAAGTCGATTGCAATATATTTTGTTGTTGTCTTGAGTTGAATAATGGATTTAATCTTTAAATGGAGACACTGGACACATGCTACAGGTGTGTAGGATGTCTGAAAGCGTGTTATTGTATTACCAGTCGATGTGTCCTTTGTCATCTAGAGGGAAGTCGTATTACAAGTAATGCATTTATTTATGATCGTGGTAGGTGTCGCCAGTCACTATGTTTACCTTGTACAGCTGTTCACGATAGTTTGTGATAATTGTCACTCTTGTTTCGTGTGACATTTCACAGCCAAGGTGGCGGAAGTAGATTGCAAGCAACGATTTGAAACTTACAGTTTTCTGTGCCATTTCTTATGAGCAAATGAATTTAGTCCTGGTCTTCCTTAATTTAAAACTTGTTGGATGTTCCACCCCCGCTGCCTTGCCAGATGCCTGTTCCGTGGGAAAGGCTTTAGGAATAAACCATAAGGAAGAACTTCATCCTGTTCTCTCTTCATTCGTCTTGATAATGTTTTGCTACTGGCCAAAGGTAATTCAGAACGAGTTTAATCTTGTCAGGACATGTCAGCATAGGTTTATTAAAGGGAGATCGTGCTTTAGAAATCATGGAAGAGGTTACCAAATTGTTAGATGCCAGGGAGCCGATAGCTTAGTTCATTCTCAATCTCCCGCTACCAAACCCTGAAAGGGCTTAAGTAGCAGAATGAAGTCCAGAGAACGGAATGCGTTGTGTCGTAGTTTACAGCTTGACTGCGATATTTGCACCTTTCGGTCCAACACATCCGACTTCAGCATGCATTTTTTGAGTACCGGGTTAGCATTCCCTCTTCTATCCCCTCTCCTTAGCCAGTCTGCCCTGCTGCAGCCTGTTATCCAGGATCACCGCGTTGAGGTGTAGAAGGGTCTTGGCAGCTTTGATTCGCTGGCCCTGACGCTAGCAGTCAGCTATGAGTAGCTGACCATTGCAGCTCATGCGCTGCTCAGCATCTTGATCCCAGGGAGCCGATGAATGTTACTTATCTGAATTTTGCAAAGGTCTTTGATTTAGTCTTTCCTTTCGCTTATCCTGTTATGTATTTCGTGACAGGCTATGAAGAGATCCCTAGAACGAGCCCGTCTGTACAAACTATATAATGTTTTTTTTATTTGATGTTACTTTTGACATTGATAGCGTCGTAACAATAATAATGTTCGCTTAGGGGTCTGAGGCCCGTCGGTCGGCCACATCCATGACCCACAGCTGTGGCATTGTTCCAGGCCTCGTCCAGGGCGTCGGTCGGCCACATCCATGACCCACAGCTGTGAAGTAGTTCTAGGCCTCGTCCAGGGCGTCAGTCGGCCACATCCATGACCCACAGCTGTGACGTGGTTCCAGGCCTCGTCCAGGGCGTCGGCCGGCCACAGCCATGGCCCACAGCTGGGGCGTGGTTCCAGGCCTCGTCCAGGGCGTCCGTCGGCCACATCCATGATCCACAGCTGTGACGTGGTTCCAGGCCTCGTCCAGGGCGTCGGTCGGCCATATCCATGACCCACAGCTGTGACGTAGTTCCAGGCCTCGTCCAGCGCGACGGTCGGCCACATCCATGACGCACAGCTGTGAAGTGGTTCCAGGCCTCGTCCAGGGCGTCTGTCGGCCACATCCATGACCCACAGCTGTGACGTGGTTCCAGGCCTCGTCCAGGGCGTCCGTCGGCTACATCCATGACCCACAGCTGTAAAGTGGTTCCAGGCCTCGTCCAGGGCGTCTGTCGGCCACATCCATGACCCACAGCTGTGACGTGGTTCCAGGCCTCGTCCAGGGCGTCCGTCGGCCACATCTATGACCCACAGCTGTGACGTGGTTCCAGGCCTCGTCCAGGGCGTCGGCCGGCCACATCCATGACCCACAACTGTGACGTGGTTTCAGGCCTCGTCCAGGGCGTTCGTCGGCCACATCCATGACCCACAGCTGTGACGTGGTTTCAGGCCTCGTCCAGGGCGGAGAAAGAGGTTGCTAATTCCTGGAGCCATACTGTTCGGGGACGACCTCTTCTGCAGCTCCAGCTGGTCGGGGGAAGACGTTTGGTGCTGAGGAACGACCTGTGTAGTATCTTGTGGGCAGGGGTTGCCTGGTCCAGCCGTACAACATGACCGAACAAAGAAACTCGGCGCCGGTCAAGTGTTTCTGAGATTTGGTGGAGGCCTGATTTAGCAGAGACCTCTACGTTTAGGATGTAGTCATCCCATCGGATGCCCAGGATACGCCGCTGGTTGCGCACTTGAAAGGCTTCCATTCTCGACCTGTCATGTTTCAGCAATGTTCAGGCTTTGGAGCAATAAAGTAAGACTGGGACTGGATACGGATTTTTGTCCCAAGGAAAGTATTACCATTACTCTACACACGTCGGAAGTCGTGCATAGCGACGCCCCTAGTCCGATCCGTCTTGACACTTTGGGACTGCTGTGCCATGTGATCGAGTTAGATGAATTCGTTGGTGCCCTCCGCAATGTGACCTGAGTTTCAATACCCGGGGGTGCTGTGTTGGAAATGAGGTTCTGAACTTTGGTCTTGGCCCAGGATATAGACAGGCCTAGGGAGGGCGTTTCGCTGTCTAACATTTCCAGCGAGCGCTGCAGCCCAGATCTGTCTGTGCCGAACAGGACAATGTCGTCCATGTAAACGAGATCAGTGAAGACTGACTGAACAATATCTAAGCCCTCCTGATGCGCGCTGAGGCGGTGAAGAAGCGAGTCGATTGCCAGGCAGAATCGGTCGGGGACAAGAACACATCCCTGTATGACACCCGAAGTCGTTGGGAACCTGTCAGAGAGAGTCACCTAATTGAATTCTGGCGCCGGTGTTCTTGTGTAGCTCCTTGATCAGGTTCAACAGGGGAGCCGGGGAGCCTATTCCCTGGAGGGGTTTCCCTAAAGCCGGCCGATTAACTGAGTCGAAGGCGGACTTCGTCCACGTATGCAGCGTACGCGGAGCGATTGAAGGCCTGGTTCAGGGAGGCGCAGATCAAGAATAGCGTCGCTTGTAGAACGACCTTGGGTTTAGGCAGACTGTTCTGGGCGACGTTTTGTGCTCAAGAGAGGCTTCAGTATAACCAGTAATACGTGGGCAAACACCTTCCCCGGTAGTGTTATAGGCCTGCAATTACTAGTCTTTGCGATCCCCCTTGCCTTTGTACAGGAAGACTACGATTCCATCGCGTTAGGGCCTGGACGTGTCCCGTCCTCCAAACGTGCAGGAATAAATGATGGAGGGCAGAGCTGATCGGGTCGATGGCGTGTTTTAACAGCTCTGGTGGTATATGATCCTTTGCCTGGGGTCGAGCCTCGTATGCGACTATTATTGTGAGATGGCAATGTCTATGTTTCAGTCGTTCCACGAGGAGCCTGTCCGAGATGGCGTGCAATGATACTATACTGTCTCTGAGTGGGGATCTTATGAATAAGCCCATACTTTTTCTGTGTTGAAGGCCCCCAGATAGCATGGTGTCGGGACGAAAATCGGCTTGAATAAAACTCTTTTGGTAGTTATTGTCACGTGCTTGCAATTACGTATTGGAGTTAATTATCCAATGGTCTGATTTACCTTATTGTATCTTTGTTGGATTTCTGCTGTAATTCTTCCGTTTGCTGATAACGTGCTCCCTAAGTATGTGAAATCTTTCACGTGTTTGATTTGCTGTTATTCAATGGCGATATTGATGTCTCTATATATATTCTATATATTTTCATGACCTTAGTTTTTTTCTACATTGATTTTCAAGCTGTATTCTTCACATCCTGTATTTAGTTTACCAATTTGTTGCTGCAATTGTAGCTCCGAAGATGCTTTGACTTGCTTGATCGTCAGCATAAATATGTTCATTTAAGAGTTCACCAATGTTGGCATCTTCATTTTGATTGGCTGTTTTACAAATGTGATCTACATATGTAATGAACAACAAACGTGACAAACACATCCTTGTCGTACTCCTGATGTGATGTGCAATTTTGCTGAGAGTCCGGTTATTGTTTGAACAGAGCACTGGCTATCGGTGTAAAGGCTTTTGCATAGGTTAAAATAAGTGGTCGGTTACTCCACAGTGTTCCAATATTTTCCATAGACGATGATGTCTATCTACCCAGTGAAAAGCTTTTTCTTGATCTACAAACACAACATACAGTTCCTGATCGTAGTTAATTGTTTTCTCCGATTATATAATAGTGTAAAATTTGCATCCGTGCAGCTGCTGTTCTTTCTAAATCCCATCTGGGTATCGTTGAGCTGAGATTCGATAGTGTAGCGTAATCTTTTTCCAATATTTTACCAAATATTTTGCCAGTGACGCTCAACAGCGATATTCCTTTATATTTTCCCCAAGTCTCTCTTGCTACCTTTCTTTTTCCATAGTGGGATCATTGCATTTCTCCACACTTCTAGCATTTCTTGTGTGGTTAATACTAGCTTATACAATCTATGTAGCCACAATATCCCTACCTCAGTTGCTGCTTTCATTAATTCAACGGGAATTTGATAGAGTATCTTATCAACGATTGTTTAGGAAGTTGTAATAATTTGAGTCGATAGATAGAAAATTGTTTAATGTGCAGAAGGCAGATAGTTGGCAAAAAAAAGGAGTACTGTGATTGGTTTGATGTAATGAGTGGAGTACTATGATTGGTTTGATGTAATGAGTGGAGTACTATGATTGGTTTGATGTAATGAGTGGAGTACTATGATTGGTTTGATGTAATGAGTGGAGTAATATGATTGGTTTGATGTAATGTTGGAGTACTATGATTGGTTTGATGTAATGAGTGGAGAAATATGATTGGTTTGATGTAATGAGTGGAGTGGAGTGCCTCAGGGATCGGTAGACACCAATTTTCTTATTGATTTTTATAAATAATTTGGACAATGATATCGAGTCCATGATTGCCAAATTCCCTGAGACACACATTTATGCGACAGGGTCTCTCCTCTGGCATAGGGGAATCCATTTAGATCGGATTTAGATACGATTAAAAAATGGTCTGAGAGCAGGCAGATGGAGTTTAATAAAGAACAATCTATAGTCATCCACATGGGAATATCCAATCTATAGTCATCCACATGAGACGATCCAATCTATAGTCATCCACATGGGAAGATCCAATCTATAGTCATCCACATGGGAAGATCCAATCTATAGTCATCTACATGGGAAGATCCAATCTATAGTCTTCCACATTGGAAGATCCAATCTATAGTCATCCACATGGGAAGATCCAATCTATAGTCATCCACATGGGAAGATCCAATCTATAGTCATCCACATGGGAAGATCCAATCTATAGTCATCTACATGGGAAGATCCAATCTATAGTCTTCCACATTGGAAGATCCAATCTATAGTCATCCACATGGGACGATCCAATAAGGATTTAAATTACATGATGGGAGAGAACAATATTAGGACAATAAAAAAGGAAAGAGACCTAGATGTTAAAATAGATCATACAGGTACGGTCCGGGAGTAAGTCCAGGTGTCAGTGAAAAAGGCTAATGCAATGCTGGGCATGATTAAACAAAACATTACACATGCGAGCAAGAAAGTGACAGTCAAACTATATAAATCATTGGTGAGCCCTAAATTTGAGAACTGTGTCCAGATGTGGCGTCCTTAGCACAGGTTAGATATAGACATGATAGAAAGGATTCAAAGAAGAGCTACAAAAATGATCGTGGGATTCCAGAATTATAGTTATGAGGAAAGCCTAAGAAAAAACTGGTCTATAGTGTCTACAACAGAGAAGAATCCGAGGTGATTTAATCCAAGTTTATAAATAAATCAATGGAAAGCTATAAATTAAGCTATACCAAGTTTTTCAAAGTTTGACGGACTACAACAACAAGAGGGAACAGCTACAAATTGTTTAAAGACAGGTGCAGACTAGATATTAGGACATATTTTTTAGTCAGAGAGTGTTGCTTGTTGGGAATGCATTGCCACATGATATAGTTAAGGCAGGGTCAATTTATGCATTCACAAATAAATAGAAGATTGATCATAATAATCTTTAGCATCGGTGGAATTGAAGAAACTGATTGTATATATATTCTGTAGAGCCTTCTAACCAGTATAATAAAGTTAAATTAAGTGAAGAGCGGTTGAGATTGACAAATTGTGTAAATATTTCCCACTTTAAGCAAAAGCACTGCGCAAGTGACCAATTTCAGCAAAAAGAGCAAAAAGGAAAAGATTTTTCAAACGGCTGAAAAGAAGAAGTGGGCATCAGCACATGTGATGCATGTTCATCATCATCATCCTCAAAGTCATACCACGTGATGGACTAACATCATCAGTTCATCATATCCTTCGAACAGTTTCAGACATCAACTTGAGTATATGAGAAGAAAGCGGTCTACCAGCTTGACATTACTGCTATCCTAATCAGCTTGCCCAGGAACACTGCTGTTCATGGCGATAAGTGTTTCCTTTGTTCCTTATATGTTGGGCATATTGTAGCAGATATTTAGCAGCCATATTTGTCAGCTACGCAGGACACATCTATCCGTAGTTACTACCCTCCATAAATGAAACGTGAACATGCTGTGGTCTGAGCCTGGAGCCTAGAGATTACCACTTAGTTGCCTTATTATGTTGTTGGCCGGCATATTGTTCTTCCGACATGTTCCTGTAAACTTCCATGCCTCTTCTTGTGTTAATCTTGCTTCGGTTTCATCTAGTATTCAGTATTCCCTTGACAATCTGCCAGCTTTTTCATTGTCAAAGATTTTACAAGCAGATGGAATCCACTGTATTACAACTCTCTTAAGCCGATGATGTAGCTCATAGAGTTTTACTCTTAGAACCTTTACGTCTGTGAGTTTTTGGCTTCCTATTATCACACACACACTGACAGCGCTTCTATGACGAGTGCAGCTTGCTCTTATCTAATTTCATATGGGAGAATGTCAAAAAAGTAAGAAAGCCGCGTCTAACTGGCTGCGTTCTCGACTGGCTCCTGTGGTTGTGTCGTTTTATGCTGTTTGCTAATGCCTGTTCGGATTATAATTCACTACTCCATCACCAGGTGGGGTCAAGGACTTTTTTATGTAGAATTGATGTGCGCTCGCTTGATTATTCTGTTGTTACGTTACATCTTGTTGCGGCTTACACATTGAGAAAACAATCCAAGATGGCGTTTAACTCTCCGCTTGACTGACCCACATAATTTAGCTCACGTTTTCACTAGTCCAAGGGCCTTTCTACTTGGATTGAAGCCGACTTCCTCCTGCCCCCTTTAACCGGAGGTTACGCCATACCTTTCCCAACCCCGTATTATCAGTACAGCAAGAGCCACGCTGACCCAACGGCGGACACAATCCAGAATAGACCACGGGAGCCGAACTCGAAGAAACAAGCAATCAGACACGGACGGACTAGGACAGCCAACACAAACATTAGTTCAACACATACTCCTCGCGTCCCTCATCCCCAGGCTGCGGAGTACTGGGCTCCACCTGGGGAGTCTGTAGTGATTTCGGTCAACACACTACGCATAAACAACCTTCAGTAGATAGACATAGCAGTAGCCGATCGTCGCAACGGGCTTTTGACGCCTAAGCGAACATTTTTATTATTAATGTCAAAGGTGACATTAATAGTGAGCAGGATTACCATCATCTAATCTCATCTGCCCATTAATATCTGTAGAGGCTGTTCTCTTCTTCTTAGTCGCCCCTCCCTGAGATGCAAATATTCTTTTTGTAAATATTTTCAATCGAAATAGTGGATGTATGCAAGCAGAGAACTACAGAAGCCTTCGATTTACTGAGCCATTTACTGAGAAAGACAACACCTATAGGTTTTCCCGGAAGGCAGTGATACCGTTTATGTAAGACAACATAACAACCAGCTCAACAAACCTGGCTCAGGAGACTAATCAATAGCTTCCCATTTTCCATAGCATGACAAGAAACTGGAAACATTGTAAATAACGATTTACTCTACACAACGGATGTGTCGGACCGAAAGGTGCAAATATTGCAGTAAAACTGTAAACTAGCGACACAACGCATACCGTTCTCTGGACTATATCTTGCTACTTGCAAAACTCTGTTCAGGGCTTAGTAGCAGGAGATTGAACGCAGAAGAAGAAGAGAACGCTACACAAAAGTAGTCCAAACTGCAAAAAGACACAAACAATTCAATACATTTAATAAAAATCCGGGTATTAAATCAAGCAAATACGTGCCTTATACCAGCTAGCCAAAAGCTATCCTTTTGTTCTGTTAATCAATTTGGTAGGTTTTTATATGGTTGTGCCCCATGTCGTCACGGATTTGTTGTTCAGACTTTCACTTGGCTATTAGAAGTAAGTGTGTAGGTGGTTTCCTTGCAGGCTAGTCTTTACTCATGCTCGTTGTGTAGCCCTGGCCATACTTTTGCTTCTGTCACAGACAGTGAATTAAACGTGCTATAATGTCTTTACCTATTAACCGTTGGTGTGAGGTCTTGGGTATCACAAGGCAAAGGCAAATGTCGCCGTCCATCATAGACGTCCCATATAATACCTGTTGTTGTGAAGTATCGAGTATCACGCGGTCTTTATATATCAATCGTGTTTGTGGTATCTCAACTATCACACTTTAGCGTGTTATTCCCGCCCCTTTCATTCACATTTTCCTTCTTAAAAACAAGCAAATAGGACAAACAAAAGACATGTGTTTTGATTGTCCTTTTCCTTACCACCATCTACATGTCAACTTTTGAATATCTAGTAATTAAACTAACTCACAAACATCTGTGGAATAACAACATGTTTTATTGATGTACGGATTACAGGAAGGTGTGATACCATTCAAGTTTACCAGTTTCAAACAATAACTCGACCTGGGGCTCCCGCTCCAGTCCCGCCCGGTCGAGCCGCAGAATGAGGTCTCTGCCGTCCGCCGATCAAAGCGGGCGGGAAGCTGCTCGATATTCACCCCATACGGGGATGAGGTATGAAACTATTTGTAGAAGACTTAGTTCTCGGTCGGGGTGCCCTAAGCAGTAGATCAGCTACCTCCCTGCGAACTGCTGAGACTCAACCCTTGACCATGAGATATGTCCGCACACCAGGCGAACAACATCTCCGTGCAATGACCAGGCTTGTTCCCTGGTCAAATGCACTATTTCGAGAGGAATCACAGGTCGCTGACATTTGGTCCACGTTCTTGGCTGATAAGCTACCATCTGAGGGACTACGGCCGAACGCCTCTAAGCCAGAATCCCGCCCTAAATCTCAGCACCGCTGTGATGGGAGGCTACGACATGGCTGGGGCTTGCGTCTCAGCCCGGCCCGGTAGAGCCGCAG
The DNA here is from genome assembly GCA_036924085.1 of Ariolimax columbianus. Lineage (NCBI taxonomy): Eukaryota > Metazoa > Mollusca > Gastropoda > Stylommatophora > Arionidae > Ariolimax > Ariolimax columbianus. Next base: position 36,815,459 of record JAVGWX010000014.1, read on the forward strand.
AAATGCACCTGGTAAAATGCACTCCTGCCTCGCTCTTTGCCTCTGTCTGCTATCAGTCATCCCAATGGACGCAGAAGAGATGCAGTCCAGCGGACATTGCACCTCCTGCCCTATTGTGACAACCTCCCGGGTGGCGGGGAATGCTAGGCGTACCATCACTGCAGATGAGCCGAGAAAATAAAGGGAGCAAAGAGATACTTCACTCACATGCATATGCTACGTTTCTGGCAGGACGTGACGATCCTGGGACAAAGTCATACTGGACTGCCTCTCTTCCGGGATAGTACAAACTAGTACATAGTCCATCATATCATTGCCAAACCCTATAGACACGAGTAGGGAAGACTCGATAGTCCTGCAAGACAACTTCCTAAGAGAGACAACTCTGACCAAAATCAACTGCTGCTTTGCAGTTAGACTGGGGACAGCCAAAGGCTAAGGAGGGCAACCCTACAGAAACGCCTGTTGAAATCGGATGCACTGAGCCACAGGCTAACAAATTAAAACAGTGTAACGTAAATATCGCTGTAAACAGCGTACGAAGAAGAAGAAGAAGAAGAAACAATAACACGGGAATCAATCCATCACACAAGATCAACAAAGCAACGTCAAGCACGTGCACTTAATACAATCTGATATTACCTGGGCTATGGTTGGCAAATCCATTGCCACATTAAAACCAGTTCATTAGAAAAGGATACTAAACGTTATCATACATGCAATATTATTGACCTAGTAATCGATAACTCATCTTTATCAATCTAGGAAGTGGTCATGATTGTGTGTCAAGTTCCTGAGTTTGTTGTCTGTCGAAAGCCTACCATGACCTCAAAGCGTAAAATCATTTTTTTGTCAATGCTGTTCTCACAATTGGTACTACTTCTAGTATATCTTGCTGAAAGGAAGCACTGGCTTGAGAAGATAAATACCAGTCTCAACGAACACGGAAACCTTGAAGATTTCCAGGAAAATTTAATTTTCCAAGCTACTAAATCAATTCGTCAAGTTACAGACGTTTTCCTTGCAGCCACAAGAGCGTCACCAAGGCCTACTACTCCGACTACAATTACGGCAGACGAAGAATATAAACACAGTGAACGCTCTAAAGGTTCATCGAATCTTCAGAAGCAGAAATCTGTTAATGAGACTGCTACAAGGTGAGCTATTGTTACTAATAGACCACATGTCTAATCGCATCTTACAATATACATGGTTTGATTGATGTTTCTACGAAGTAACATCATTACACAGGGGACATTCCCATTAGTGCTCTGTTCTCATTTTAACAGCCAGCCAAGCGTATATATATATATTTAGAGTTCCAGTCAGGTGCTGATTTCGTGTTCTTCTGATATTTCCTGACAGGACACACTTTCTCCCCATCTCCCCTAGTCACTCCCGAATCTATCAGCATCTGCACAAATACATTTTCCAGACAGGACACACTCTCTCCGCTCTCTGCAAGTCACTCCCAAATCCATCATTATCTGCACATATACATTTCCCGGAAAGGACACACTTTCCTACCTTTCTGTAAGTCACTCCCAAATCTATCATCCTATGCACATATACATTTTTCAGACAGGACAAACTCTCTCCCCATCGCCCCTAGTCACTCCCAAATCTATCATCCTCTGCACATATACATTTTCCCGATCTTCTTTCTGTCCATCTTTCTGTAGATTGTCCATGACTGCCTTGACTAACTTAAACCTGTCTCTCGCCATCACCGCGTCATTCACAACAGCTCTTTCGTTGATCCAAACGCCTGAATGTTTTACAATACACATACCATTCTAGTATAATTGCAGACACTGCTTTCAGGGATGAAGTTTTAGATGAATGATTGTACTAAGAGTACAATAAAAGATCCCTTCACGCCATGCGGCACATAGGAAATATGGTGTTAGGGCCATTTTATTTTGTAACCCTGGCTCATAGGAAATATGGTGTTAGGGCCATTTTATTTTGTAACCCACGGCACATAGGAAATATGGTGTTAGGGCCATTTTATTTTGTAACCCACGGCACATAGGAAATATGGTGTTAGGGCCATTTTATTTTGTAACCCACGGCACATAGGAATTATCGTGTTAGGGCCATTTTATTTTGTAACCCTGGCTCATAGGAAATATGGTGTTAGGGCCATTTTATTTTGTAACCAACGGCTCATAGGAAATATGGTGTTAGGGCCATTTTATTTTGTAACCCACGGCACATAGGAAATATGGTGTTAGGGCCATTTTATTTTGTAACCCACGGCACATAGGAAATATGGTGTTAGGGCCATTTTATTTTGTAACCCACGGCACATAGGAAATATGGTGTTAGGGCCATTTTATTTTGTAACCCACGGCACATAGGAAATGTGGTGTTATGGCCATTTTATTTTGTAACCAACGGCACATAGGAAATATGGTGTTAGGGCCATTTTATTTTGTAACCCACGGCACGTACTTGATGATGTGGTCAGCGTCACACCGGCCGCCTCTACTTCCCGGACTGAACCGGTACCAATTTAAGGCTGGGTCGACCCGGGAGCCATTGCGGTCTGACAAACCATTTCCGCCGCAACTAGGGAATGAGCACTAAGGCTCAGGATTTTTATGAAGTATGAGGAACAAATCCCTACCTCGTTCCCTTTTCTTTCCTGACAGTAAACCAGTTATATTTTTACAGCCTGGGTCAGCTGGGGCGAGTCGATAACGGGGATCGAACCTGTTCCTATGTAATAAGAACAAAGCGTTCTACCAGTGATAGAAGTTTACGTTCGCCAAGAGTAGGTTAAAGCCTCAGGTAACAGCACCTGTAAAAAAAGCAGCGACCAAAACTCTGGAAGCGCCATGACTGTAACACTTGTCTGTCTAGTTGATATGACTGATCCCTGTTCGATTTCTTAAGTGAAAAATCTTTTGTACGGCCTGTTTTTTGCGTCATGTTACTCCTTAATGTACTTCAGGTATGTCATTTCTCCACTGGGTACACATGAGCGTCTGATGGACAGAAATAAAATTGACGTATTGCCATACTATATTTTAAAATCCTCTCCTTCTAACAGAGTTCTCTATATTTAAGTTGTCAATTCTTGACGCTCTCTGTCGTCATTGTCACTATCTCTGAAAGATCTTCGTTTGTTGAACTGGAACAGCCATACTCAGGAGCAATATGGTGGCATAAATCTCGTTCAAAACATTCAACAGTCCATTTATGAAGCATAAATAACTGTGAATATTAGACAACTGTCTGAACAACTCTTTTCTGAGTAGATTCTGGAAGTCAATTCTCAACAACTGTTTTCTGAGTAACTTCTGGAAGTCAAGTCTCAACAACTGTTTTCTGAGTAACTTCTGGAAGTCAAGTCTCAACAACTGCTTTTGAGTAGATTCTGGAAGTCAAGTCTCAATAACTGTTTTCTGAGTAACTTCTGAAAGTCAAGTCTCAACATCTGTTTTCTGAGTAACTTCTGGAAGTCAAGTCTCAACATCTGTTTTCTGAGTAACTTCTGAAAGTCAAGTCTCAACATCTGTTTTCTGAGTAACTTCTGAAAGTCAAGTCTCAACATCTGTTTTCTGAGTAACTTCTGGAAGTCAAGTCTCAACAACTGTTTTCTGATTCACCTCTGGAAGTCAAGTCTCAACATCTGTTTTCTGATTCACTTCTGGAAGTCAAGTCTCAACATCTGTTTTCCGATTCACCTCTGGAAGTCAAGTCTCAACATCTGTTTTCTGATTCACTTCTGGAAGTCAAGTCTCAACATCTGTTTTCTGATTCACTTCTGGAAGTCAAGTCTCAACATCTGTTTTCTGATTCACCTCCGGAAGTCAAGTCTCAACATCTGTTTTCTGATTCACCTCCGGAAGTCAAGTCTCAACAACTGTTTTCTGAGGTTTTGGAACCAGATTAGGATGTATATTTTCTCTTTGGCAACAAGTTAATCTGCTTAATAGGGCATTTCGAACATCATATTTAGTAGAGAAAGGGTTTAGTTCTACAGTGATGCTGCTGCAAAAACAAGGCAAACGATTGTCTAAATGTGACAGAAGAGATTTGAGTCTTCTTTTAACAAAAATAAAGATGAGGAAGATTAATGTCTAGTCAGGGAAGATATACTTATCAGACATGTTCAGGGTGAGGCAAAATATACTGGCCAAGACTTATCTCGGCTTCCTCGCAGCTCTGCTTGGAAACGGGCTTTCATTGCAGCCTGGATAACGAGGTGAGAGATCAACGTGATCCCCGTAGTAGTGAGCGACATGCCAATGAAGCCAAGTACAGCACAACCACCTGGAGGACCTCGATCCACCTTCATCTGCACGCTCGGGATGTGAGGAAAGCTATTGTAACCCACCACTTAACGTCCTAATCAGGGCGCACAAAAGAGTTACCTAGTCATTGTGGGCATTCGCAAACAACGACAAGAAATATAAAACCAGATATTGTTCAGTTAGCTGTGCAACTCGAAACGCTGGGGTTATTCAATTTAATTAGCAAGCGATTTTTTAATAGCAAACCAATATTTAAATGAATGATTGAAAACGAATGATTTAAAGTAATGTGAAAGGTATGATTGTTTTGGGGGGCGCTTTTGCATTTTTTAGTTTTAGAAAAGGGATCCCAGCTCAGTTACGGTTAAGAAACACCGATCTACGTCTTTCTTTACAGATTACCACAAGAAGAATATTTTCAAACTGTCGACGATAAAGAGGCGTGGTTTTATTCGGCTTTCTACGACTATGTTGCTGCAGGTCAAGGACACCCATCTGTGCGCCTCATCGGCGTGGCTAACAAAAGGTTTCTCGTACAAGCTTTCTGCAACTACAGCCTCGTCGACGGCACGAACCTGGAGACGAACGCCAAAATTAAACCAATGCCTGAAAGTCATAACAAGAGGTAGGTTATCTGATTATTGTAACGACACCATCGGCGACGGCAGGAGTATGTCGTCATCGTCAGTATTAAATCCCTGCCTGGCACACATCAACAGAGCCAGGTTACATTAGTATAATTTTTACAGGGAGGAAAGAAAAGCAGAGATTCATTTTACATATGGTGTTGTACAAGGTAATAAATTAACGCATGGGGCTAGTACGGAACTTTTCTTCTTGTTACTCATTGTGTACGAAGTTAACCGAGCTGAGTTCTTCGCCCTTGGCGATGTTTCCTTGGTGGTGGTGGGGGAAGGAGGTTACTGTGGCTTGCCTTACATTCTAAGGCCTTAATCATTATTTTACACATGACCCTAACATCATGTAAAGTGTTGGTCAATATGTTACACCTGACAATAACGTCAAGTGAAGTCTTGATCTATTTGTTACACCTGACACTAACGTCAAGTGAAGTCTTGATCTATTTGTTACACCTGACACTAACGTCAAGTGAAGTCTTGATCCATTTGTTACAATTGGCACAAACGTCAAGTGAAGTTTTCGTAAGAAAGAACATGCAAAACAAGTATGGATGACTGAGGACATTCTAAAACTCATAAACCGCCGGAAACAAGCAAAAAACTAAAATAATTATAACAGGATCAATAACAATACTAGATCAATGTGCAGACAGACTAAAGAGATATGGTTGGAGGACAAATGTACAAGTATAGGTCTACGAGCGAAAAAACACAACACTAGAGGAAGTAAAAAGTATGACATGACGACAAAGGGCACGAAAAGATGGGGGTAGTATTAAGGAAAAGCAGGAAATGTGTTGTTTGAGAACACAGAAAGAACAACAAGATGGCTGGACAATGTTCTTGTTTTCTTTCTTGATACTGACTTACTTTCCGTGTCCAAGCACCACGTTAATAATCTTGCATCCAGTATTCAGCGACATGGATTGCCTTGTCATTTGCTTCCAGCATGTCGCGCCTATTGCATGTTTCCTGGAGGTTGGGGCAGATCATCAAGTGGTCTGGGTCCTGTATTGCGCCGCAATCACGTGGATCATCTGTGTATCCCCATCGCTTCATATTCCTCTTGCACCATGATACACCAGATCAGAGTCGGTTCAGCGACTTCCATATTGTGTATGGTAGAGGATGTCCAGGAGCGGGCTCCTCTTGAAGCTCCATCTCTGGGGCCCGCACCAACCCGCGCCACCTCTCGGCACGGTGACAATCAGGGTCTGCACGTGTGGGGCATTTTGTCATCAGAAAGCCACGTTTGTACCCGAGTCTGGTGTCCCGTACCCGATGTCCAAACGCTACGCGCACCAGGTTGCGCTCCCGTTTTTCTCCTTCCATTTCTGCTGCGACGCTTCCTCGGATCTCAGGTGGTGCTATGCCAATAATGGGGTATATTTTATCAATGGGGGTGGGTTTTAGGCACCCTGGTACTATCCGACCCACCTCATTCATTGCCTCATACCAGCACCACACGAGCAGAACCCCTCCAGACCGGCGCAGCGCCCAAGCCAGGGAGAACCACAAGGCAAGTGTAGACGTCCGAAGGACCGATGGCTGCACCCTCTCCCCCCATGCCGCGCCCGCCATCGCTCTGATGACAATATTTCTTGCGTGTCTTTCTTGATGAAAGATGCAGCAAACCTGCAGTAAAAACTACATCAGGAACATCATTTCTTAATTCAGAAGTTTAAAGCGCTATAAAAATTAAAAGAAAAAAGGAAAGCCGCTGAACCAGATGACAAACCATAGGAATGATATAGGCACTGCCATAGTTTGGTGTTGATCGAGTAACATATCTTTGCAACGACATATATGCAGTAGGACACATACCAGAAGACCAAACCATTTCAGAATTCATAATGTTACCTAAGAAGACCAAAAGCAGCAGCTTGCACGGATTTTCGGAGTCTAATTGTGATGAGTCGTGTTACCAGAATACTTCTTAAAAACAGGCAGTAAAGAATTAAAGGAAATATTAACCAAGATGTCGGTGCGGAGCAGTTTGGTTTCAAGAAGAACTGCAGAACAAGAGAATGAATTTACTGTATGAGAATGATTGTACAAAAATACATGGAGATGCAAAAGGACGTATATGCTTGCTTCATTGATTACACTAGAGTGTTTGATAACGGGAAGCATGAACAGTTAATACGATGTCTGGAGGATATCAATCAGGACGGTAAGGATATCAAACTTATTACAAGGAGACAATAAGGCAAACGTCTGGTCAGGCAAGACACACAATGAGAAGGCGTTGAGCTAAACTGAAAACACAAAGACGTTTATAGCAAAAATAAGTATGTCTGTACAGACTTTCCCATCGATACATAATCACCCTACGTTTTGACCAGAATATGTCCTTCAAAAGCCAAGGATAAGACAATGATAACACATCTATGCGATAACGATGGTGACTATTGTATAAGTTATACACGCAGATATAGCCAAGCATAGCACAACCGCCTGGAGGATCCAGATCCACCTTCATCAGCACGCTCGGGACGTGAGGAAAGTTATGACAACCCGCCACTTTAAAGCCCGTTTTAGGGCGCATAAAAGAGTAATCTACTCATTGTGGGCATTCGCAAACAAAAACAACTTATCACAAATTTGTATTGGAATATATCAATGTCTTAGAAATAGAGAGAAGACGTCATCTAGTATAACTATTAAAAAGAAAGGTTTAGACACGGGTGTGTTATCTCTTCTTGTTTGTGTAATGAATACACGAAATACATTTTCAAAGACATGGATGCCATGCATGATTTTAATACAGGAGGAAGATGTATCAATAATATCAGAAATGCTGATGATACAATGTTAAAAGCAAAGAATCCAGTACATCTGCAGAACTTGATGGATACGATAATTAGCAAAAAAAATCAGCATTATGGATCAGAAATCAACATAAGAAAGATTAAAATGATGGTTTTCACCAAAAAGAAAGAAAATCCAAAAGCTTCCATTCACATAAATGGAGAAATTATGGAACACATGTCAAGCTATAAATACCGAAGCCAACTTATTTCAGCTGATGACGAATGCGAAAAGAAGTTCATTAAAATAATTGCAATAGCAAAATATATATTCAACAGCATGAGATATACACTTATGTCAAAGCAGAAATATCAGACCATAGAGAGATACACTTATGTCAAAGCAGAAATCTCAGATCATAGAGAGATACACTTATGTCGAAGTAGAAATCTCAGATCATAGAGAGATACACTTATGTCAAAGCAGAAATCTCAGACCATAGAGAGATACACTTATGTCAAAGCAGAAATCTCAGATCATAGAGAGATACACTTATGTCGAAGCAGAAATCTCAGATCATAGAGAGATACACTTATGTCAAAGAAGACATCTCAGATCATAGAGAGATACACGTATGTCAAAGCAGATATCTCAGATCATAGAGAGATACACTTATGTCAAAGCAGATATCTCATATCATAGAGAGATACATTATGTCAAAGCAGATATCTCAGATCATAGAGAGATAAACTTATGTCAAAGCAGATATCTCAGACCATAGAGAGATACACTTATGTCAAAGTAGATATCTCAGATCATAGAGAGATACACTTATGTCAAAGCAGAAATCTCAGATCATAGAGAGATACACTTATGTAAAAGCAGATATCTCAGATCATAGACAGATACACTTATGTCAAAGCAGAAATCTCAGATCATAGAGAGATACACTTATGTCGAAGCATATATCTCAGATCATAGACAGATACACTTATGTCAAAGCAGATATCTCAGATCATAGAGAGATACACTTCTGTCAAAGCAGATATCTCAGATCATAGAGAGATACACTTATGTCAAAGCAGATATCTCAGACCATAGAGAGAGACAATTATGTCAAAGCAGATATCTCAGACCTTAGAGAGATATACTTATGTCAAAGCAGATATGTCAGATCATAGACAGATACACTTATGTCAAAGCAGATATCTCAGATCAAAGAGAGATACACTTATGTCAAAGCAGATATCTCAGATCATAGAGAGATACACTTATGTCAAAGCAGATATATGAGATCATAGAGAGATACACGTATGGCAAAGAAGATATCACAGCTCATAGAGAGATACACTTATGTCAAAGCAGATATCTCTGATCATAGAGAGATACACTTATGTCAAAGCAGATATCTCAGACCATAGAGAGATACACTTATGTCAAAGCAGATATCTCAGACCTTAGAGAGATACACTTCTGTCAAAGCAGATATATCAGATCATAGAGAGATACAATTATGTCAAAGCAGATATCTCAGACAATAGAGAGATACACTAATGTCAAAGCAGACATCTGAGATCTTAGAGAGATACACTTATGTCAAAGCAGATATTTCAGATCATAGATAGATACACTTATGTCAAAGCAGATATCTCAGACCTTAGAGAGATACACTTCTGTCCAAGCAGATATCTCAGATCATAGAGAGATACACTTATGTCAAAACAGATATCTCAGATCATAGAGAGATACACTTATGTCAAAGCAGATATCTCAGATCATAGAGAGATAGATTTATGTCAAAGCGGATATCTCAGATCATAGAGAGATACACTTATGGCAAAGCAGATATCTCAGATCATAGAGAGATACACTTATGTCAAAGCAGATATCTCAGACAATAGAGAGATACACTAATGTCAAAGCAGATATCTGAGATCTTAGAGAGATACACTTATGTCAAAGCAGATATTTCAGATCATAGAGAGATACACTTATGTCAAAGCAGATATCTCAGACTTTAGAGAAATACACTTATGTCAAACAGATATCTCAGATCATAGAGATACACTTATGTCAAAGCAGACATCTCAGATCATAGAGAGATATACTTCTGTCAAAGCAGATATCTCAGATCATAGAGAGATACACTTATGTCAAAGCAGATATTTCAGATCATAGAGAGATACACTTATGTCAAAGCAGATATCTCAGACTTTAGAGAAATACACTTATGTCAAACAGATATCTAAGATCATAGAGATACACTTATGTCAAAGCAGACATCTCAGATCATAGAGAGATATACTTCTGTCAAAGCAGATATCTCAGATCATAGAGAGATACACTTATGTCAAAGCAGATATCTCAGATCATAGAGAGATACACTTCTGTCAAAGCAGATATCTCAGATCATAGAGAGATACACTTATGTCAAAGCAGATATCTCAGATCATAGACAGATACACTTATGTCAAAGCAGATATGTCAGATCATAGACAGATACACTTATGTCAAAGCAGATATCTCAGATCATAGAGAGATACACTTATGTCAAAGCAGATATCTCAGATCATAGAGAGATACACTTATGTCAAAGCAGATATATGAGATCATAGAGAGATACACGTATGGCAAAGAAGATATCACAGCTCATAGAGAGATACACTTATGTCAAAGCAGATATCTCTGATCATAGAGAGATACACTTATGTCAAAGCAGATATCTCAGACCATAGAGAGATACACTTATGTCAAAGCAGATATCTCAGACCTTAGAGAGATACACTTCTGTCAAAGCAGATATATCAGATCATAGAGAGATACAATTATGTCAAAGCAGATATCTCAGACAATAGAGAGATACACTAATGTCAAAGCAGACATCTGAGATCTTAGAGAGATACACTTATGTCAAAGCAGATATTTCAGATCATAGATAGATACACTTATGTCAAAGCAGATATCTCAGACCTTAGAGAGATACACTTCTGTCCAAGCAGATATCTCAGATCATAGAGAGATACACTTATGTCAAAACAGATATCTCAGATCATAGAGAGATACACTTATGTCAAAGCAGATATCTCAGATCATAGAGAGATAGATTTATGTCAAAGCGGATATCTCAGATCATAGAGAGATACACTTATGGCAAAGCAGATATCTCAGATCATAGAGAGATACACTTATGTCAAAGCAGATATCTCAGACAATAGAGAGATACACTAATGTCAAAGCAGATATCTGAGATCTTAGAGAGATACACTTATGTCAAAGCAGATATTTCAGATCATAGAGAGATACACTTATGTCAAAGCAGATATCTCAGACTTTAGAGAAATACACTTATGTCAAACAGATATCTCAGATCATAGAGATACACTTATGTCAAAGCAGACATCTCAGATCATAGAGAGATATACTTCTGTCAAAGCAGATATCTCAGATCATAGAGAGATACATTTATGTCAAAGCAGATATTTCAGATCATAGAGAGATACACTTATGTCAAAGCAGATATCTCAGACTTTAGAGAAATACACTTATGTCAAACAGATATCTAAGATCATAGAGATACACTTATGTCAAAGCAGACATCTCAGATCATAGAGAGATATACTTCTGTCAAAGCAGATATCTCAGATCATAGAGAGATACACTTATGTCAAAGCAGATATCTCAGATCATAGAGAGATACACTTCTGTCAAAGCAGATATCTCAGATCATAGAGAGATACACTTATGTCAAAGCAGATATCTCAGATCATAGACAGATACACTTCTGTCAAAGCAGATATCTCAGATCATAGAGAGATACACTTCGGTCAAAGCAGATATCTCAGATCATAGGGAGATACACTTATGTCAAAGCAGATATCTCAGACCTTAGAGAGATACACTTATGTCAAAGCAGATATCTCAGACCATAGAGAGATACACTGATGTCAAATCAGATATATCAAATCATAGAGAGATACGCTTATGTCAAAGCAGAAATCTCAGATCTTAGAGAGATACACTTATGTCAAAGCAGACATCTCAGATCATAGAGAGATACACTTTTGACAAAGCAGATATCTGAGATCATAGAAAGATACACTTATGTCAAAGCAGATATATGAGATCATAGAGAGAAACACTTATGGCAAAGAATATATCACAGATCATAGAGAGATAGACTTATGTCAAAGCAGATATCTCTGATCATAGAGAGATACACTTATGTCAAAGCAGATATCTCAGACCATAGAAAGATACACTTATGTCAAAGCAGATATCTCAGACCTTAGAGAGATACACTTCTGTCAAAGCAGATATATCAGATCATAGAGAGATACAATTATGTCAGAGCAGATATATCAGATCATAGAGAGATACACTTATGTCAAAGCATATATATGAGATCATAGAGAGATACACTTATGTCAGAGCAGATATCTCAGATCATAGAGAGATACACTTATGTCAAAGCAGATATCTTAGATCATAGAGAGATACACTTATGTCAAAGCAGATATCTCAGACAATAGAGAGATACACTTATGTCAAAACAGATATCTGAGATCTTACAGAGATACACTTATGTCAAAGCAGATATCTCAGATCATAGAGACATACACTTATGTCAAAGCAGATATCTCAGACTTTAGAGAAATACACTTATGTCAAACAGATATCTCAGATCATAGAGATACACTTATGTCAAAGCAGATATATGAGATCATAGAGAGATATACTTCTGTCAAAGCAGATATCTTAGATCATAGAGAGATACACTTATGTCAAAGCAGATATCTCAGATCATAGAGAGACACACTTATCTCAAAGCAGATATCTCAGATCATAGATAGATACACTTATGTCAAAGCAGATATCTCAGATCATAGAGAGATACACTTATGTCAAAGCAGATATCTCAGATCATAGAGAGATACACTTCTGTCAAAGCAGATATCTCAGATCATAGAGAGATACACTTATGTCAAAGCAGATATCTCAGATCATAGACAGATACACTTATGTCAAAGCAGATATGTCAGATCATAGACAGATACACTTATGTCAAAGCAGATATCTCAGATCATAGAGAGATACACTTATGTCAAAGCAGATATCTCAGATCATAGAGAGATACACTTATGTCAAAGCAGATATATGAGATCATAGAGAGATACACGTATGGCAAAGAAGATATCACAGCTCATAGAGAGATACACTTATGTCAAAGCAGATATCTCTGATCATAGAGAGATACACTTATGTCAAAGCAGATATCTCAGACCATAGAGAGATACACTTATGTCAAAGCAGATATCTCAGACCTTAGAGAGATACACTTCTGTCAAAGCAGATATATCAGATCATAGAGAGATACAATTATGTCAAAGCAGATATCTCAGACAATAGAGAGATACACTAATGTCAAAGCAGACATCTGAGATCTTAGAGAGATACACTTATGTGAAAGCAGATATTTCAGATCATAGATAGATACACTTATGTCAAAGCAGATATCTCAGACCTTAGAGAGATACACTTCTGTCCAAGCAGATATCTCAGATCATAGAGAGATACACTTATGTCAAAACAGATATCTCAGATCATAGAGAGATACACTTATGTCAAAGCAGATATCTCAGATCATAGAGAGATAGATTTATGTCAAAGCGGATATCTCAGATCATAGAGAGATACACTTATGGCAAAGCAGATATCTCAGATACTAGAGAGATACACTTATGTCAAAGCAGATATCTCAGACAATAGAGAGATACACTAATGTCAAAGCAGATATCTGAGATCTTAGAGAGATACACTTATGTCAAAGCAGATATTTCAGATCATAGAGAGATACACTTATGTCAAAGCAGATATCTCAGACTTTAGAGAAATACACTTATGTCAAACATATATCTCAGATCATAGAGATACACTTATGTCAAAGCAGACATCTCAGATCATAGAGAGATATACTTCTGTCAAAGCAGATATCTCAGATCATAGAGAGATACACTTATGTCAAAGCAGATATTTCAGATCATAGAGAGATACACTTATGTCAAAGCAGATATCTCAGACTTTAGAGAAATACACTTATGTCAAACAGATATCTAAGATCATAGAGATACACTTATGTCAAAGCAGACATCTCAGATCATAGAGAGATATACTTCTGTCAAAGCAGATATCTCAGATCATAGAGAGATACACTTATGTCAAAGCAGATATCTCAGATCATAGAGAGATACACTTCTGTCAAAGCAGATATCTCAGATCATAGAGAGATACACTTATGTCAAAGCAGATATCTCAGATCATAGACAGATACACTTATGTCAAAGCAGATATCTCAGATCATAGAGAGATACACTTCGGTCAAAGCAGATATCTCAGATCATAGGGAGATACACTTATGTCAAAGCAGATATCTCAGACCTTAGAGAGATACACTTATGTCAAAGCAGATATCTCAGACCATAGAGAGATACACTGATGTCAAATCAGATATATCAAATCATAGAGAGATACGCTTATGTCAAAGCAGAAATCTCAGATCTTAGAGAGATACACTTATGTCAAAGCAGACATCTCAGATCATAGAGAGATACACTTTTGACAAAGCAGATATCTGAGATCATAGAAAGATACACTTATGTCAAAGCAGATATATGAGATCATAGAGAGAAACACTTATGGCAAAGAATATATCACAGATCATAGAGAGATAGACTTATGTCAAAGCAGATATCTCTGATCATAGAGAGATACACTTATGTCAAAGCAGATATCTCAGACCATAGAAAGATACACTTATGTCAAAGCAGATATCTCAGACCTTAGAGAGATACACTTCTGTCAAAGCAGATATATCAGATCATAGAGAGATACAATTATGTCAGAGCAGATATATCAGATCATAGAGAGATACACTTATGTCAAAGCATATATATGAGATCATAGAGAGATACACTTATGTCAGAGCAGATATCTCAGATCATAGAGAGATACACTTATGTCAAAGCAGATATCTCAGATCATAGAGAGATACACTTATGTCAAAGCAGATATCTCAGACAATAGAGAGATACACTTATGTCAAAACAGATATATGAGATCTTACAGAGATACACTTATGTCAAAGCAGATATCTCAGATCATAGAGACATACACTTATGTCAAAGCAGATATCTCAGACTTTAGAGAAATACACTTATGTCAAACAGATATCTCAGATCATAGAGATACACTTATGTCAAAGCAGATATATGAGATCATAGAGAGATATACTTCTGTCAAAGCAGATATCTTAGATCATAGAGAGATACACTTATGTCAAAGCAGATATCTCAGATCATAGAGAGACACACTTATCTCAAAGCAGATATCTCAGATCATAGATAGATACACTTCTGTCAAAGCAGATATCTCAGATCATAGAGAGATACACTTATGTCAAAGCAGATATCTCAGATCATAGAGAGATACACTAATGTCAAAGCAGATATCTCAGATCATAGAGAGATAGACTTATGTCAAAGCAGATATCTCAGACCATAGAGAGATACACTTATGTCAAAGCAGATTTCTCAAATCATAGAGAGATACACTTATGTCAAAGCAGATATCTCAGACCATAGAGAGATGCACTGATGTCAAATCAGATATAGCAGATCATAGAGAGATACACTTATGTCAAATCAGATATCTCAGATCATAGAGAGATACATTATGTCAAAGCAGATATCTCAGATCATAGAGAGATACACTTTTGTCAAAGCAGATATCTCAGATCATAGAGAGATACACTTTTGTCAAAGCAGATATATCAGATCATAGAGAGATACACTTATGTCAAAGCAGATATCTCAAATCATAGAGAGATACACTTATGTCAAAGCAGATATCTCAGACCTTAGAGAGAAACACTTCTGTCAAAGCAGGTATCTTAGATCACAGAGAGATACACTTCTGTCAAAGCAGATATCTCAGATCATAGAGAGATACACGTATGTCAAAGCAGATATCTCAGATCATAGAGAGATACACTTATGTCAAAGCAGATATCTCAGTCCTTATAGAGATACACTTATGTCAAAGCAGATATCTCAGATCATAGAGAGATACACTTATGTCAAAGCAGATATCTCAGATCATAGAGAGATACACTTATGTCAAAGCAGATATCTCAGATCTTTGAGAAATACACTTCTATCAAATCAGATATCTCAAATCTGAGAGAGATACACTTATGTCAAAGTAGATATCTGAGACCTTAGAGAGATACACTTATGACAAAGCAGATATCTCAGATCACAGAGAGATACACTTCTGTCAAAGCAGATATCTGAGACCTTAGAGAGATACACTTCTGTCAAAGCAGATATCTCAGATTACAGAGAGATACACTTCTGTCAAAGCAGATATCTCATATCTTAAAGACAAATAAATAATTAATTGCTATGTGTTTTCAATTTTATTGTATGGAGTAGTCACTTGGGCCCTGACAAAAGAATTGGAGAAGTGTATTGAGGCCTTTGACATCTGGGTATTCACAAGACTTGGGTGAGTTTATTGGAAGTTTGGACAATTAATAGTGAGGTTCTGGAACAACTTCAGGCGGAACAGATACTTGTGAAGGAAATAAAAAGTAGAAAAATTGAATACGTTGGTCATGTCAAGCGCTGTGACAGTCTGCTAAAGTTTTTTTTGGAGGGCAGAGTAGAGTGCAAGAGAGCTACAGAGCGAGAGAGGTACAGATGGACAGACACCATCAGGAAGTGGTCGGTACATAGCTTGACTGCGTGTCTCAGCCTGATCTATAGTAAAGTTAAATCACGTGAAAAGGTCGAGCTAGATCGATAGTCAAGTTAAGTCACGTGCAAATGTTGATAATGATCGATAGTCAAGTTAAGTCACAAGCAAATACTAAACTAGATTAATAGTCAAGCTGAGTAAGGTGCCAATGTTGAACTAGATCGACAGTCAAGTTAAGTCACTTGCAAGTGTTGAACTAGCCCGATAGTCAAGTTAAGTGACGTGCAAATATTGAACTAGGCCGATAGTCAAGTTAAGTCACTTGCAAATGTTGAACTAGATCGATAGTCAAGTTAAGTCAGGTGCAAATACTAAATAGATTAATAGTAAAGTTAAAAAAGGCGCAAATACTAAACTAGGATAATAGTCAAGTTAAGGCATGTGTAAATTGTATTACGTTAATTGACGCCCACATGACAGAGTAAGTGATTTAATAGTCCATCAATTTTTTGGCGCCCTATACCACCGATGGCGCGAAAGTAGAGACGTAAGAACAATACACGGTACAGGAAGAAAGACTACTCTGTTTAAATAGAAACAATGGACCACTACTACAAATGGTCTCCCTGCAGGAACCCATCACCAACGAATGTTCGTACTACTGCACATGTGATTTCTGTAGAATTGTATTTGATCTAGGGTTACAGTATCTTGAGATCTTCCACCTACACAACTACAAGCACAGCACCCTGAACCACTGGCATGACCTGATTTCCAACAGTGAAGTAGCTCAGTGTACTCAATTCGCAGTCATTGCCTCGAAGTTTGAATCGACGTCGCCACTCCCTCTACATGTCCCAAATCCCGCGTAAGTTCTGGCCCATGAGACGCCCCTGCTGGCTGTGCATGTGAAGGACGAGAAAGAGCCTTGCTCACATTGTAGACTTTCTTAGGGCTGCCTTTGCAAATACCTGACAAAACGAATCGGCACCTTCCCAACATTACGTAGACAGCTTGGGATCGGGCCTGGTCACGAACATGGTCATTTAAGGCGACGGGCCCTAGTCGCATAAGTGTGTTATTGTATATACGTTCTCTGGAAGATAGAGAGAGGTTAATCAGAATCGGATAGACCAGGAGGTCAGGTGATGAAAACCTTGGTTAAAGCATAGTGCAAAGTCAAATT
>JAVGWX010000014.1:36838055-36933055 GCA_036924085.1 Ariolimax columbianus
CCACCTTCATCGGCACGCTCGGGACGTAAGGAAAGTTATGACAACCCGCCACTTAAAGCCCGTTTTAGGGCGCATAAAAGAGTAATTTACTCATTGTGGGCATTCGCAAATGTGTGTGTGTATGTGTGTATGTGTGTGTGTGTGTGTGTGTGAGTTTGTTGATGGGTGTGACACTTGATCCACGAACAACTAAATCATGCGTATAGTAATTGTGACTATATGTGCGTATGTGTGTGTGTTTGCATGTGTTTGTGTGTGTATTTGCGTGTGTGGATGTGCGAATGTGTTTGTATGTGTGTTTGCGTGTGTATGAGTAAGAGAGGTAGAGAGAGAGAGAGAGAGATGCACTTGATTAAGAAACCTTGACCTGTAACAAGTAAACACAGTTTTTTGTGGCCTATTGCAGTAGGCAAGGGTTTTACATGATGAGGTTGTGTCGAAGATGCTGCAGTGAATGAGATGACAACACCCAACGACTTATGGTTGACTGCTTGTGCCAAGGTCAGTGACTCGAATCTGCCTTCTGGTACCTGGGCCAGCGACTCGTGACTGACTGCTGTTATTAGGTTCAGTGACTTATGACTAGCATCTGGGTCAGCGACTAATGGCTGACGGTTTGAGCCAGGGTGAGGGACTTCTAGCTGACTATGTGTATTAGAGTCAGCGGTCCATAGCTGAAAATACCCTAATTATACCCAAGTGACGCACTTGAAACAGTCTACTTTAGTGTAGAATGCCTAAGAGCATACGGGTCGCAGATGGAAAGCAAAGCCAGACCCCAGAACGACTTGATGAAACTGAATGTGTAGAGTCTAAAAGGCGCATACATCGATCCCTCGCTGCAAACTACGACACAATGTCGCGTCCTTTTTTCAGAACGAGCGCCGAGGAAGAAGAATACAAGATGGGGGTTGCTACCCCTATGGACAACGATGTATGTTTAAAGATTGCAGTGGCCCAACGCTTTAAACCCGGGTACAGCGCTTGTTTTCTGTTCATAAATTATTCTCTACAAAGTCTGTATCTAAAGATGAGCGTATATAAAACAAGCTAATGTCTATGGCAGACAGCTGTCGTTAACTAAAAAAGAATATCAGATGGTTACGTAAATACAGAAAAAACAGGTGCTTGATTCCACATAAACGGACATTGGTTAACATTGTGAAGCTGTTCTTGTTACCTGTCTATGCTGTATCACAATTTAAAGACCTATCCACGATTTATGTTACATTTCTGAAAATTTAAATATACTTTTTATTTGTGCGAATATATGTCTGGTGTGAGAATAATGTATCGTAACAAGCAGCTGGGTAGATTACTACACTGAGCTCTACTGGCGGGAAACGGTGGTCACTGTCAAGGCCTTGTGCGGGCTATAGATTCTGGCCATTACAGAGGAACTTGACAGACCGTCTACTTTGAATGAGCTTCGTAAAGCTATCGACTGCCTCTCAAACGGCAAAGCACCAGGGGAAGATGGATCCCACTTGGAATGACGAAACCCCTTCAAACAAACAAATTACCATCAAGCAGGGCGAAAACTTGCTCACTGGAAGAAAAGCCGCAAACGCTTTTGTCGAACACTATGCCAGAGCAAACCACATTGAGGTCCCTGCAGATAGGCATACAGCCATTAGTGAAGAGCAAAAGGGGCACGACAACATCAATACGGCACCAGAAGAGCATATGATGGCCAAATTAACAATGAGTGAAATGGAAGAGGCCATGAGAACATTAAAGAAAAGGAAATCTCCCGGAAAAGACGGGATAACAAACGAAATGCTGATGGGGCTGGGCCAAACAGCGAAGAGGAAACTGCTGTCAGTCCTGAACCAAGCTGGAAAAGGGATATTGTACCCCAGGCATGGAAAGACGCAGTACTTCTACCAGTACCAAAAAAAAAGGAAAAGACAAAACAGATCCAAATGGATACAGGCCTATCAGCCTACTGAGCTGTGTCAGCAAACTGATGGAACGTATGATAAACACCAGATTGATGTGGCATCTGGAGGAAAAACGAATACTAATTCCACAGCAAGCCGGCTTTAAACAGGACAGATCCACTGAGGACCAGGTCATCCTCATAGCCCAGGAAATAGAAGATGCCTACCAGGCACAGAAACACACAGTAACGGTTTTGGGGGACCTGGAAAAGGCATTTGACAAAGTCTGAATAGACGGACTTAGAGTCAAGCTAAGGAGAAGTGGAGTTTGTGGAAGAATGTACAAGTGGATCAACCACTACCTCCAAAAAAAAGAACGGCCAGAGTCCAAGTACAAGGGCAGATTAGCAAAAAGGTGACACTCGAGCAGGGAGTACCCCAAGGGGGAGTACTGTCACCCACACTCTTCCTTGTGTATATAAACGACATTACAGAGAATATACCAAGAAGAGTCAATAACTCAATGTTTGCAGACGATCTGGCTATATGGACCTCTGAAAAGAATCTCACCATAGCAAGAAATCGGATGCAGCAGGCCCTAACATCGCTGGAAGAGTGGGCGAACTCATGGCTGGTCAAAATAAACGAGGAAAATACCACATGTACAATATTCTCGCTTTCAATGAAACCCTAAAACACTAAATTAAGTCTAAAAGGCAAATTCCTCTAGCCAAACGACAACCCAAACGATCTGGGAGTCACATTTGATCGGCGCATGACATGGAAAAGTCAGATCAAGAGAAACCGAATGAGAGCCAGAGAAAGAATGGCAATCATGAGGAAACTTGCTGGCACAAACTGGGGAGCAGAAGAAAGTATACTAAAGAAACTGTACACTGGAAGAGTGAGACCAGTTCTCGAGTATGGCATTGCGGCATAGACAACAGCAGCAAAGGCAAACTTCGATAAAGTTAGGAAACTTCAAAACCAAGCCATGAGAGTTATAACATGAGGCATGAAGTCAACGCCAATTGTAGAACTTGAAAAGATTACAAAACTGCAATCCATGACCGATAGAAGAGACTGCAGAGCCCAGCTGCAGTCAGAGAAACTCCGAAGACTGACAGACCATCCAATGCACCAGAGACTAAACAATTTGGGAAATGGGAAACTAAAGCGGAAACACTTTGCAGAAATAGCCAAAGCAAAGATGCACGAAGATCCCATAAACGCACTAACAACACCAAAGCCCATCACTACTGTACGAAAACCTACCTGGAGGTAGGATATATTTCCAGAGGTGGTAGAAAATATACCAGGTATTGGAAACAAAAACTGCCAGACTGAAAAAGAAAGGAGAGATACAACCCTAAGCTTTATATCGAAAAACTACCCAAGCATGGACTGAACCCATGTATACACCGACGGTTCTGTAACAAACACTACACAGAACGGAGGGGCAGGAGCATTCCTGAACCTACCAAATGGCAGAAAAATAACACTGTCATTCGCTACTGGTAAGTACACAAGCAATTTCAGAGCGGAGGCGGAGGCACTGAGGGCGGCAGTGGAAGAAATGATGACACACAATGAAAATGAAAGCCATATAGTCCTGCTTACAGATGCTCTCGCCGTAGTCACAGCGCTAAAAAGCCAGAAAAACACTGAGCTTAATGACTTAAGAGCAGCACTCTGTCAACTATGCCAGCAGGCCGCACCAAAAAGGGTAGTGGTACAGTGGGTCCCATCACACTGCAACATCCAAGGCAACGAGGAGGCAGACAGACTGGCAAAAGAAGGTGCAAGACTACCCCAAACAGATACTAGTATGACGTACGAAGAGTCAAAACGGCTTATCAAAGCCAGATACATGACCAAATGGGAAACCGAACATACTGGCTACACCAAAAACGATGCCTATTACCAGTTGAACAGAAGAGAGCAGGTCGTTGTCTTCAGACTTCGCACTGGCCACAATAGACTGAGGTACCACTATTCAACAAATTGAAGATAGGTGGTACCGACGAATGTCCGTGTGGTACCGACAAAATGACCGCTGTGCATCTGCTGCAGAACTGCCCGACATACGAGGATCATAGAGAGCAGATGTGGCCATCACCAGTGGAACCACAAGAGAAGCTCTATGTCAGTGTCAACAGCCTCAGGATGACCGCCGCTTTTTTCGAAAAAATAATTGTTACTGTCTGACTGCGTACGATGAAGAAGAAGAAAAAGAGGGATCCCACTTGAACGAAGCCATCAAATGACGGGGAATCAGCACAAGCTAAGCCGAGGTTTGACCTTCTATACCTTTGCTGGGAGGAAGATACCGTCCTCCAAGATATGCGTGACGCCATCATTGAGACTATTTACAAAAACAAAGGTGACCGCGGGGACTACAATAATTAAAGAGGGATCTCGCTCCTGAGCGTTGTAGGCAAAGTTTGCCCCTGTATGCTACTAAACAGGTCGAGACTGCTCGTGGACAGGGTGTACACAGAGTCCCAGTAAGGCCTTAGAGTAGGTAGATCAACAACGGACATGATTTCTTCTCTTCATCATATCCAGGAGAAGTGCAGAGAACCGGACCAGCCGCTCTTTCTGAAATTTCTAAATCTCACTAAGGCCTTTGACTTGGTTAATAGAAAGGGTCTATTCGAACTCCTCGAGAAGATCGGCTTCATCACAATGAACACTAAATACATTAGTAATTATCATACAACGTTGTGTTCTGTCTTTTTTAAAATTTGGTGTCATTTTACTGTCAAAGATTGCGTTTATGTACATATCCACCAAATTATCAGTGTTCATACTTCCAGTATGACATGAAGTCAAACAAGCAATATTTCCTTCCAACTTAGAAGTACCACGACACATTGGTCTACAAATAACTAGGTCACATGAACATTTATGAACGGAACTGCATCCACTTGTTGTTTTCTTTACTTCATCTTATTAATTGATTCAGAATATTTTGCAGTAATTTTACGTTTCCAAAGGTTTCTATGCGAGCTGCTAGGTTTTTCATATTTGTCCATACTAAATCTCTTAAAGTTGTTAAATATATTAATAATTTTTGTTGTTTTAAAAAAAATAACGAAAGTAATCATTTCATATTAAAATAACCAAGCTATTCGAATAAAATTATTTTGAGATTAAACTGTAAAAGGTAATAGTTTTTCTTAATGGATCGCAATTGTAGTGACACAGTTAAAAGTACCCATAAAGCTCTCAATTAAATTGAAAAAGGCTGATTTGATCAAGTATCATGAATAATGGATTTCAAATTGGGAATAGGTCGCGAGCTATGTGTACCTCACAATACAGTTACCATAGTTAAAACAAAAAAGCTAAAGTGGTAGAGGAAATTAGAAAGGGTATGCCAATGCATAGTAGATTTATTATCAGGAAGCACATTGTCATTTATTAGATGGCATAGCCACAAATTAATTAAAGAAAGGTCCAGATTAGATACCAGAAATAAATTATTTTTAATCAGAGAATGGTGAATGCCTGGAATGCATTGTCATAGAAAATAGCCAAGGCAGAGTCAATTAATACACTGAAGAACAGATTGGATGCATATGTGTATTTTTGATCAAGTGAATGTAAAAGATTAACTGGTTCTATTCCGATTCTGCAGTCTTCTAAACTAGTATAAGGACGTTAAGTTAAAATGAGGAACTGGTTTGAAAAATTCAAGGGAAGTCATAGTAACATAAAATAATAGTAAAGGAACAAGCAGCTAGTGCAAATACTAGAATAGCTTCTCTAATGAAGCTTGGAAAATTACAGTAAACATGAGCTACACAACATACAGAGCTTGGATGCAGATAAGAAGGACCTCTTTTAGAGGAAGAAGTCGTCTATAAATGTTTTTTGCCAAAGAGGAAAATGCAGTGCCTGGATTAAAGTTGCTTACTATATTGCCTGGGACTAATGCAGAAGGCGAGTGTAAGCTAAATGTCTTGCTAGTTTTATAAACAGAAAATCCAAGGGACTGGACAAGTAATTTAAAATTAATTTCAAATTGAATGAACAACAGTCAGGGCGATAGGGTGATTCTTTACAACTTTGTTGACTGCTAATTTCAGGCCTGTAGCTGAGGGTTATTTTAAACAAATGAATATTCACTATACAATTCTAAAGACGTTAGAAAAGTCACACAAGACGTCGGATTCAGAGTTACAATGTAATTCAAGTTGTGTGGTTGCCCCTAAACGCTATGTCTTTGCAGCAGTCTAGGGACAAAGGAGCAATGCCACGACCTATAGATTTACATATCGGATGGACGTTTAGAGCAATCCCGTAACGTACATATGCCACATAACAGATGGACGTTTAGAGCTATCCCGTAACGTACATATGCCACATAACAGATGGACGTTTAAAGCATTTCCGTAATGTCCATATGTCACATATCAGACGGACGTTTAAAGCAATCCCGTAATGTCCATATGTCACATATCAGACAGACGTTTAGAGCAATCCCGTAACGTACATATGTCACATATCAGACGGACGTTTAAAGCAATCCCGTAATGTCCATATGTCACATAACAGACATACGTTTAAAGCAATCCCGTAATGTACATAATAATGTTTCGTCAATGCAGACGGTCATGAAGCAGGTATGTCTTTTTTCACTAAACTGGTCATTTTTCCTTTCGACGTATACGGTTATTTTCAAGTTTCTCTCTCCGAGTAGCTTCAATTCTCTCTCTCTCCGAGTAGCTTCAAATCTCTCTCTCTCCGAGTAGCTTCAAGTCTCTCTCCGAGTAGCTTCAATTCTCTCTCTCTCCGAGTAGCTTCAAGTCTCTCTCTCCGAGTAGCTTCAAGTCTCTCTCTCCGAGTAGCTTCAAGTCTCTCTCTCCGAGTAGCTTCAATTCTCTCTCTCCGAGTAGCTTCAATTCTCTCTCTCTCCGAGTAGCTTCAAGTCTCTCACTCCGAGTAGCTTCAAGTCTCTTTCTCCGAGTAGCTTCGTCTCTCTCTCCGAGTTGCTTCAAGTCTCTCTCTCCGAGTTGCTTCAAGTCTCTTTCTCCGAGTAGCTTCAAGTCTCTCTCCGAGTAGCTTCAATTCTCTTTCTCCGAGTAGCTTCGTCTCTCTCTCCGAGTTGCTTCAAGTCTCTTTCTCTCCGAGTTGCTTCAAGTCTCCTTCTCCGAGTAGCTTCGTCTCTCTCTCCGAGTAGCTTCAAGTCTCTTTCTCTCCGAACAGCTTCAAGTCTCTTTCTCTCCGAGTTGCTTCAAGTCTCTTTCTCTGAGTAGCTTCACGTCTCTCTCCGAGTAGCTTCGTCTCTCTCACCGAGTAGCTTCAAGTCTCTTTCTCTCCGATTTGCTTCAAGTCTCTCTCTCCGAGTAGCTTCAAGTCTCTCTCCGAGTAGCTTCAAGTCTCTTTCTCCGAGTAGCTTCGTCTCTCTCTCCGAGTAGCTTCAAGTCTCTCTCCGAGTTGCTTCAAGTCTCTCTCTCCTAGTAGCTTCAAGTCTCTCTCTCCGAGTAGCTTCAAGTCTCTTTCTCTCCGAGTAGCTTCAAATCTCTCTCTCCGAGTAACTTCAAGTTTCTCTCTCCGAGTAGCTTCAAGTCTCTCTCTCTGAGTAGCTTCACGTCTCTCTCTGAGTAGCTTCAAGTCTCTCTCTCTGAGTAGCTTCACGTCTCTCTCTGAGTAGCTTCAAGTCTCTCTCTCCGAGTAGCTTCAAGTCTCTCTCTCTGATTAGCTTCATGTCTCTCTCTCCGAGTAGCTTCACGTCTCTCTCTGAGTAGCTTCAAGTCTCTCTCTCTGAGTAGCTTCAAGTCTCTCTCTGATTAGCTTCAAGTCTCTCTCTCTGATTAGCTTCAAGTCTCTCTCTCTCTGAGTAGCTTCACGTCTCTCTCTGAGTAGCTTCAAGTCTCTCTCTCCGAGTAGCTTCAAATCTCTCTCTCTGATTAGCTTCAAGTCTCTCTCTCTGATTAGCTTCACGTCTCTCTCTCTGATTAGCTTCAAGTCTCTCTCTCTCTGAGTAGCTTCACGTCTCTCTCTGAGTAGCTTCAAGTCTCTCTCTCTGAGTAGCTTCACGTCTCTCTCTGAGTAGCTTCAAGTCTCTCTCTCTGAGTAGCTTCACGTCTCTCTCTCTCTGAGTAGCTTCACGTCTCTCTCTCTGAGTAGCTTCACGTCTTTCTCTCTTCGAGTAGCTTCAAGTCTCTTTCCCTGATTAGCTTCAAGTCTCTGTCTCCGAGTAGCTTTAAGTTTCTCTCTCCGAATAGCTTCAAGTCTCTCTCGCTCCGAGTAGCTTCGTCTATCTCTTCAAGTAGCTTCAAATTTCTCTCTCCGAGTAGCTTCAAGTCTCTCTCTTTGAATAGCTTCAAGTCTCAATATCTCCGAGTAGCTTCAAGTCTCTCTCACCGAGTAGCTTCAAGTCTCTCTCTTTGAATAGCTTCAAGTCTCAATATCTCCGAGTAGCTTCAAGTCTCTCTCTCCGAGTAGCTTCAAGTCTCTCTCTTTGAATAGCTTCAAGTCTCAATATGTCCGAGTAGCTTCACGTCTCTCTCCGAATAGCTTCAATTCTCTCTCTCCGAATAGCTTCAAGTCTCTCTCTCCGAGTAGCTTCAAGTCTCTCTCTCCGAATAGCTTCAAGTCTCTCTCTCCGAGTAGCTTCAAATCTCTCTCTCTCCGAGTAACTTCAAGTTTCTCTCTCCGAGTAACTTCAAGTTTCTCTCTCCGAGTAGCTTCAAGTCTCTCTCTCTGAGTAGCTTCACGTCTCTCTCTGAGTAGCTTCAAGTCTCTCTCTCTGAGTAGCTTCACGTCTCTCTCTGAGTAGCTTCAAGTCTCTCTCTCTGAGTAGCTTCAAGTCTCTCTCTCTGAGTAGCTTCAAGTTTCTCTCTCCGAGTAGCTTCAAGTTTCTCTCTTTAAGTAGCTTCACGTTTCTCTCTTCGAGTAGCTTCAAGTCTTTCTCTCTGAGTAGCTTCAAGTCTTTCTCTCTCTCTCTCTCTCTCTCTCTCTCTGAGTAGCTTCAAGTCTTTCTCTCTGAGTAGCATCCAGTCTCTCTCTATCTCTCTCTCTCTATCTCTCTGAGTAGCTTCAAGTCTTTCTCTCCGAGTAGCTTCCAGTCTCTCTCTCTCTCTCTCTCTCCGAGTAGCTTCAAGTCTTTCTCTCCGAGTAGCTTCCAGTCTCTCTCTCTCTCTCTCTCTCTCTCTCTCTCTCCGAGTAGCTTCAAGTCTTTCTGTCCGAGTAGCTTCAAATGTGTTAGGCCATTTCGGAGTGATGTCTTCCACGAGGTTGCCACTGTGGCTGAATGTTTCTAAACATTGTGGTCGATGGAAAAGTATGTAATTTATGTCTTGTGGTCGATGGAAAAGTCTGTCATTGATGTCTTGTGGTCGATGGAAAAGTGCATTGATGCCTTGCAAATATCTCTATATATGAGCAGGGGTGAGCCTGGGAGTCTCCTCCCCTCTGACAGCTCACCATACAACACCTGTTTTGGAATATGCCAATTTTCCAATCTACTCAAGGGACCAACCAGGCCAGTTTTCTAGCACGTAACAGTACTATAGCAGAAGGTATTTTTGGGCGTTGCAGTACTTCTGGTTCGTTTTCTTATCCTACAATAATTTTCCACAGGCAGCGGAGGTGAAAACGTGTTGCCCCGTCTCTCGTGACAAGAGTATGTCGTTCATGTTTCTAAGTAAAAAGTCCGCACCAAAAAGAGACCGAACTCTGAACGCTCAGCTGGGAATCAAGTGCTCATAACCACTGCTCTACTTCGGTGAGGTAACACAATAATAATTTGGGTTTTTTATGTTGAATTTTGTTTTTGAATATCCACAATGAGGAAGTTTACTTTTTGTACGATCTTAAAAGGGTGTTGGGTGGTACGTTACAGCAGCTTCCATCCCATTATGAGTGTCTTTTGAGGGTGGGTGGTGGTCCTCCAGGTGGTTGAACTATGGTTGACTTCATCTGTGTATCGCTCACTACTACGGTGATCACGTCGATCCTCTATCTCGCTATCGACTGCTTTAAAACAACCTGTTTCAATGGAGAACTGCGTGGGAGTTTAGTGGAGGTGGGGGGGGGGGGGGGTGTGTCTTGATCAATATATTTGTTCTGACCCTCACTAACATTGTCTAATCAGTGTGTTTTGCCTGACCCTGACAAACATGTCTGATCAGTATGTTGTGTCTGACTCTGACAAACATGTCTGATCAGTATATTTTCCTTGATCCTGACTAACATGTCTGATCAGTGTGTTCTGCCTGACCCTGATGGGTAGGATAACTAACGTCTGGTCAGACACAACATACTGATCAGACATGTTTGTCAGGGTCAGACACAACATACTGATCAGACATGTTTGTCAGGGTCAGACACAACATACTGATCACACATGTTTGTCAGGGTCAGACACAACATACTGATCAGACATGTTTGTCAGGGTCAGACACAACATACTGATCAGACATGTTAGTCACGGTCAGACACAACATACTGATCAGACATGTCAGCCAGGGTCAGACACAACATACTGATCAGACATGTTTGTCAGGGTCAGGCAAAATATACTGGCCAACACCTCACCTCGGCTTCCTCGCACCCCTTCATGAAAATGGGCTGTTTTATAGCAGCCTGGCTAATGGGATGAAGGATCGACGTGATCTCCGTAGCAGTGAGCGACACGCAGATAAAGCTAAGTATAGCACAACCTGTTAGTCTCCTGTCCCCAACCTTACGTTTGACGTTTTTGTTTAGTTATGACTATATTTGATGTATTCTTGTATTTACTACTGTTTATTTGTGTATTACGCTAACTCACATGTGTTATTTGTTTAATTATTTATATTTTTGTGGCGATAATACATTTATAAACTAAATACAAATTATGCTTCGTCTTTTGTTTATTTTCTACTTTCATTTGCCATTTTGCCCACAACCTGTTCAAAGAGCGAGATAAGCATGTTTGCTGTGTGCCAGATTTAATCAGTCCACCATGCCAACGCTAGTGTAAAGAAATTGTGAAATAATTTTAAACAGATATGTGTGTAACAAAAGTATAAAATTTGAAGTTGGCAATACATTAAATAAAATCAGCTCTTGATTTTCGGCTGTCAACCAAAGCAGTGTTTTTGTCTCCTAGATCTAAATCAGCTGATAACTGAGAGTACACGCAGGATAGTCTTTCCGTCATATACACCGCCGGATCGGTGTCTCGCTGTGGGACATTAGGCTGTGGCTTCTCGACTACAGCCAGAGAACAGGTAGTTGCTGACCGCAGTGGGGCATACATATCAACAGCCTCCAAGGAGGGAGGCGGAAGCAGTGGCCTCAGCTCTTAGATAGATATCTGAGACTTCTTTAACAAGGGTAGTCATCCTGACAGTTGCGCAAGCCAGACTTTAGACGGTGCAGTAAGGATGACTTAGGTAGGAGTGGATAGCAGCTGTTGAGGCCTCAAGCCTCCAAGGGTTGACATGGGTCTACTGTCCTGCTCATGCTGGGGATCAGGGTAACGAAATAGCTGATAATTGGGGCTTCACATCTCCCATAATGGGCAAGTTAGTGATCGATTCGATTGAAATTTTTAAATCAATCAATAACCGCCTGTTCGATGAGGACACAGCAATGGATAAAGCAGCAATCCACGGATTGCAACGTTTCGACAGTAAACGAGGTCCGAGCAGAGTGGAGAGTGGAGCAACAAAGGGTTTAACCAGCGAGCTACAGGGACCATCATCATCGAGACCCTGCACCATTTGCTGAGAGACTCTGAGCACCTATGGGAATGCCCGGAGTACAGTGACGTCGAGTCTTAGAAACATATGTCCGAAAATATCAGCCAGATCCCGCGGAAGAGAGCTACATTGACAGCAACCCATCCAAAGCTAAATCTACACTTAACATGGCTGCCTTAACGCGATCTAACCATAAACAGCTTTCGAATTCAATGGCCAATTCTTTCTCCGGTGAAGGAATGGTTATGGTCAGGGTAATAGGCTCTACCTACGCATTTCTGTTCAAGGACCAATTTGAGTATTTTATTTGGTCTCAATATCACTTCTTTGTCCCCTTGATGTACTGCCGATATTTTACTTGTGTATTACTGACATATATGAGGCTTACCTCTCCAAGTCCATTGCCTTCTATGTCAATAACATGCATAGCGAGCGAGCTCGCGAGCGCCAAATAAAACGTTACAGAGACACTCTGAAAGCCTCACTAAAAACTGTGACATTGACCCTGATAGTTTGGAGAACATTGCTGTTGATCGCTCTGCCTGGTGTAGTAAAATCTTCTCTGTCACGAACATATGGAGTAGACAAAAACCAAGGAAGCTGCACGAGATAAGATGGCCATGATCAGACAGTGTTTCTCTGCCCTCAGTGTGACAGACGCGTTCGGGCTCGGATTGGTTTAATCAGCCACCTTTGAATCCACTCCAGGATTGACATATGACAGTGTGGTCTTCTTTGTAAATAATGGACAAATAACAACAAAAACAACAACAACAACATCCATTCTACTATTAGTTTCACATATATATTTGGTGTCGGCCATGTTTGTCGACATCACTATCTCTATCTGAGCTTCCGGTCTCACCCAACTACTACAAATCCACTTTTGCTCATAACTATACACATATACACACACGCACCCGTACACTTGACAATACTTCCACAATACAAACATACACACACGCACCCGTACACTTGACAATACTTCCACAATACAAACATACACACACGCACCCGTACACTTGACAATACTTCCACAATACAAACATACACACACGCACCCGTACACTTGACAATACTTCCACAATACAAACATACACACACGCACCCGTACACTTGACAATACTTCCACAATACAAACATACACACACGCATCTGTACACTGGCCAATACGTCCACATTACAAAAAAATACACATTTATTCATACGGTAACCGATACGTCCTCATTACAAACAGATACACACACGGGCATCTATACAGTGATCAATACGTCCACATTACAAACAGATTCACACATATCCATACAACAGCCAATACTTCGATATTACAAACAGATACACACATATCCATACAACAGCCAATACTTCCATATTACAAACAGTTACACACATATCCATACAACAGCCAATGGGTCCATATTACAAACAGATACACACATGCATCAATACAGAAGTCAATACGTCCACACTGCAAACAGATATACACACATTCATAAACTGGTCAATACGTTCACATATAAAAAAATACACAAATACATCCGTGCACTGGTCAATACATTCTGATATCGCACAAAGAACTACGGCCTGGGGTGGACAAGGGAGTGTCTTTGCCAGTATAGTCCAGAAAGGCAAACCTTTTATCAAACACACAAAACAACTAATTTCTCTACAGTTCTTCTCATTATGAAACCTGTTAGAGACTAACTCATCTTCTGCCAGTTACTAGGCCTCAGTACAAAAAGAGGAAGACTTAATGAACATGGCTCATGATGAGCTTGACTTCTCCCACAAGCATCCACTTACCTTACCCTGCAGTACAGGCTGTTCATATCCCTCCGCTCGACCCCTCCCTGCTGATGCACCAATTCATCTTTGACAGCCGCATTATATCCGTTGGAAACATTTTCTAACGTTTTATCAACGCTGCTGCTCTGACAGTGATATCTTCTTCTGCTATTGTCATAACCTACACTTTCATCGCATGAGCTGCAGCGGTCAGCGACCCATAGCTGATTCTAGCGTCAGGGTCAGCGACCCATAGCTGATTCTAGCGTCAGGGTCAGCGAACCGGAGCTGTGAAGACCCTTCTACACCTCCACGCGGTGATCCTGAACTACAGGCTGCAACAGAGCAGACTGGCTAAGAAAAAGGGATTGAAGAGGGAAGGCTAACCCTAAATATCTGCCGAAGTCGGATGTGTTGGACCGAAAGGTGCACATATCTCAGCTAAGCTATAAACTACGACACAACGAATTCCATTCTGTGGACTACATTCTGCTACTTAAGCCATTTTAAGGGTTTGGTAACGGGAGACCGAGAACGTAGAAGCCATACGAAATGAGGTTTGATCGAAAGGCTGCCGGGGTCACAAGAATGGACAGAGTACGAACGAATCAATCAAACCGAAAGTGGGAGCAACACCGTGCATGAAATACATGGAAAGGTGGAGAATAAAATAGTTCGGACACCTAACAAGAATGCAGCCAACGTCAAAATTTGCGCGTACCTGCAATACCATACATCAGGGTTCCAAGCAAGATGCGGATCACGGAAAAAGCTGGCTAGATGTGTCGTTGAGACACTAAAGAAACACAGAATGACAATATCATCGGCGACAAGGCTAGCACGTGACATAGAACTACACCCCGCCCCCTCACCGGCAACATTAGTGGATAGAAGACGGTGACGATGATACTTTGTTCCATAAACATGTGAAATGTGTCTTTGTCCCCCTCTGGCGGCTCACAGACGTGACACAAACATACAGGGCCTAAAGGTCAGAACCTCCGTCAACAATAGACCCAAGGACTACATATGCCCCATGCCTAAGTCATAAGAAGCATTGCTATGTTAAGTGGGAATATGTCAAACTCACACGTTCGGTGGCGTTCCCCAAGGCTCACCTTCAGTCCAATTATCAAACATATTCCATTGTTACCAGTGTGTCATGACATACATTTCCTATATGCCGTTGGTTACAAAATAATATTGGTCTAAAACCATATTTCCTTTATGCCGTTGGTTACAAAATAATATTGGTCTAAAACCATATTTCCTTTGTGCCGTTGGTTACAAAATAATATTGGTCTAAAACCATATTTCCTATGTGCCGTTGGTTACAAAATAATATGGGTCTAAAACCATATTTCCTTTGTGCCGTTGGTTACAAAATAATATGGGTCTAAAACCATATTTCCCATGTGCCGTTGGTTACAAAATAATATGGGTCTAAAACCATATTTCCTTTGTGCCGTTGGTTACAAAATAATATGGGTCTAAAACCACATTTATATGCGCCGCATATATTTATAGTGCACACTATATTTTAAAATAGATTCCTAGACATCTACACTTGACTAGCTCAAACTGTTCTCAGAAACATTGTATCATTCGTGCTTTTCCTTTCTCCCACTTCGAACTTGTGCATTTACAAATGGAGATATTTGTAACAAATGAATTGCTTTGATAAATGTTAATATTGACAAGCTATTCCCTGACCCTCACCAACCTTAACCCATACTTCTTTCTCAGGAATACAGTTGCTATGCCATGTTAATACTCTTTCCCTCTTGTAGTCATTAAGAAGACAAGAAACAAATCCTGGCAAATCTTGAATGTGTGTAAATGGTATCTGTCGGCTTTGTCCATCATTCCCTACAAACTCTTTCATTCCAACATGCACCCATTTACGAGTGATCTATCTTGACTACTGTCTCTCTGCTCCTTCCTTTGCCATCTCCACATGAATCTCCTTTAACAGTCTTATATGTTTTCGTTCTTGTCTCCAGGTAAGACCTACCGTTTCTTTTAAGGTTAATGCTAACTGCTTGGACATTTTAATTTCATTTTCAACACCAGCGTCCTTACCCTTTTTGTTGCGAGATGTGTATGGAAGGCGTATAAGTTTGTGTGCATGTTGAAGCTCAAATGAATCAGTGGATGTGTCTGCAGTAGAAGTTATCTAAAATTGTGGAGAAGGTGGGATCGTTTGCGCTTTGTCAGAGTTCTTGCTGCTGAAGTTTCTTTTCTGTGTTTTAATATTCTTTGCAATACAATTGTATGCCCGTTCTCAAGGTCGCTCTCCATGTAGCTCAATCCTCTGCAATCTCCTCCCAGGTATTTGAATTAATCGCAAAATTGTTCATCGATCTTTTGCAAATGTCCTTGTGTCTTAATTTTCTTAATATCTAAATTCTTGAAGTTCTCAGAGAATGTCTGAGAGAACAGCATATGAACTTTTCTTGACATCTACCAGTTCGAAGGTTGTGTTGTCATTTGCCATCTGTCATTTCACCCTTGCCCAAACCACGTCTACATGATTTAATTGTGAATGGTAGTGTGGATATCTTAAACACCATTGACGAAGCTGTTGGATTACTTTGTCCTGTGAATATTCTTTGCAAATAACAACAATTAAGGTTTGAATAGTGAATGTTCGTAGAATTAATTTCCTTCTTCGTTGGCTAAAGTGTGATCTCGTCCTTTGAATTTGTTGATACCGGGACCAGTCTTCCACTACCACTGCAATAGGAAAAAAACCGTTGTCCATTACTAGCCGAGATAATCTATCTACTAGTGGAAGTACAGTTTCCTCAATCCATTCTCTAAATATGTGGTCATTGATCTCTAAATGACAACTGCCATTGTCGGTAAATTTCGAAAAATGTATGTTCACCCTTCTTTAACAGTCCATTATGTCTGCTACCTGGATGGACTATCATCAGTTGCTCTCCTTTACTACTTGGCACAATTCTCTTCATAGTTTCGTCTAAACTTATTCTTCTTCTTCTTCGTACGCTGTCAGACGTCAACTTGAATTTGTTCGAAGAAAGCAGCTGTCATCCTGAGGCTGTCGACACTGCCATAGAGCTCGTCTAGTGTTGCCACTCGTGATGGCCACATGTGCTTTCTCTGGTCCTCGTATGTCGGGAAATTTTGCAGCAGATGTTCAGCGGTCATTTTCCCTGTACCACAGGTGCATTCGTCAGTGCCACCGATCTTCAATTTATTGAATAGATGGTACTTCAGTCTGTTGTGGCCTGTGCGGAGTCTGAAGACCACGACCTGCTCTCCTCTGTTCAGCTGGTAGTAGGCATCATTTTTTGTGTAGCCAGTATGTTCTGTTTCCCATTTGGCCATGTATCTGGCCCTAATAAACCGTTTGGACTCTTCGTAGGTCACACTAGAATCTGGTTGTGGTAGTCTTGCACCTTCTTTTGCCAGTCTGTCTGCCTCCTCGTTGCCTTTTATGTTACAGTGGGATGGAACCCACTGCACCACTACTCTGTTTGGTGCGGACTGCTAGCATAGTTGACAGATTACTGCCCTTAAATCATGAACTTCAGTATTTTTCTGTCTTTTTAGTGCTATAACCACGACCAGGGCATCTGTAAACAGGACTATCTGGCTTTCATTGCTTTCGCCTGTCAGCATTGCTTCTACTGCAGCCTTCAGTGCCTCTGCCTCCAAATTGCTTGAGAATTTTACAGTTGCCACTGACAGTGTTATTTTTCTACCATTTGGTAGGCTCAGGAATGCCCCTCCCCCTCCATTCTGTGTTGTATTTGTTACAGAACCATCGGTGTATGCATTGGTGAAGTCCATGCTTGGGTAGTTTTCCGCTATTCACCTCAGGGTTATTTCTCTCCTTTCTTGTTCAGTCCGGCTGTTCTTGTTTCCAATACCTGGTATATTTTTTACCACCTCCGGAATGATATGCTGCTTCCATGTGGGTTCGCGTAAAGTAGGGCATTGGCTTTGGTGTTGTTATGGTATTCATAAGGTATTCGCTCATCTTTGGCTATTTCTACAAAGTTTCTCCGCATTAGTTTCTCTTTTCCAAATCTAATTAGTCTCTGTTGCATTGGAAGGTCTGTCAGTCTTCTTAGTTTCTCTGCTTGCTGCTGGGCTCTGCAGTCTCCTGTTATAACTCTCATGGCTTGGTTTTAAAGTTTGCTAATTTTATCAAAGTTCGCCTTTGCTGCTGTTGCCCATGCCGCAATGCCATACTCGAGAACTGGTCTCACTCTTCCAGTGTACAGTTTCTTAAGTATTCTTTCGTCTGCTCCCCAGCTTGTGCCAGCATGTTTCCTCATGACTGCCACTCTTTTTCTGGCTCTCATTCGGTTTCTCTCGATCTGACTTTTCCATATCATGTGCCGATCAAATGTGACGCCCAAGTAGTTTGGGTTGTCGTTAGGCCGCAGATATTTGCCGTTAAGACTTATTGTGGTGTTTTGGGGTTTTATTTAAAAGCGAGAATATCGTACATGTTGTTTTTTCTTCATTTTTTGGGACCAGCCAAGATTTCGCCCACTCCTCCAACGATGTTAGGGCCTGCTGCATTCGATTGTTTGCTACGGTGAGATTTTTTTCAGAGGTCCACATAGCCAGATCGTCTGCAAACATGGAGCTGTGGACTCTTCTTGGTATATTCTCTTTGATATTATTTATATACACCAGAAAAGGTGTGGATGACAGTACTCCCATTTGTGGTACTCCTTGATCCAGTGCTACCTTTTTTGCTCATCTGCCCTTGTACTTGGAATCTGGCTGTTCTGTTTTCGAGGTAGTGGCTGTAAATTTTCCCACATACTTCACTTCTTCGTAGCTTGACTTTAAGTCCCTCTTTCCATCTCTTGTCAAATGCCTTCTCTAAATCCACCCAAACCGCTAGTGTATGCTTTTTCTCCTGGTAAGTATCCTCTATTTCCTGCGCAATGAGAGTGATCTGGTCCTCAGTGGATCTGTGTTGTCTAAATCCTGCTTGTTGTGGGATTAATATGTGTTTTTCTTCCAGGTGCCACATCAGTCTGGTGTTTATCATACGCTCCATCTGTTCTATCTTTGTCTTTCTTTGGTACTGGTATAAGTACAGCATCTTTCCATGCCTGCGGTACAATTCCCATTTTCCAGCTTTGGTTCAGGACTGAAAGTAACTTCCTCTTTGCTGTTTGGCCCAACCCCATCAGCATTTCAATTGTTACCCCATCTTTTCCGGGCGATTTCTTTTTCTTTAAAGTTCTCATGGCCTCATCCATTTCGTTCATTCTTAGTTTTGCCATCATGTGCTCCTCTGGTGCCATCTTGATGTGGTCGTGGCTCTTTTGTTTATATATGTATGCCTGTCTGTAGGGACATCGATGTGATTTGCTCTGGCATAATGTTCTATAAAGGCGTTTGCTGCTTTTTTCCGGTAAGCATGTTGTCACCCTGCTTGACGGTAATTTGTTTATTTGATGGTGTTTCGTCATTCATGGCTCTGACTAACTTCCATAGTTTGTTCCCTTCTTTATCTAGATTGAGGCTTTCTGATTTTTTTTTCCTGCTTCTCTTGTTATTTGGTTCAGTGTTCTTTTGTATTTCGCCGTGGTGGCCTTGAGGGCGATATTTGCTTCCATAGAATGCTCTCTCTGCCATGTTCCTAGCATTTGAGACTTCATACTCCGCTTTCTGCAGTTCATGATTCCAACATGGCTTGTAGTTTTTCTTTGCCCCTCTTGGGATGGTCTCGGTAGCTGCTTGCAGTATTGCTTTGGTTAGGCTTTCCACCATATGTTTCATATTGTTATTTCGTGTGTTGATAGTTTCACACAGTCCATCTGTCAGCATTCCAATCTGTCCCAGTCGGCTCGTCTGTAGTTCCAACATGGCAGCGGTTTTATTTCCTGGGGGCCTACTTCCATACCAATATCTAGCGCAATTGGCCTATGGTCGCTACCTGCCAATTGGTCGAGCACCTGACGGTCTATTTTGTGGGGAATATTTTGTGGAGGTCGTATGCTATGTTCTAGAATAGAAGCTAGGGCTGTCGTCCGGCCTATTGGTAAGATAGAGATTTGTGTCTATCTTCCAGTCTTCCACTTCATCCTCTCTGTTGTCTGTGTCTGAATATCCCCATCTCTCCGAGTGGCTGTTGAAGTCTCCAACCACTAGGCAGCTGGAGTCCTTGATTTCCATACTCGAAAGCGACAGGGTTTTGCTGGGTTGAATATTCGGATTTTCATTTTTTGTGTCATTATGTCGACTCCTACAATTTCTCCTTGTCCGGTGTGATTTACAGGTACTGCGCTCGCTACTCGATATGCGTGTCAGTATCAGAACACCTCCTTTATGATCTTCTCTATCAAGTCGGAAGGTCTGGTATCCTCTTATTGAGAATCTGTGGTTATTGTTGAGGTGCGTTTCTTGTTTCGTCTAAACAATGTCATTCATTTCCATACGTATTGTGTTCATTTATCCATGTTTCATCTAAATACACGATAGCAGCATGTTTACTTGACGCATTTAAAAAAATTACCCGAACATTAATTCTCAGTATAGGTGCTAAGTGGGGCTTTCATAAATTATATTTAAAACGCCTTTATGTGAAGTCTCTACCCTTTTACAGTTTTCATAAGGTAATTATAGAGACATTTATGTCGCTCTTTCCCAGTGAAACTTTAACTTTCATTAGTGTTAAAGCTTCCTTAGAATTCAACCTTCTATACATTTCTCGTTTAACTACTTCTTTGTCAAATCTATCGACATTTTGTCTTTCTTCTTTGGTCACCGATGGCATTTGTGGAATAAATGTTATGTTTTAATATACAGGGTGAGAATGGGAAGCAATCATGTCGCTAATACCCAGGGCAGGCATTGTTTCATTTTCTGGTTTTCAAATAGAACGATACATAACTTCCGCGTTTAGTCTCACATGAAAAATATTTATACATTTTACTTCCTATATTTTTAGTGTAACGAATTTGCCTTTTAACTCTGTTCAAATAAAAAAGGCGCCATATATATGTAATACATCTTTACAAATGGAACATATATTATATCATAAAAACGTCGTAATACCCTTAAATTTGTTGCCGCATTTCGATACTTTCAGTACAATATTATTGAGCTTTAACGACTGTCCGTATAAACACGTGCAATACAACATGACTTTTCTAACGCATTGACTTTAGAGCTCTTTAAATGCTTTCCAACAAAGGCATACATTTTTGCAATACCCAAAGTAAGCTAAAATGCATCCTAGTTATTTTACATAACTGGAGACGTTTCATAACGTTGATCTTACAATAACTGAACATATATTTTATTTCATCAATTTATGTCTCATTTTTTATTTTCAAGATCAGCACGTATTTCTGAACTCACTGTGGCTGATGTTTGGCTCACCTGTCTCTGCCTTTCCTTAGATCAATTACCTTTCCTTAGATCAATTACCTTTCTCTTCACTTCAATCTCTTGTGTTTGGGGATAAATCCTGACGTCGGTTATTTGAATTTGCCGAGAGATCTTCGGCGATGAAAGGAGTCATTTATCAAATGTAACATTTATTGTTTACAAAGAATCGGTAATCAATTGTGAACAATGTATCTGGGTTTGCCCCTGCCTGATCGCATTAAGCACTGACATTTATGGCGGGCAGGTCCATGTAAGTAATGGGCTGCAGCTGAGTTCAGTTGATAAGGAAGGGATGTGGACAGGTAGATTGTTCGTCGTTAATTTAATTAGTTCAGTGTTTCTACTAGATTATAGTGTTTATATTTACTTGCATGTGTTAGGGCCAGATTGTGTGTGTTAGGCCAAGGCTTGTGTGTTCGTGTTAGGATACGGCTTGTGTTTGTTAGGACATGGCCAGTGTGTGTTATGATATGGCTTGTGTGTATGTTAGGATATGGTTTGTGTGTATGTGTATTATGATATGGCTTGTGTGTATGTTAGGACACGGTTTGTGTGTATGTGTGTTGGGACATGGCGTGTGTGTGTGTGTTAGGACATGACTTGTGTGCGTATGTTAGAACATGGCTTGTGTGTGTGTTAGGGCATGTTGTACGTGCGTTAGGATATAGCTTGTGTGTGCGTGTTAGGTGATGGTGTATGTGTGTGTGTGTGTGTGTGTGTGTTAGGTCATGGCTTGTGTGTGTTAGGATATGGCTTGTGTGTATGTTAGGACATGGTTTGTGTGTTAGAACATGGCTTGTGTGTGTGTGTTAGGCCAAGGCTTGTGTGTTTGTGTTAGGACATGTCTTGTGTTTGTTAGGACGTGGCCAGTGTGTGTTAAGATTTGGCTGGTGTGCACGTTAGGACATGGTTTGTGTGTATGTGTGTTAGGATATGGCTTGTGTGTATGTGTTAGGACATGGCTTGTGTGCCTATGCTATAACATGGCTTGTGTGTGTGTTAGGGCATGTTGTACGTGCGTTAGGATATAGCGTGTGTGTGCGTGTTAGGTCATGGATAATGCGTGTGTGTGTGTTAGGTCATGGCTTGTATGTGTGTGTCAGGTCATGGCTTGTGTGTGTGTTAGGTCATAACTTGTGTGTGTGTGTGTGTTAGGACATGTCTTGTGTGTGTGTTAGGGCATATCGTACGTGCGTTAGGATATAGCTTTTGTGTGCGTGTTAGGTCATGACTTATGTGTGTGTGTGTGTTAGGTCCTGGCTTGTGTGTGTTAGGGCATGGCTTGTGTGTGTTAGGTCATTGCCTGTATGTCTTAGGTCATGGCGTGTGTTTTTGCTAGAGCATAGCTTGTGTGAGTGTTAGGGTATGGCCTGTGTGTGTTAGGTCCGGGCTTGTGTGTGTGTGCTAGGGCATGGCTTGTGTGTGTTAGGACATGACTTGTGTGTATGTTAGGTCATGACGTGTGTGTGTGTGTTAAGACATGGCTTGTGTGTGTTAGGACATGGTTTGTGAATGTTAGGACATGGCTTGTGTATGTTAAGACATGGCTTGTGTGTGTTAGGACATGGCTTGTGTGTGTTACCACATGGCTAGTGTTTGTTAAAATATAGCTTGTGTGTGTTAGGTCATGCTTGTGTGTGTTAGGTTAGAATATGTAGTCTATGTTAGAATATGTAGTGCGTGTTAGAATACCCCGTGTGTTAGCGCATGCAATGTGTGTGTGTAAAGACATGCATTGTGACTGTTAGCAAATGCCGCAAGTGTGTTAATCATGACTCGTGTAATTTGGTTCTGAGGTGGCTTTATTCTGTGCTAAACTAATCTACCTTGTCTCGTGATATCGTTGCGAATAGTGCAACTTATAACAAAAACGTCTCAATATCACCATTTATTAGATCAAACAAACAAAATGACGTTGCAATTTTGTATTCAGAATCCCATGAAAGCTAGCTATAAATATTTATTCAGGATCCCATGAAAGCTAGCTATAAATATTTATTAAGAATCCCATAAAAGCTAGCTATAAATATTTATTCAGAATCCCATAAAAGCTAGTTATAAATATTTATTAAGAATCCCATAAAAGTTATAAACAAAAACTATCTTACAGGTGTCCATTTTTGTTGCTGACCTCACCGAGAGCATTCAGGATCTATTGGCATAATGAATAAAGGCAGCATGCACATTCAACCATCTCGGTGTGTATATTTTCAGTTTTTATTCTACGTTGTTATAAAAAACCCAATGTTTTACCGTAGTTACCGGTAAATCTAAAATATGAGATCACAGGAAATCGCACGAAGGCGGGAAATCTAAAATATTAGATCACGTAAAATCATCTGAAGGCGGTAAATGTAAAATTTGGGATAATGGAAAATCGTCCGAGAGCTTAAACTTCAAATATAAGATAATGAGAAATCGTCTGAGAGATTAACCCTCAAATTTGAGGTCACAGCAAGAAGAAGAAATAAGGGCAGGCACATGTTCCAGAACAACTCTAACAAGCACATGTTCAGCTCTTGGACTGTTATATGCTAAGCCAATTGCGTACTGAGCACTGGCCCACGGAGACCAATCTCCAGACAAATTTGTTTGTAAGCCCTAAAGAACTCTCCACAAGGGCAACCTTTATCCAGAGAACTGGCCTTCCCGTGAGGACATAAAAAGATAAAGCTTGATAAGGATAAGAGGAAGTAGGAGATCTTGGACTCTGTTTTCTTAGCTAGCCGTTTCTTGGACTCTGTTTCCTTAGCTAGCCGTTTCTTGGACTGTTTCCTTAGCTAGCCGTTTCTTGGACTGTTTCCTTAGCTAGCCGTTTCTAGGACTGTTTCCTTAGCTAGCCGTTTCTTGGACTGTTTCCTTAGCTAGCCGTTTCTTGGACTGTTTCATTAGCTAGCCGTTTCTTGGACTGTTTCCTTAGCTAGCCGTTTCTTGGACTGTTTCCTTAACTAGCCGTTTCTTGGCCTCTGTTTCCTTAGCTAGCCGTTTCTTGGACTGTTTCCTTAGCTAGCCGTTTCTTGGACTATTTCATTAGCTAGCCGTTTCTTGGACTGTTTCCTTAGCTAGCCGTTTCTTGGACTGTTTTCTTAGCTAGCCGTTTCTTGGACTGTTTCCTTAGCTAGCCGTTTCTTGGACCCTGTTTCATTAGCTAGCCGTTTCTTTGACTGTTTCTTTAGCTAGCCGTTTCTTGGACTCCGTTTCCTTAGCTAGCCGTTTCTTGGACCCTGTTTCCTTAGCTAGCCGTTTCTTGGACTCTGTTTCCTTAGCTAGCCGTTTCTTGGACCCTGTTTCCTTAGCTAGCCGTTTCTTGGACTCTGTTTCCTTAGCTAGCCGTTTCTTGGACTGTTTCCTTAGCTAGCCGTTTCTTGGACTGTTTCCTTAGCTAGCCGTTTCTAGGACTGTTTCCTTAGCTAGCCGTTTCTTGGACTGTTTCCTTAGCTAGCCGTTTCTTGGACTGTTTCATTAGCTAGCCGTTTCTTGGACTGTTTCCTTAGCTAGCCGTTTCTTGGACTGTTTCCTTAACTAGCCGTTTCTTGGCCTCTGTTTCCTTAGCTAGCCGTTTCTTGGACTGTTTCTTAGCTAGCCGTTTCTTGGACTATTTCATTAGCTAGCCGTTTCTTGGACTGTTTCCTTAGCTAGCCGTTTCTTGGACTGTTTTCTTAGCTAGCCGTTTCTTGGACTGTTTCCTTAGCTAGCCGTTTCTTGGACCCTGTTTCATTAGCTAGCCGTTTCTTTGACTGTTTCTTTAGCTAGCCGTTTCTTGGACTCTGTTTCCTTAGCTAGCCGTTTCTTGGACCCTGTTTCCTTAGCTAGCCGTTTCTTGGACTCTGTTTCCTTAGCTAGCCGTTTCTTGGACCCTGTTTCCTTAGCTAGCCGTTTCTTGGACTCTGTTTCCTTAGCTAGCCGTTTCTTGGACTGTTTCCTTAGCTAGCCGTTTCTTGGACTCTGTTTCCTTAGCTAGCCGTTTCTTGGACTCTGTTTCCTTAGCTAGCCGTTTCTTGGACTGTTTCCTTAGCTAGCCGTTTCTTGGACTGTTTGCTTAGCTAGCCGTTTCTTGGACTGTTTCCTTAGCTAGCCGTTTCTTGGACTGTTTCCTTAGCTAGCCGTTTCGTGGACTGTTTCCTTAGCTAGCCGTCTCTTGGACCCTGTTTCATTAGCTAGCCGTTTCTTGGACTGTTTCTTTAGCTAGCCGTTTATTGGACTCTGTTTCCTTAGCTAGCCGTTTCTTGGACTGTTTCATTAGCTAGCCGTTTCTTGGACTGTTTCCTTAGCTAGCCGTTTCTAGGACTGTTTCCTTAGCTAGCCGTTTCTTGGACTGTTTCCTTAGCTAGCCGTTTCTTGGACTGTTTCATTAGCTAGCCGTTTCTTGGACTGTTTCCTTAGCTAGCCGTTTCTTGGACTGTTTCCTTAACTAGCCGTTTCTTGGCCTCTGTTTCCTTAGCTAGCCGTTTCTTGGACTGTTTCCTTAGCTAGCCGTTTCTTGGACTATTTCATTAGCTAGCCGTTTCTTGGACTGTTTCCTTAGCTAGCCGTTTCTAGGACTGTTTCCTTAGCTAGCCGTTTCTAGGACTGTTTCCTTAGCTAGCCGTTTCTTGGACTGTTTCCTTAGCTAGCCGTTTCTTGGACTGTTTCATTAGCTAGCCGTTTCTTGGACTGTTTCCTTAGCTAGCCGTTTCTTGGACTGTTTCATTAGCTAGCCGTTTCTTGGACTGTTTCCTTAGCTAGCCGTTTCTTGGACTGTTTCCTTAACTAGCCGTTTCTTGGCCTCTGTTTCCTTAGCTAGCCGTTTCTTGGACTGTTTCCTTAGCTAGCCGTTTCTTGGACTATTTCATTAGCTAGCCGTTTCTTGGACTGTTTCCTTAGCTAGCCGTTTCTTGGACTGTTTTCTTAGCTAGCCGTTTCTTGGACTGTTTCCTTAGCTAGCCGTTTCTTGGACCCTGTTTCATTAGCTAGCCGTTTCTTTGACTGTTTCTTTAGCTAGCCGTTTCTTGGACTCTGTTTCCTTAGCTAGCCGTTTCTTGGACCCTGTTTCCTTAGCTAGCCGTTTCTTGGACCCTGTTTCCTTAGCTAGCCGTTTCTTGGACTCTGTTTCCTTAGCTAGCCGTTTCTTGGACTGTTTCCTTAGCTAGCCGTTTCTTGGACTGTTTCCTTAGCTAGCCGTTTCTTGGACTCTGTTTCCTTAGCTAGCCGTTTCTTGGACTCTGTTTCCTTAGCTAGCCGTTTCTTGGACTGTTTCCTTAGCTAGCCGTATCTTGGACTGTTTGCTTAGCTAGCCGTTTCTTGGACTGTTTCCTTAGCTAGCCGTTTCTTGGACTGTTTCCTTAGCTAGCCGTTTCGTGGACTGTTTCCTTAGCTAGCCGTTTCTTGGACCCTGTTTCATTAGCTAGCCGTTTCTTGGACTGTTTCTTTAGCTAGCCGTTTATTGGACTCTGTTTCCTTAGCTAGCCGTTTCTTGGACTGTTTCTTTAGCTAGCCGTTTATTGGACTCTGTTTCCTTAGCTAGCCGTTTCTTGGACTGTTTCCTTAGCTAGCCGTTTCTTGGACTGTTTCCTTAGCTAGCCGTCTCTTGGACTATGTTTCCTTAGCTAGCCGTTTCTTGGACTGTTTCCTTAGCTAGCCGTTTCTTGGACTCTGTTACCTTAGCTAGCCGTACTGAGTTTTTCAGTCTTGAAACTATTTTCACCTGGCTCTTCTTTTTTCCTTGGTCGTACTTGAAAAGTTGAACTTAGATCCTTCTCTCTTTAATGCAATGTAAGACTTTCCAGCTCGCTCATCACTACGGGAATCGGGGTGTCGATTCCCACGTCTTTGACCAGGCTGCTGTAACATAGCATGGATGACATTGATGACGAAGAGTACGTGAGGTGTGGTTAATATGTTCCACTTGAACGTAAGGGAGAGAAGACTAATGTCTGAACAGACAAAACATGTTGATCAGATATGATAGGGTCATGCATAATATACTGGCCATGACGCGCCATCTTGACTTCCTTGCAAGTCTCCATGAACACGAGCTGTTTTCCTGGCAGCCTGGCTAACAAGGTGGGAGATCAACGTGATACCCGTAGTAGTGAGCGACAGGCAAATGAAATCAAAGCACAGTCAAGCG
Organism: Ariolimax columbianus; assembly: GCA_036924085.1. Classification (NCBI taxonomy): domain Eukaryota; kingdom Metazoa; phylum Mollusca; class Gastropoda; order Stylommatophora; family Arionidae; genus Ariolimax; species Ariolimax columbianus. The sequence continues at coordinate 36,864,926 of JAVGWX010000014.1, forward strand.
TCTAGAGACACCCGGTCCACCTTCATCAGCACGCTCGGGATGTGATGAACCTCTACTACAACCCGCCACTTAACGCCCTTTTCATGGCGCAAACAAGAGTAGACTTTCTCATTATGGGCATTCAGCAACAACAACAATCTGACCACTCTGCAAGCCACGGCTCACTTTTCAAATGCTTACAGTATCATTGCTGCTTGTACCATCTTTGATATTTTCCCGCCACAACTCCAATAACTATAACAAAAATAGATTTAAGAGTGTTTCAGTGAAGGCTTTCTCTTTTTATAATTATGTTCCATCAAATTATTTTACTCACAAAAACACATCTTTGAAGACTATACGACTTCACCTTTATGCACTGATGCTGCAATTATTAAATCAGTCATTCTTTTGTTATATATCAGGCCGTGGACGTACCTTCAATACATGAGTTTCCAAAATGATCACATCTATCTAGTCCCGCTGCTTTTCAAAAGCATTGAGATAAATAATTACTCTTCCTTTTGGATGGTTTTGTTAAATATGTCTGCAGGTATGTCTTTGTGAAATGTCCTTTTAGAAATGTAACGGTTAATATGACCTATATCCCAATTGGTCTACAGGGGTCTTTGTGTATGACACCGACAAGAATGCCACCACTGCCACACAGAGAGCATGTCATAATAAGCGACTAACTGTGTGACATGGCATAACACAGGTCATGGTTCGGTTGTTTGTTTAGGGCATCGTAGATGGAAACTAACAGGCTGCGAGTCTACTTTGCTATTTTTTATGTTGTTGCATTTTTTTGTTGCTTTCGACTTATTTCTCTATATGAAATATTGACGGTGTGTTGCACGGCCATTTTTATTTTGCGCCTGTCCACCCAGTGCATCCGACTTCGACATTCATTTTATGTAAAAGGTTGCTTACTCCTGCATTTTCTAGGGGTTTTTGCTTCCCCACGGCCTACGCTGTGATTGGGATCGAACTCAGCACCTTTTGGCTGTGAGCTGTGTCACTTAACCATTAACCCACGCCGCTCCCCACCCCCCACTCTATTTTTCTCTAATGTTTGAGTCTATTAAGATGGACTCGTACATCGGTTGACCACCTTTCGCGGCCCTTGTCCCAACGCAGCGGAGTAATAAGCTGCTTGAGCCTACCCAGCTAAGCAGGAACTCTTCATCCCGGCCACATCCAGCTCATGCCTGAACTGGGGGGACATGCACAAAGGTATACGCCCCTGTAGAAGTACAGGTCGACTAAGACTAAGACTAAGACTAAGACTAAGACTTAGACTAAGACTAATATAATCTACTGCATTTTTAGTGTATTCTACGTGCGTACACAAACTAAAAGAAACTCTTCGAATCGCATCCGCACATATCAAACTACTTATAATGGTTGTAATGGTTTATACTTATAATGGTTTATACTTATAATGGTTGTAATAGTTTATACTTATAATGGTTGTAATGGTTTATACTTATAATGGTTTATACTTATAATGGTTGTAATAGTTTATACTTATAATGGTTCTTATGGTTTATGCTTTTATTGGTTGTAATGGTATGCACTTATTATTGATTGTAATGGTTTATACTTATAATGGTTGTAATGGTTTATATTTATAAACCGACTGTCTCCATATAGCTCGATCCTCAGCAATTTCTTCCCTCGAATGGGAAATCGCATGATTTCATGTCCCTCTTGTATACTTCCTTGAACCGAAATGTGGGACGGACGATTTTTCAAACTCTAATATATAGATGTGGCGTCACACTCAGATCCTCCCTTGTTTACTACCTTTATGCTCATGTGTATGTGATGGCGTCAGCTTTATAGATCTCTGCTGAGATGGCTCAGGTCCCATTACTTTGTCTTTTGAGAAGAGGTCAATCGTGTCCCTGGTGCCCTGCTTGGTGATGATCATCCATTCTCTCCTTCATTCCTATGTACGTTAGATGATTATTCTTAGTTACGTTAGATGATTATTCTAAGTTACGCTAGATGATCATTCCTATTTAATTTAGATGATTATTCCTATTCACGTTAGATGATTATTCCAATCAACGATAGATGATTATTCCTATTTACGTTAGATGATTATTCCTAGTTACGTTAGATGATTATTCCTATTTACGTTAGATGATTATTCCTATTGACGTTAGAGTGATTATTTCTATCAACGTTAGATGAATATTCCTATTTACGTTAGAAGATTATTCCTATCAACGTTAGATGGTTATTTCTAGTTACGTTAGATGGTTATTCCTAGTTTCGTTAGATGATCATTCCTATTTACTTTAGATGATTATTCCTATTCACATGAGATGATTATTCCTATAAACGATAGATGATTATTCCTATTTACGTTAGATGATTATTCCTAGTTTCTTTAGATGATTTTTCATATTTACGTTATATGATTATTCCTATTGACGTTAGAGGATTATTCCTATCAACGTTAGATGATTATTCCTATTTACGTTAGATGATTATTCCTATTTACGTTAGATGATTATTCCTATTTACGTTAGATGATTATTCCTATTTACGTGAGATGATTATTCCTATTTACGTTAGTTGATCAATCGCCTCTTCATTAACAGCAGAAGGTTTATTAAGAACCTTAGCAGCATTTTCGGTCCATCTTACCAGTAGCTTATTTTTCTCACTGATTATATAATTGCCGTCTTCACTTAAGAGCGATGCCAGATCTAATCTATATGGACCGTTGACAGCGTACAGTGCGCTATACTAACTCTTCATAACATGCATGTCAGCAAAAGTCTCTTCAGCCTCCTACTGAGCCACGTATTCTGCTTATCACGGACATGTCGCTGTACAGTCGCTCGAGCTCTTGTGAATGCATTCATTTTTGCTACAGACTGGGGATCGTTAGTGTATGCCCGGTGGGCATGGTGCTTCTCGTCTACCTGGGTCTTGATCAATTCACAGTTATCATCGAACCAATCTTAATGGTTTAGTTTAGAGGTACATCGAGCATCGGCAGCAGTGGAGTTAACCGTTTTGATAAAGGTGGCCCTACTGAATTCTATGTCAGTCATAGCATCGTCCGTTTTATTTAGCTGATCCTCCGGAGTTTGAACAAATAAATGTCGTATGAGTTATCTCTGAGAGTGGAGATGTTGAGAGGTTTGATTTTTTAGTGTTTCTTGTATGCCTACTGGTGAGATAAATAGTGAGATAACAATTTGGTATCTATTATACTCTGTGAGATAACTGCATTGTAAGTATTATACTCTATTAGATAACTGTATTGTAAGTATTATCCTCTGTGAGATAACTATATTGTAAGTATTATACTCTGTTAGATAACTATATTGTAAGTATTATATTGTGTGATACTTATAATTTTAAGTTACAGGTAATCGACATCACAGCACTCCGGGCAGACAAAAACATACTCAGTCTCTATCTCAGCAAATGACGACGAATCTTGTCTGAGGTTACCTTATTACAAACACAATTCTCATTGTGGAGACTAATCAACATTTCACACAAATTTGATGGAGTTGTTATCCAAACGAGGAGTATTCTTCGCTCTACTGGCAGCACAGCTGATAGTGCTATCAGTATTCCTCTCACAAAATGGACTCATATCTTGGTCGTCTCTCAGCACTACGCATGTTTGCCATTTGGAATCAACCAGTCCCTCACTCACTCCAGATTTTAGTAGTCAAACCATGACTCAGGAAGGAGTAAATATACATTTAAGAAGCAGAACTATGGAGAGAGACACGCCTAGCACTACTAACGATAACAATTCTTCTGTGGTAAGCAATACACGAGCGAAGAAGAACTTATTAAGAGACTCGACTGACAGCTCGAATGGGAAGGACATAACCCACATTGATAAAAGGTAATACATTTTCTCGTTAATTTCTTTTATGTGTTTCAAGATTGTTAAAGAAGTTCTAAAGCAAAAAAAAAAGCTTTCAGGTATAAAGTGGTACACGCTTCATTGTACTAACTACACCTCAATATTTGATAAGACCTGGTGGCCAGTATCTTCCCTCGCTGAATTATCATCCCAAATCGTGAGTCAGGTATTTATCGTGTAAGTAAAGATGATGGTAACACGTCTGGGTTACATATTAGGAGAAGGCCCAAATGTTTCCTGACCAACGGCACACTAAGGGTGATGTGGTCAACATCACGCCAGACAACATTACTTTTCCAGATCATCCTGGTACTTACATTTCTAAGCTGTTTCTAGCCCAGGGCCGTTTTGTGGTCGGGAAAATCCCGCGGCAACTGGAGACCGAAACCTGATCGTTCCGCTAGGAAGTCTGTGTACTTACCACGATACCTCGTCTCTTCACACATCGTCTACATAACGTGAATGGAACATGGAACTTTTGCAAATGCTCTAACCACTCTGCTGTCCAGACTTTAGTACTTACTTATGGCATTCTTAGTATCTCATGGAGCATTGATGGTGGACAGGCAGTTATCCCACTTACAGGAAGCCTGAACCCATGCGCGTGATGGGATGTCTCGGTGGAAGGATCGTGATTTCTCACTAACTCTTTGCTTATCTCTCCCTGTCTCTTTATGTATCTATTCTTCTCTGTATTTTGCTCTCATTTCTCTCTATCTTTCCCTATTTCTCTCTCCATCTCTTGTTATTTCTCTTATTTCTCTCTCTCTCTCTCTCTCTCTCTCTCTCTCTCTCTCTCTTTCTATATATATATATATATATATATATATATGTAACCTTTATCTATTTCCTTCTTTCTCTGTCTCTCGATTTGATTCTCTATTAAATATATATATATATATCTTGGACTCTATTTCTCTCTCCCCTTTTATATCTCTATGTCTCACTCTCTCTCTCTTTCTCTCCTTTCAATCTTTCACCACAAAACCTCTTGTGCAGACATAACAAGCCTCAGTCTTAGCTCGGGTACGTCCCTAACCAGACGCGTGACGGTGGACCTTGTAATTGTTGGACGGCAGGTGTCCTGTTCAGAATGTGGCAGTTAATTGGAAGCGTCCAGAACAAGAGTAACTTATCCTGACACATTTTCAGAGGACAACCCCCAAACCCCACCCACCATCCGAAACACCCCGTGCCTCCATTTCTTTTTAGGATAGCGACAGATGCAGAGAAAGTCCTATGTCGGTCTCCTAAAGTGTGAAATTCCAACAAGAGGGGGGGGGGGGGGTGGGGGGGTGGGGGTGGGGGGGGGGGTCGTAACAGACCGCACTGTTTGCCCTGGCCGTTATTCTAACTCAGAACATTCTCACACTTATCCACATCATCATTTCAAATAATATAGCACACATCAGATGGCAAATTTATTACATAATATTCATATCAGAAAAATGTGTAGTGGAATTACAAACACAATACAATACATATCATCTTAACTAATTATTCCTATGTTATATATAAGCTAATATAACTATTAAATAAAGCGGAAAGTTTAAGCATGAGTTATTGATGGAATTCCCAACTATCTAAATCCAGTTCTATTGCCTTGAAATTACATCACACACACGTCGCCTTAACTGCGTCCTCAACACACCTTATCAAATACTCTTCCTCACTGAAATCCCCTCAGGCGGGCGATCTCGACATAACTCGTTCACAATGTGTCCTTGCTTACAAACACACGTTCAGATTATCTATTAATGCAAAACTTACACACCTATTTGAGCGATCCTGTTCTATCACTAACATTCGTTCAACAGTCTATCAATCCCTCCTCTACCTAAGTCGGTGAGTTAACATACTATCTACATTCAGTCTCTCTCTCTCTCTTTCGCTCTCATCTCTCTATCTAGTCTCCTCTCCATCCAGCCTGCTGAGCTAAACTTTCTCTCGAGTTATATACACTCAAGCAAAGTCCGAGCTCGACCAATGGATTTCAGGGAATGACTATATTCAGTCTTAATGGAACGAAACACTCTGCACACCTGTCACTCATTCTCTCGCAGCAAGCCCCGCTGCCATTCCGTCTGTCAATCAATCTCCCCCTACCCAAATCGGAAGGCCAGTGGTCAGCTCCTACCTGTCCACATTCCTTACCCCAACTCTGTTCTCCTTTGTTGAGACGGTGAGTGACCTTGACACGCATTCAGGTAGCTTTGAGCTTTAACATGTTCAGGTATCAGCATCACCCCTGTCCTAAACTCCCCTTGCTCCGGCGGGAACTGTTTCAGGTCTTTTCATTATAGCCCCCAAGACAGACTGAGATACGCGGGGACAGTGGAGGGACGCATTGATCCAAATATCATGTATCGTACAGGCAGAAAAGCCACAAGCAATCTCTCTATAAATAACATTAAGGCGGGGACTGGTCAGGCACAACATACTGACCAGGACGCCGTGGCAGATTAGACTCAATTTTCTGACCAAGACCACAGTCTTTATTCCATGCAGTGTTCCATGGAAACAAGCTCGCCAACGAGATGTGGATCAGCGTGATGCTCGTCGCAGTTAGTGTCACGTAGATGTTGTCAAGCAACGCACGACAGCCTGGAGGACCCAAGTATACTTTCATCAGTACACTCGGGATGTGAGAAAAGATACTGCAGCCCGCCCCTGTCGAAGACGGATGTGTTGGACCGAGAAGTGAAAATATCTCTACACCCTGCTGTTACAAAGCCATTTTCATGGCTTGGTAGATTGAGAACGTTCGTAGAAGAAGAAAAAAACTGCAGCCCTCCACTTGACGCCTTGTGACAAGGTCAGGGATCTTGCAGAGATCCCGACAGTTTCCCTAAGATGATCCAAATCATGATCCCGAACCAAGGACTTTTGAAATCTTATTGAAACTTGTCTTTATAACGATTCAAATAGGTCAACCTAAACCAGGCAGGTAGGAAGCACGGAGATTGGTGAGTAAGAAAGACTAACTCAAGGTTCAGACAGACTTTAAACGTATCTGTCATTTCCAACAAAGTTCAGCCTTGTTCCTAATGTAACTTTTTAGTGTCCGAAATCAGATGAAGGGTACGTTGTCTAGCTAAAGGACATAATTACTGTCCTTCATTATCGACTCTCACTATGCATAGTTTAGAACGCTGTTCTAAATGCTGGGTATGTGCACCTCGCTTGTCAAACTTGAGAACTAGTCATTAAATGCTAACGGAAATTGTAGGCAGAGGCTGAAATTGTGGGGAGAGAAATATTTTAGAAGGCTGGTGTGGAACATAGCAAAACCAAATCCACCAACGCTATTGAGGCCAGTTGTTCGGATAATTGTCGGTGAGAATGTTTTGGAAGAAAAGGATGAATCTAGAAATGAAGCGTTGGAGTGTTAATGGTCAGATCATAATAATTGTCATACAAATTGTCCACGCATGGGGAGAGTTTAGGACCACGTGACTAGCTCTCTACAGTAGCCATGAAAGGAGGCGGAGCTTAAGGAGATATATAAGAAGTTATGCTGCAGAGAATGCAGATTCGATTTTGCAGTAACGCAGACCCAATGTACATGTAGAGTTTGTTGCTTCATTTCTAAGAATTGTGTTTAAATGTACATGTAGAGTTTGTTGCTTCATTTCTAAGAGTTGTGTTTCAATGTACATGTAGAGTTTGTTGCTTCATTTCTAAGAGTTGTGTTTTTGGGGGTACCTGAATGTTCTTACAATGAGAAAAGAAAATCGGTGAAGTTGAAGGTTTGCACTCAATTGCCTTTCAGCTAACACTGATTGACTGACTCCAGTAAGTGTCTGTCGAACGTCAGTGTGACACTAACAGGTCGCATTCTTTTTTCGATTTCAGAAAAAAAGTGTAGGCAATGACACCCAAACTTGTCGAAGCCTTGATACGTAGTGAGAAAAGGAATTTCAAAATTATATGTAAGAAAAAGGTGTAGAAATGACACCCAAACTTGTCGATAGGCTGTCAGAAGAACGGAGTGTAAAACGTTACTGATAAGAAACACGTAGGCAAGAAACCAATAATCGCATCTAATCGCAATAAATCAATATTTCTTATTCTACAACGATACTGGAAAGAAGAAAGCTGCCTGAGATCAGACACTCTACAGAAGACGAGAAACAAGCACCAAAAACATAGTTAGAAATTAGATGATGTTGTTAATGAAGAAATACATTAAAATTGATCAAGCGATTTTTAACTTGGTTTAGTTTACAGAGGCAACATCTGGCTATGTGCCAGCAACCTCTGGGAAGAGAGCTTTGGTAATGGTAGCTTAGAATGTAATTAGGTCATCCTTTCACGTTATGCCAAAAATATATCACATTGTTTTTGTGAAAGAATACATTTTCGAGTTGCATTTATGTAAATAGGCATATGGAAAATAAGTTGGCAACTTGTCTTAATAATAATTGGTCCCGGTGACCAGAACTAGTAGTTACGCTGAGTGGGTTTGCTAGTCCTTCTCAGCGTGGTCAAATGATTAAACTTACTCATTGCTGGCATACGACAAAAAACGTGATGGAAAGAAAGCTTTGTGCTGTCCAGAGACATGCCGATCGGCACCTCTAACTCACTAACAACTGCGAGTCTATCCCTTTCTCGCCGACAACAGTTTCTGCCATGACGTGCATCGTCATCATGATCCATCATAAGAACCTTTTCAGCCCCATATGGAGCACATGCTAACAGCACCTTCTCATATTCTGAGCCATCAGTTCCATCTCTATACGCATTGTCCCAGTTCCATTTATGTTTCTTTCAAGCTGTTTTCTTCATGTGTGTTTGCCTCTCTTGCCATCATGACTCCATAACAGAGGCGGTCTTGTCATGTTATTATCATGTTTGCTTAATGTCAGTTTATTCTGCCTCTACTTCTCATGCCTATAGGACTCATTACAGAGACGGTTTTGTCATGCTATTATCTGGTTCCTTAATATGAGTCCTACCCAACGTCAGAATCTTTCCTTCATATCCTATTTCCTTGATGTATATCCGTTTATTTCCAAGAGCCATATTTTCTTTATCTAATTATGTTATGGTACTAATTTTACTTATGTTTTTTTTTTCTTACGCAGGAAAACTACAAACCAGGCTACATTTGACCAATCCGGTACCTTCCAGTCAATTGACAATAAACAAGCATGGATCTACTCCGCCTACTTCGATCACGTGGCTGCTGAAAACGGAACACCATTGGTCCGATCCTTTGCGGTGGTGAAGAGAGAATTGATAGAAACTATTTACTGCCGCTTCATCTTTGATAACACCACAACAACATCACGTGGTACTATCACATACTTTCCTGAATCACATAATAGAAGGTATGTGTTATCTATGATACCCTCTATGATATGATATTTTAATTCGAATACATGTTTCGGTGATTTACATATAACTTCACTATATCCGTATTAACACTATTACGAGACATGTTCAAATGCCACTAGACCAAGCTGCAACAAGTGAACATATGTACGATGCGCATGATGAAGTGATCACTTCTGGTGTAAACATCACGTACCAACCGTCATGTTTGCACAATTTCATTATCCTCCGACTCATAGTTTCCTCAGCAGACCGTTGAAAACATGCCGGGTGTGATACTGAATCCGTCCAGAGTTGATCAGCGAGCGGTGATTCGGTTTCTAACAGCTGAAGGATGTCGACCAGTTGACATTCATCTCAGAATGCAGGCAGTGTATGGTGACAAAAGTGTGTCGAAGACAACAGGGAAGAACTGGACAATGATTTTTAAAGAAGGACGTGAGTTAACGAAAGATCTTCCGAGACCAGGTCAGGCGCATATTGTTGCGTCAGAAGATGCCATCGCAAAAATTAATGCAGCAATTCGGGGGGGGGGGGGGGGGGGGGCAGTCGCCGGAGCTTACGTTCGCTAGCAGAGGAATTCGCTGTGTCGTTAGGGACAGTTCAAATAGTGTTTAGCAAGAAACTGAAGTATCGGGAGGTGTTTTCACAATTGGTGCATCGGTCGCTGACCAACCACCATAAGGAAGAACGCATAGGATGGGGTTTGAAGCACTTGCTGCGATACGAAGAAGAGAGTGATTCATTTCTTTTGCGCATAGTGGCAGGTATTGAATCGTGGTGCCACCACTTTGAGTAGAGCAGCAAAACTGCTAGCATGCAATGGAAACATCCCGGATCACCGAAACCAAAAATATTCAAGTCACACATTTCCGCTGGTAAGGTTATGCTGACAGCGTTTTTTTTTTTTATCAAGACGGACTTTTGTTGGTAGACTTCAAAGAGCCTGGCGTGAATATCAATGCCATCCGCTACAATGACACACTAGACAAGCTGCATACAGCAATCAAGAATAAACGACCCGGCATGCTTTCACATGGTGTGATTCTATTGTACGACAATGAGCGTTCACATGTCGCGTACATCGTTCAGAAAGCGTTAGCACGGAAAAGGTGGGAAGTACTGCCACGCCCATCCTTTAGCCTCGATATGTTCCCTTGTGATTTCCATTAGTTCGGACCTCAGACCCTTAAAAATGTCTGAAGAAACAAAGATTCACTCCGATACAGACGTCATGGCCTCGGTTACTAAGAGGTTTGAAGAGCAACCAAAATCATTTTTTTTCTGACGGCATCCGCCGTCTATCCAAGCAGTGGGGTGCGTGTCTAACTACCCCTGTGGCATGTTTGCTTCAAAACAATTGTTATATTTAATTATGTCACACCAGATGATGTAACTTTCATATGTTTGTAGTAACGCCACTGGGTCCGGTTTCATTTGAAAACGCCTCGTAGCTTGCATTGCAGTCCATGGCAGTCTCAACATTTTTCTGTAAACCACATTTCCGCTGCTTTGAATGATCCCTGTGTCTGCCTGCTGATTGTTCATCACTCGATGTCCTATGTCAGCATTGGTTCCTTAACGAAGAGATACACATATCTTACTAGGAGCCTCTTATACCTCTTGCAGCTCAGGTAGTCAACAATGTCAATATTTCTTAACCATACAAGTTCCTTTCCTTCCCTACCCACCCTACCTCCCCACCCCCTCCATTTGAGCAGCCAATGATATTGCGGTACATGTCACTTAATTCACCCCAAACAGAGTTCCTGCTGTTCACCATATATACTTGACAGCTGATGATTTTAACGGGACATTCCATTTCAGATTACGGGGCTGACGGATCGATGTAATTTTATTTTAAATAAATAAGTAAGAACTTAAATAAAGATAAGATGGGCAGAAACGATTGTTATATTCAATTTCAGTATCGAATGCTTGTCAGCTCTTGAGACCAGCAGTATACAAGTATAATGATCTACCTGTAGGCCATGCGCGAGCCTTGTAGCCTAGTGCCTTGTCTCACAGGGATGTTCGTCCAACATTGTGCCTGCTGACATCTCCATCTATCCTGTCGTCCAGTCAAGAAAAACACAATTACATGGTTGTTATTGCATCGTCTGACAGTATGGATAATGCCAGGCTGCTGTAGTTACTGGATGCTACTCTCTTTATGGATAATGCCAGGCTGCTGTAGAAACTAGATGCTACTCTTCTTATGGATAATGCCAGGCTTCTGTAGATACTGGATGCTACTCTCCTTATGGATAATGCCAGGCTGCTGTAGAAACTGTATTATACTCTCCTTATGGATAATGCCAGGCTGCTGTAGAAACTGTATGCTACTCTCCTTATGGATAATGCCAGGCTGCTGTAGAAACTGGATGCTACTCTCATTATGGATAATGCCAGGCTGCTGTAGAAACTAGATGCTACTCTCCTTATGGATAATGCCAGGCTGCTGTAGAAACTGGATGCTGCTCTCCTTATGGATAATGCCAGGCTGCTGTAGATACTGGATGCTACTCTCCTTATGGATAATGCCAGGCTGCTGTAGAAACTGGATGCTACTCTCCTTATGGATAAGGCCAGGCTACTGTAGAAACTGGATGCTGCTCTCCTTATGGATAATGCCAGGCTGCTGTAGATACTGGATGCTACTCTCCTTATGGATATTGCCAGGCTGCTGTAGAAACTGTATGCTACTCTCCTTATGGATAATGCCAGGCTGCTGTAGAAACTAGATGCTACTCTCCTTATGGATAATGCCAGGCTGCTGTAGAAACTAGATGCTACTCTCCTTATCGTGAAAAAAACGTTGACATAATCAAAAAATTTATTGCTAATTTCAAATAAGATGGCAGAAACGTAAGCAGAAAGTCGCGGAAGCAGAATGTTTGCCAACCCAAAAAGTTGAAAAATGAACTATTCGGTGACGTCACTACCTCCCCCCTACCCTCCCCCTCCTCCAATCTGGTGTTACAATTATGTAACCGTGCTAAATATTGATATATTATCTACTTGGGGTGAAATCAGGGACAAGTACAAATATTCCTGAACGTTCAGCTACACTCTTTCGACATATCCGGGAAAACTAAAAACTTAACGCACAATCCAGATTATGTTCAAGATATCGGTTCAAGATGGCGTAGCACCCAGCGACTTAGACTCCCACCTCGCATGTTTACGTGAAATTATTAATTACAAATTTAGATCTGAGTGCTGCAATCACGTTAGGGGAACTTTAATATTTGTACTTCAACCTTCTGTAGTTTGATATCTATGGAATTATTCCCGCGGAGTGAGATTTGCACGTTTGATTGGTGCATATATGAAGTTACCCCCCCCCCCCCCCCCTTTTTCCCAACGTTGCGGTACACAAAGATGGCGTCTTATGTTGTTTCATCTAAAACTCCATTTTTTTTTTAGTAGCGAACGTAAACGACTGCTGTTTCTCGTCTCGTGTATTTCCAATAGCCCGAAGAGGTCGTAGGGGCATCGCATTTCCCTGCTGCCTGCTCAGCTTGTGACTAATGCATCTTTGTCATGTTGCTAACCTGGCGGGGTCCAACCCTCTCCCAGGAGAGTGATAACGTATCAATCCAGTATTGATGCTGATTTGTATTTTGCTTACGTCTTCTTTTCCAACCCCTTCTGGGTTGTTTTTTTTCAGTTATGCGAAATGCAGATTTTACAGAGGCCTCCAAGATCTGCGAGATTGTTTAACACCTTCAATGATAGCGGTTGGTAGAGATGTGTAGTCGTCCTAATTGCAGTGAGGGTGTCACTTAGATACTAAGCTATGTTAGGATGACTTGTCTGATGTTCGACACGGTTGTTGAACGCCAGTTGTGGCCTCATCTTCTCGCCTGAGTGCTCTGTCTCGATTTCGCTGTAAAACATAGTTACCTCTTAATTTCACAAGTTATGAATAAAATACAGCAAGCTGAAATCGTTGAAATAATTTAAATATGTCTTTTATAGAGTTCACGTAACCGCTGGCTAGACTGGCGAATGATCAATCAAATTAACCACATCGCTTGATCAGAACGGGAGGCCCTTGTGTTATGCTGAAGGCGTTCCATAGAATATTTCTTAAGAGACCAAAACCATAAAGAAACCATCAACAAACTACAGGATTAAAAGTGAAAAGAAATCAATAAAGGTAAATCTGAATGCACCATAGTCAAACAAAAGGATGCAATAATAGTGCTGCTACAGAACTCCTTTTAAAAAAAGTAAAGATAATATGCAAAATAAAATCTTAGAACATTATAAACTTTAATCAAGAAAAGCACGATATAGTATCGAAAGAGGTAGAGAAACTGATCATTGATGTCTTATGCATGATAAATATGGTCGAGATAGGGACGTTTCTCAAGTCTCTTTGGAGGGACATTCATAGATTTTGTCAAAGAGAAAGGAGGACAGACTGGCATCGGTTTAATTCACTGCAGAAATAACAGCTAGGTCTCTAAAGGGATCTTTCATTTGTATATGTACACATTATCAGGGAAAAAGCAAAAAATGAAACATCTAAATATGCACATTCCTATATGTGCCAAAAACAGCCACGGTGAACCCGTAAATTAAGTAATTCAAAGGCACATTGCAGCCGTCCTCGAATAAAGGTCAAAAGATAAGATATCCAAATAATAATACACAATTTTAACGTCACGCTAAGGAAATAAAGGTTATCCCTCCAGAACAATTTACTTCGTAGTTTTAGTCAGGGCCAGAAAAACATAAGAGCCTAACAGCTGTTACCTTGCTGCCAAGAAAACAAGCTAGGAATCACGTACACGCTTATCAAGACTGTACATGGACGAAACCAGAAGGAAAGAGAAACAACCAGATTGATTATATGTTAATACAGAAAAGGTGTCTTTCTTGCATTTTTTCCGCCAATAAATTTCCAGGTTACGGACTTTCATTGCGACCATCATTTCATGGTTGCAAGTTTCCTAATCAAACTGACAAAATGTTGTAAACGCGACAAACCTGCTGCCTTGCTGGTTTGACCGCCTGGTCGGCTGGGGACAATTGAAGACTAAGGATACGAACCTGAAGAAATGCTTGCTGAAAACGGAAGTATTGGACCGAAAGATGCTAATAAAACAGCTCGCTACTGCAAACCACGACACTGCGTATCTCATCCAAAGATTATCAAGGACCCGGACTATACAGAGAGACACCATAAGGTACCAGCACAGACAACGGTGTCCTTTGTACGAGAAACCAACCGGAACCGTGATCTGAGGATGAACAAAGAAGAAGAAGAAGAAGAAGAAGAAGAACAAGAACAAGTAAACGCAACAAACTAATTGTATATAGAACAAAGGCGATATCATGTGATCATACTGGAGAGGTTCAGAATACATTGGACGATCTATTTGACAACCAAGACGAACTGTGCCAGTGACGAACTGGTGTATTACAAGCGTCAACCCGTGTACTGTAAAGCTGTTTATCTTGAAGAAACGCATAAATAGGCAACACATACATTTCATAGAAGACAATGTGTTAGATGATTTTTTGAAAATTAATTTAAAAAAGAGGCACAATAAGGAGCTAAGCGTTTAAAGATTACACAAAGCAAACCATAAAAACGAATTGGTCAAGATAAGCAGAACAATAACAACGAATTGGTCAAGATAAGCAGAACAATAAAAACGAATTGGTCAAGATAAGCAGAACAATAAAAACGAATTGGTCAAGATAAGCAGAACAATAAAAACGAATTGGTCAAGATCTGGGGTAGTTCTCTCGCCGCAGCGACTCAATTTCAACCAGTGTTCGTAAAGCGATCTCAGTCCCGCCAGGCGGAGCGATAGCGCGGGCTTGCGGAAAACGCTCGCCTGCCTTTCCCCGTAGAGCGAATTGGGTGCGGTTTGTTGTAGCGGCTCCTCCCCCGAGGTGCGCTGGTCTGGTCCGTATCAGGAAACGTGGTCCGTCCGTGGTGATTTATCTAAGGCTTATAGCAGAGCTCGACAGTACGTCTCGCTGGTGGTCGACTCTCGCAAAGAGCTTGTGACCAGCAAATGGAAAGCAGGAATCGTGCCTCGAGGCCCTGCGTTCTCCTACGGAGAAGGGCAGGCCGGCAGGTTAAATTGTCTCTAGTCCCAGTGAAATTCATTGCCGAGGTCGTTGGGATCCGTTCTGCACAGAGCGCTGCCATCCCTCCTCGAGCGAGCCCAGTCGGTCGGTCGTCTGGTGCGTGTGGGAGGCCCCTGTCAGGCGGTCCTAGGTCGACGGAGTGAGAGACGGGTGGAACAAACCGTCCGTCCGTCCCGTCAGTCGGTCCCTGCGGCTGTCCCAGGGAGGCTTTTTACACACCCTTCCTCCGCCGACCGGTGTGTGCTGTACGTACGTCTCCGACAGATATCTGGTTGATCCTGCCAGTAGTCATATGCTTGTCTCAAAGATTAAGCCATGCATGTCTAAGTTCACACTGTCTCACGGTGAAACCGCGAATGGCTCATTAAATCAGTCGAGGTTCCTTAGATGACACGATCCTACTTGGATAACTGTGGCAATTCTAGAGCTAATACATGCTTACCAAGCTCCGACCCTCGCGGAAAGAGCGCTTTTATTAGTTCAAAACCAATCGTCGTTTCCCCTCGCGGGGTTGCGGCGTCACCATTGGTGACTCTGGATAACTTTGTGCTGATCGCATGGCCTCATGTGCCGGCGACGCATCTTTCAAATGTCTGCCCTATCAAATGTCGATGGTACGTGACATGCCTACCATGTTTGTAACGGGTAACGGGGAATCAGGGCTCGATTCCGGAGAGGGAGCATGAGAAACGGCTACCACATCCAAGGAAGGCAGCAGGCGCGCAACTTACCCATCCCGGCACGGGGAGGTAGTGACGAAAAATAACAATACGGGACTCTTTTGAGGCCCCGTAATTGGAATGAGTACACTTTAAACCCTTTAACGAGGATCTATTGGAGGGCAAGTCTGGTGCCAGCAGCCGCGGTAATTCCAGCTCCAATAGCGTATATTAAAGTTGTTGCAGTTAAAAAGCTCGTAGTTGGATCTCAGGCGCAGGCGGGCGGTCCGGCTCGCGCCGGTTCACTGCCCGTTGTCTCCTGCCCTACCGTCTGCCGGCTCTCTCCCACGGGTGCTCTTCGCTGAGCGTCCTGGGTGGCCGGCGCGTTTACTTTGAAAAATTAGAGTGTTCAAAGCAGGCCTCAGCTGCCTGAATAATGGTGCATGGAATAATGGAATAGGACCTCGGTTCTATTTTGTTGGTTTTCGGAACTGGAGGTAATGATTAACAGGGACAAACGGGGGCATTCGTATTGCGGCGTTAGAGGTGAAATTCTTGGATCGCCGCAAGACGAGCTACTGCGAAAGCATTTGTCAAGAATGTTTTCATTAATCAAGAACGAAAGTCAGAGGCGCGAAGACGATCAGATACCGTCGTAGTTCTGACCATAAACGATGCCGACTAGCGATCCGCAGGAGTTGCATCGATGACTCTGCGGGCAGCTTCCGGGAAACCAAAGTGTTTGGGTTCTGTGGGAAGTATGGTTGCAAAGCTAAAACTTAAAGGAATTGACGGAAGGGCACCACCAGGAGTGGAGCCTGCGGCTAAATTTGACTCAACACGGCCAACACTGAAATGACTGACATGCCGAGACCACTCTCCTGGGGTCTAATATGGAATTGGTGCTGGATTTAGACCCTCAGAAATCTGGGGTTATGCCCCCTGTGGCTCTGTTGGTCTGCATCCAGTGTTTGATAAAGGAATTGACGGAAGAGCACTATCAGGAGTGGAGCCTGAGGCTTAAATTGACTAAGCACGCCAATAGTGTAGAATGACTGTCAAAAGAGAGCACCCTCGATGGATCTAATAGTGAACATGTGCTGGTATTAGACCCACGGAAGACAGGTCAGTCTCCAAATCCCAAAATGAAATAGCGCCTGCTACGGTAATCTGGTCTTCACCCTGCAGAAATCGCAGGCTCCAGAAACGGCCATTGACAAACTAAAAGCCCTCTATTGATACGGTCTGGCTAATATTGAACGGGTGCTGGGAATAGACCCTCTAAAGACAGGTCAGTTTTACCGTACTAATGACAGGGCTTTGCTACGGTAATCCTGCTAAGCCCGAGAGGAGCCGCAGACATTTGATTCACGTACTAGGCGGAAAAACCAACGGAGCGAGGTGAGGGATTACGGCCGAACGCCTATAAGCCAAAAACCCCGCCCAAAAGCAGACCAGCACGAATGCAAAGGGAGGCTTCGACATGGTGGGGACCTGGGGGCCACGCTCCAGCCCCGCCCGGTCACGCCGCAGAATGAGGTCTCTGCCGTCCGCTGATAAAAGCGGGCGGGAAGCTGCTCGATATTCACCCCATACGGCGATGAGGAATGAAATCGTTTGTAGAAGACTTAGTTCTCGGTCGGGTGCCCTAAGCAGTAGATCAGCCACCTCACTGCGAACTGCTGAGACTTAACCCTTGACCATGAGATATGTCCGCCCCCTAGGCAGACAACATCTCCGTGCAAGACTAGGCTTGTCACCTGGTCAAATGCACTATTTCGAGAGGAATCACAGGTCGCTGACATTTGGTCCACGTGCTTGGCTGATAAGCTAACATCTGAGGGATTACGGCCGAACGCGCCTCTAAGCCAGAATCCCGCCCAAAATCTCAGCACCGCTGAGATGGGAGGCTACGACATGGCTGGGGCTTGTGTCCCGGCCCGATCGAGCCGCAGGAATGCACCTGGTAAAATGCACTCCTTCCTCGCTCTTTGCATCTGTCTGCTATCAGTCATTCCAATGGACGCAGAAGAGATGCAGTCCAGCGGACATTGCACCTCCTGTCCTATGGTAACAAGCTCCCGGGTGGCGGGGAATGCTAGGCGTACCATCACTGCAGATGAGCCGAGAAAATAAAGCGAGCAAAAAGATACCTCACTCATATGCATATGCTACGTTTCTGGCAGGACGTGACGATCCTGGCAAAAAGTCACACTGGACTGCATATCTTCCGGGATAGTACAAACTAGTACATAGTCCATCATATCATTGCCAAACGCTATAGACACGAGTAGGGAAGACTCGATAGTCCTGCAAGACAACTTCCCAAGAGAGACAACTCTGACCAAAAACAACTGCTGCCTTGCAGTCAGGCTGGGGACAGCCAAAGGCTAAGGAGGGCAACCCTACAGAAACGCCTGTTGAAATCGGATGCACTGAGCCACTGGCTAACAAATTAAATCAGTGCAACGTAAATATCGCTGTAAACAGCGTACGATGAAGAAGAAGAAGAAGAATTGGTCAAGATAATCAGAACAATAAAAACGAATTGGTCAAGATAAGCAGAACAATAAAAACGAATTGGTCAAGATAAGCAGAACAATAAAAACGAATTGGTCAAGATAATCAGAACAATAAGAACGAATTGGTCAAGATAAGAAAAACAAAAAAAAACGAATTGGTCAAGATAAGCAGAACAATAAAAACGAATTGGTCAAGATAAGCAGAACAATAAAAACGAATTGGTCAAGATAAGAAAAACAAAAAAAAACGAATTGGTCAAGATAAACAGAACAATAAAAACGAATTAGTCAAGATAAGCAGAACAATAAAAACGACACCCACAAGAACATAGATAAAAAATATGAAAATGGAATGAACAATAACATGTTTTGGAAGTGAAGACACAGATGAACAGAAACTTCCAAAAAAAAACAAAATGGAGCAAGAAGGGACAAGAAGGAGGGCGACACTCTTGATAGAGCGTGAAGAGATCATGAACATGTGGATGGAACACTATCTGGAGAGACACACAAGTAAACAAAGTAATAAAAGATTTTCATAATACGCACAGAACATGCAGCTGAAGAGATTCAAACGTGCCACGTGCTCATGTGCAGTTTCTTAACAATGCAGTGTCTACGTGACATTGATGATGACTCGTGGCCTGATTTCTGTGTTCAGAATTTGGTCCCGTAGAGAAACTGTCGTGGCCTGATTTCTGTGTTCAGAATTTGGTCCCGTAGAGAAACTGTCGTGGCCTGATTTCTGTGTTCAGAATTTGGTCCCGTAGAGAAACTGTCGTGGCCTGATTTCTGTGTTCAGAATTTGGTCCCGTAGAGAAACTGTCGTGGCCTGATTTCTGTGTTCAGAATTTGGTCCTGTAGAGAAACTGTCGTGGCCTGATTTATGTGTTCAGAATTTGGTCTCGTAGAGAAACTGTCAACGTTAATGTCTCCCTTGCCCTTTGAGAAAATCAAAGCATCCGTGAATCGACATTTTTTTCTCACATACCTTGCAGCCATATACAATGACTAGAATAATCAAGCTGTCGAAGGTGTGAGTTCTTGCCGTGTCGCTTCTCATCTGTTGAAGTATGAGTTTAATACCACTGAATCTGAAATCCTCTAAGTGGTAGTAAACACCAAGAGATGGACACGAAAAAGCTTGAATCATTGCATTATCAAAGGACGATAACGATTTATTTTCAAACCCATTGTAGCCGGCATTCGATGTAGAGATAGCAGCTGACCTGAACTTTGTTTATTGTTTCTCTTACAGTTATCTGCCCTCCTACGTGGATTGTCCACTGTCCAGTAATGCCCTACCGAAGTATGTGTCTATTAGCTACACGGAGAAACAGGTTCCAACCAATCGTCTAAAGATCCTGTATCCGGGACCTAGCATTAGAAACTTCACCGTCTGCTATTCTGTCCTATACAATAACAAAGATATTACGACCCAGCTCATCCAGTCGATAGAAATGAACCGGTTACTCGGAGCAGAGCATTTTATGGCCTACGTCCACGACGTTTCGCCAGATGTTGACCAAATTCTCCAACGCTACCAGGAAGATGGTTTAGTCACGATTCTTCAATGGCCGTTACCAACCAAAGGAAGCTGGTACTTTGCTCAAATGACTGCCATAAACGACTGCGTCTACAGAAATCGAAACATCTCGAAATTCGTGGTTGTTGTGGACACCGACGAACTCATCATCCCAAGAAACAACAACAACTGGATGGAGCTCATCAACAACGCTTCGTACCAAGATAAATATATTTCCCCATTCAGGACCTTTTCAGACCACAGCACTAAAGGTCTCAAACCACTGACCTGTTATATTTTCAAATCGTCTTTCTTCTACTCATACACTTCACAAGGTTTGAAGTTTCTTACTTCCGAGTTTAACTTTACAGAAAAGGAAAAAGACGATATTGCCAAATACAATATCCTAGGATTATCTCAATTGTGGCGATTTAAGAAAGTTTTCCAGCATTTAGTTAGATCTAAATACATCGTACGTCCTGAAAAAGTCAACATAGCAGGAATACATTACGTATACTCATTAGTCGACCTTGACAGTTGTCTGAAGGTGACTGAGAACATGGCACTTGTTCATCACTACAGGAAACATAATTTAGGAACGGGTGATATTCTTGATACAAGTATCCTAAAATTCAAGCAAAAATTGTATCCGCGTATCATGGAACAAATTACACGTTTTCCGAATATATTTCGGTAAAGTTGTATGTGCTCGTTTGTGGTGCCATAGTTTGAGTGAGTAAATAGCATAATGGGTAAATCACGGAGTCTCTTTCTGGACAGGCAAGTACATGTCCACTGACACTCCATTCATGTCGCACAAAGCGACACATGAGAGTTGTGCACATGGCTTACTAATGGAGATTAATGTACGATAATCCCTATGGGTAGATCCAATACAGAACATAATTACAGAATGGCAGAACGCAATATTAGAAAGATAGTTAATAAAAAAGATCTAGAGATTATAATAGATTATTCGGGTAAGGTGGATGAGGAAGTCCAGGTAGCAGTGAAAAAGGCAAATGCATCGTTAGGTAAGATACAAAGAAATATTAAACATAGGAGCATGGAAGTAATAGTCAAACTGTATAAAGAATGAGTTATACCTAGATTGGAGTAATGTGTGCCAGTGTATAGTCCTTATCGTTGAAGAGATATAAACATGCTGAAAAGGAAATACATAAGACCGATAAAACTGATAGTGGGATTTCAGAATAACGAGAACAGACTCAGAAAAACCCCCTTAGGAAAGAGAAGAATTCGAGGTGACTTAATAGTGGTTTAAAAGAAAATCAACGGAAAGGATAAATTAGACTATAACAAGTTTTTTGCAAAATACAGCCGCCTACAGGACAATAGGGCACAGTCACAAATTAATTTTAGAAACCTCCAAGCTAGATACCAGGAAATATTTGTAGTCAGAGAACGGTAAATGCGGGGGGGGGGGGGGGCGGGGGGAGGGGCTAGTGGTCTCGAGGTAAGGTGCTCGCCTCGAGTGCTGGAGGTCGCGGGTTCAAATCACGGTGGAGACCGGAATTTTTAACGTGAATCATCATGTAAATATTTCCCCTGATCTCTGAATATGGAAATCAGACACCGAATAAGAATAAGAATAACAATAAATATGGGTGTGTCTGAGAAGGCAAGCGGTAGAGCGCTTGCTTTCAGCATCAAATGTGTTAGGTTCAATCATCTCTATCGATGCTGTCTAGTCCACATATATATCAATAGATACACGACTTCCTGCTAATTAAGACAAGACACCGACCACACCATTGTTCTTTCAGCAACTATAAAAGGTTGAGACCTAGCTTATTGTATTCTCTAACACCTCCTCTTCGACAGTAGTGAGTGTCACATAACTGCCTTTACGTGACTAAATGTGGGTACGATCACTGATTGTTGACGTTGCATTTGGATCGGCAGGTTTTAAAAGGAAGCCTGGACACTACCAGTTCTTAGCCGACCTGTACTACTACAGAGGAGGATGCCACTGTGCAGATCACAGCTCTTGTGTCAGCTAGATGTAGCCAGTAAAAGGATTTGCTGCTTAGCGGACTAGACTCGAGCAGCTTATTACTTCGCTGCCTTGAGACAAGTGCCGCAGAGGATGGTTAACTGGTGTGCGAGTTCATCTTAATAGACCCAAACACTAGATTAAAGTAGACCCACAGCCTGTTAGACGCCATCTATGCTGCTCTAAACAATACACCTAACCATGGCCGGTGTTTTGCCATGTCACACAGTTAGTCACCTCTTACGACATTCGCTATGTGGGGAAGTGGTGTTATTTTTGTCCTTATCATACACAAAGACTCCGGCAGAACAATCTGCCAGTACAGTCTATTCCATTAGGTCAAAAAGAACGGATAAAGCAACTTGACCAACATCCCCGAAAACAGATAGGAACACCATGAACCATAGATAGAGTCTGCACAAAGGAAGACAGGAGAATGAGAGAATTTGAGAAAGTAACGTCAAGGACACTTCGAGTCGTCATCGCATTCGTCAGTGGTCTAAGACGAAGATGTGAAGAATACACACACACACACATACACAAAAGACGCAAATACGAGGCGTGTTCAAATGAAACCGGACCAAACTAAAATAAGTGAACATACGTACGATGTGCATGATGAAGTCACTTCTGGTGTAAACAGCATATACCAACCGTAAAGTTTGCAAAATGTCATTATCCTCCGACTCATAGTTTCTTCAGAAGACTGTTGAAAACATGGCGGTTGTGAAACAGAATCCTTCCAGAGTTGATCAGCGAGGGTGATTCGGTATCTAACAGGTGATGGATGCCGACCAGTTGACATTCAGCACAGAATGCAGGCAGTGTATGGTGACAAAAGTGTGTAAGAGACAACAGTAATGAACGAAAAGTTTAAAGACATTCAGGAGGATGTGCTATGCTTGGCTTCATCTACGCTCACTACTAAGAGAATCACGTCGAGTCCCATCTCATCAGTCAGACTGCCTCGAAAACAGCTAGTTTCCATGGAAGAGAGTTAATGGTCTTGGCCAGTATATTGTGCCTGACCCTGACGCGACGTCCCGGACTAGTGTCCTAGTTCCCTGCGTCATTAGCTTGTATTCAGAACTAGACATGCAGGCCACTGTGGATGAGTTGACAGCTGCATGCTTTAACTTTGGTCTTTCGGTCACCCACACGCACGCACCCTCACGCACATTACAAACAAAGTAATTCAAACAAAAGAAGTGAAATAAGCTGCTCCTGGGAAGCCTTACCCAGAACCAAATGTCACTGTACATGGTCAGTGACTTGCAGTCCAAGTTAGCTTTATCTAATGATGTTTGTCCATCACAAGTGATGAAGACCACTCTATTTGTTCAGCGGTATGGACAGTCTTTTCTCTTGCGGTGTCCGCTGAAATGGGTGACGTGCGCGGTGATTTGGATTAAAGTGAGGAAAGAATCACGCCTTTTTTCAACCTCACTCTCTGGTCCTGAGCTAACTTTGGCCAGTGGCAAGATATTATCGAGACGACTGGAGATAGCATAAAATGCAGATTTTTTCACATGATTTATTCCGGAAGCCTTTCCCGTAAACAGGTATCCTGCAAGGCAGCAGAGGAGGGATAACATCTAACGTTATCTGTCGTGCCTTTTCCATAACCACAAGAGGTCGCAGTGACATCACTCAGCGTGTGAGTGAGTCTGGCATCTCATCCCGGCTGTGTTCTGTTCATTTTAGTAGTGTCACAATTTCTCACACGCCAATTTCGTGAAGTTCAGCCGTGTGAACTAGGTCGTGAAATACGACACAGGTTTACACGTAGTGCGATTCATATAACCGAAGTCCAGACCAGGATAATCGGATGAAAAAAATCACAAATCGGAACGAATTAACCAGTCCAAACAGAAAACAACAACACGTTTCCATGAACGCAAGTGCAAGTTGTCGACTAGTGCGAATTCCAGGCAAACTCGTGGTCTTGGAACATCCATAATGAACTAAAACAGCAGAGCAATGTAGACCCGCAGCCAGTTACGGCGCCATCTTTGTTGCTTCACCTACCTTAACGGTGTCCATATCAAGGAACCGAGCCAATGTCGACTCTCGAGGTCCACAATTCAAATACAAAAGCAAGTGTTGCTTTTGGAAGACCATAAGCCCAAGTATAGGACCTAGGATGGAATCACTGCTACCCTTAAGACCAATGTCTATAGTGATGTGCTGTGCTGCTACCCACTCTTCTGTAGCCCTGCATGTCCAACACATAGCAGATATATCTAGAAACTTCTACTTTTTCTTCTTCTTCGTTGTTCGTTCTCAATCTTTCACTGCCGAGCCCTGACAAGAATGTTGCAATTATCAGAATGTAGTGCGAAGAACGGAATGCGTTGTGTTGTAGTTTTCAGCTTGACTGCGGTATTTGCACCTTTCGGGCCGGCACATCCGACTTCAGCAGGCATTTTTGAGTACCCAGTTGTCTTACCTCTTAGATACCTTCTCCTTAGCCAGTCATATCTGTTGCAGCCTATTATCTAGGATCACCAAATGGTGGTATAGAAGGGTCTTGGCAGCTCTGGTTTGCTGGCCCTGACGCTAGCAGTCAGCTATGGGTCGCTGACCACTGCAGCTCCTGCACTGCGGACCTGTGATCTAACCTGTATTCTGTGACTTGTTCTACATATAATTTTGGCTCACAGTAGAAGATTATCGGGTATTTTAACTTTTCTGTCCTATCTATCTCTCTCTCACTCTCTCTCTGTCTCTCTCACTGCCTCTCTGATTATTATCTCTCTCTCACTCTCTTGCAAGTTTTAACTTGGTACAGGTTTTAAACAAAGGGAGACAACCAAATATACGGAAAGAATGAAATGAGCATTCTGAACAATATAAATGTTCCTTATATTCTGCTGTCTGCTGTACAGGGCATGCTGGCCTTCACGACAGTCGTCGAGCTGACGTTCCTGTCAATAAAGGCACACCTTAAGGGAGCTGTTAGTATGTGCAGTGGTGTCATTCTGAGGTCAATGACTGCCTGAAGGTCGATCAGTGACTGGCTGTAGGTCGAACAGTGACCTCCTGTAGGTCGATCAGTGACTGCCTGTAGGTCGATCAGTGACTGCCTGTAGGTCAATCAGTGACTGGCTGTAGGTCGATCAGTGACGGGCTGTAGGTCGAACAGTGACCTCCTGTAGGTCGATCAGTGACTGGCTGTAGGTCGAACAGTGACCTCCTGTAAGTCGATCAGTGACTGCCTGTAAGTCGATCAGTGACTGCCTGTAGGTCGATCAGTGACTGCCTGAAGGTCGATCAGTGACTGGCTTTAGGTCGATCAGTGACTGCCTGAAGGTCGATCAGTGACTGCCTGTAGGTCGAACAGTGACCTCCTGTAGGTCGATCAGTGACTGCCTTGTAGGTCGATCAGTGACTGCCTGAAGGTCGATCAGTGACTGGCTGTAGGTCGAACAGTGACCTCCTGTAGGTCGATCAGTGACTGCCTTGTAGGTCGATCAGTGACTGCCTGAAGGTCGATCAGTGACTGGCTGTAGGTCGAACAGTGACCTCCTGTAGGTCGATCAGTGACTGCCTGTAAGTCGATTAGTGACTGCCTGTAGGTCAATCAGTGACTGCCTATAGGTCGATCAGTGACTGCCTGTAGGTCGATCACCCAATGTTTTGACATCAGGTACAAAACACAAGACTCAAATTGAGACATGGCTTTCTAAAAACAACAAACCCCATACATACAAACCCTGAAAGTTGCCATATCTAGAGATGGCACGAATTGGTGCAGGCCCCAAAGATGGAACTTCGCGAGGAACCTGCTCCGGGACATCCTCTACCATACACAACATGGAAGTCGCTGAACAGACTCCGAACTGGTGTATCACGGTGTAAGAGGAATATGAAGCGATGGGGATACACAGATGATGACACATGTGATTGCGGCGTACCACAGGACCCAGACCACCTGATGAACCACCCCAACCTCCAGGAAACACGCAATAGGCGCGACATGCTGGAAACAAATGACAAGGCAATCCATGTCTCTGAATACTGGATGCAAGATATATAACGTGGTGCTTGGATACGGAAATATATAATATATAATATGTAGGTCGATCAGTGATTGGATGTAGGTCGATCAGTGACTGGCTGTAGGTCGATCAATGACCGCCTGTAGGTCGATCAATGACCGCCTGTAGGTCGATCAATGACTTATTATAGGTCTAGCAATAACCATATTTAGATCGATCATTGACCAACTGTTGAATGTTATCTCTGTATTAGATGGAAAAGCAATCCATAGAATATTGCATTAAAAAAATGATGCTTGGTTCAAGCACATAGAAGAGTCTGAGAGAACGGAATACATGCATGTATAACCAGCGGACTATTGAAGCTATCAGTATTTTGCAACAAAGATAGT
Organism: Ariolimax columbianus; assembly: GCA_036924085.1. Taxonomy (NCBI): domain Eukaryota; kingdom Metazoa; phylum Mollusca; class Gastropoda; order Stylommatophora; family Arionidae; genus Ariolimax; species Ariolimax columbianus. Next base: position 36,891,388 of record JAVGWX010000014.1, read on the forward strand.
GCCGTAACTGGCTTCGGGCCTACATTGCTTTGCTGTTTTGGTTCATTATGGATGCCACCAGACCACAGATTTGCCTGGAATTCACACTAGTCGACGACTTACAGTTGTGTTCACGGAAACGTGGTGTTGCTTTCCGTTTGGACTGGTTAATTCGTTCGTTTTTTGTGATTTCTTCCGTCCGATTAGCCTGGTCTGGACATCGGCTATATGAATGGCACTACGCTTAAACCTGTGTCGCATTTCAACGATCTACTTCGCACGGCTGAACTTCACGAAATTCGCGTGTGAAAAAATTGTAACACTACTTGAATGAACTGAACACAGCCGGAGAGAGATGCCAGACTCACTCACACGCTGAGTGATGTCACTACGGCCTTTTGTGGTTATGGAAAATGCATGACACAACGTTAGATGCGATCCCATCGCCGCTCCCTTGCAGGATACCTGTTTACGGGAAAGGCTTCGGGAGTAAACCCTGAGGAAAAATCTGCATCCTATGCTATCTCCAGTCGTCTCCATAAATATTTTGCCACTGGCCAAAGTTAGCTCAGGACCAGAGAGTGAGATTGACAAAAGGCGCAGTTGTCTCTCACTTTAATCCAAATGACCGCGATGGTCATCCATTTCAGCGGACACAGCAAGATAAAAGACTGTCCACACGGCTAAACAAAGGAAGTGTTCTTCATCACTTGTGATGGACGAACATCATTTTGTAAAGTAGATCAAGCCCCTTTGGATTTACACTAACGTCAATTCTTGAAAGAACAGAACAGAACATTCATAGAAAGTTGGATTTTATTCTTAGTTTGTTCTGCCTAAGAATAGTCAGGTACCTCGGTTTAGGATTGGGTTAAATAGTTTACTAACTCTGTACAATCAAAATTTTAGTCCTGGATGTAAGACATTTGTAATCTTGGAAATATATATCGATGCTGCTACTGGTACTGCTGTTGTTCTAATTGCTGTTGTTCTAATTGCTATTGTTGATGTTACTGTTGCTATTGTTGATGTTGGTGTGTTTATCCTTAATTGTTGTTATTGTTGTTGTTGCTGGTGTTGTAGCTGTTGTTGATGTTACTGTTGCTATTATTGATGTTGGTGTGTTTATCCTAATTGTTGTTATTGTTGTTGTTGCTGGTGTTGTAGCTGTTGTTGATGTTACTGTTGCTATTATTGATGTTGGTGTGTTTATCCTAATTGTTGTTATTGTTGTTGTTGCTGGTGTTGTAGCTGTTGTTGATGTTACTGTTGCTATTGTTGATGTTGGTGTGTTTATCCTAATTGTTGTTATTGTTGTTGTTGCTGGTGTTGTAGCTGTTGTTGATGTTACTGTTGCTATTGTTGATGTTGGTGTAGCTATCCTAATTGTTGTTATTGTTGTTGTTGCTGGTGTTGTAGCTGTTGTTGATGTTACTGTTGCTATTGTTGATGTTGGTGTAGCTATCCTAATTGTTGTTATTGTTGTTGTTGCTGGTGTTGTAGCTGTTGTTAATGTTACTGTTGCTATTGTTGATGTTGGTGTGGCTATCCTAATTGTTGTTATTGTTGTTGTTGCTGGTGTTGTAGCTGTTGTTAATGTTACTGTTGCTATTGTTGATGTTGGTGTGGCTATCCTAATTGTTGTTATTGTTGTTGTTGCTGGTGTTGTAGCTGTTGTTGATGTTAATGCCACTGTTGTTGTTTGTGCTGTTTTTGATGTTGTTCTGTGCAACTCGTACTGAGTTTTTTTCCCGCTTGACCAATTTTCTCTTGTAGCAGGTTGCAGTGGCTCTTCTTATACCCCAATGTGCCTGAAGAAGGTATGATTGTGCCCTCCTGGCTTTAGTAATGTGATAGATTCTCAGCAGGTGCGCCTTTAGGGGGATCACAGTGTATATTCCCACCTCGTTTGCCAAGCTGCTGTAAGACATCATGAATCCAGGTGCACAACATGTACAGGTGCGGGGTCATGGTCAATATGTCGCACCTTACTCAGGCGTGAGTGACTTTGCACACATGCAGACGGAGGTCTTGGTCAAAATTTTGCACCTGGCTCAGATGTGAGCGACTATGCACACATGCACATGGGGTCGGAGTCGAAACAGAAAACTTACCTTTCTGAGCGGTGGTCGAGACCTGATGAAGTCCAGAATGACGACATGTGCGTTGTCCCTGACCTTGTGGGGGATGTCTCCGTCCACCTGGTGTGCAATTAGTAAGACAGATCAGTATCTGAGTCTATAAATATGTCTGGATCAAGCTCAGCCTATATTCTAAAGTCGCAAGGCATTTGATGACGAAAGGCTAGGTTAGTTTAACACCTTCTCTTAAAGTGTCCCGCTTTTCTATCAATTTACCTCATGCCTCTCTTGTGTTGATGTCTTGTGTTCAATTTCCGGGATTCCCATTATTTCCCTTTCTGTTCCGTTATTCGTTATGTATACTACTTGAGAGCAGATAAATATTGTCACGTGATCGCTGTCACTAAAAAACATTCCCCATGTGCACATGAAAGGCTAGTTACAATGGATCTCGACAAGTCTTCTATGACTTCTCTTCATTACGTAATCTGGCTAGTCTGTTGTTATTCATCACATAAATCTTTCCCTTCATGATATGTTAGACCTTTAGAGACATTTATTCTTGAACTGCTAATTGCTAAGTAAAGTATATGTACATTCATCAATTTAAGAAAACTTGGTATAGAGAAAGTTTAACATAGCGTCTCATCATCATCAGGTGCCATGCCGCTTGGCGTTGACGATCATGGACCTCCACCCGCTTCTATCACGTATGTCGTTAACCAGCTCTGTTGTTGATTGTCGCCCATGTTCTTTGCTCCGGCTGTCCAACATCTTCTCTCTCGGCCTTCCTCTGTCTATCTTTCCTGCTTTCTTTCCCGTTCATACGTGTTCTAATGCCCCTCTTCTCATAACATGTCTGAAAAAATATGACTGCCTTGTTCTGATCCATGCAATAAGGTGTCTGTGTTTGTGCCTCCTAGAGTTCTGTAAAATCACATATCCGTTGCTTCCAAAGATCTATGCGCTTGCTTGTTTATTGTCCATGATTCACTGCGATGTGTCAGTACTGGTTTCACGTAGCATCCACGTACTCTTTTTATCAGTTCCAGCGACAAGCCTCACAAAATTCAATTTCATGTTCTAGAAGACCGATTTTGCTTGGGCTAATTCTGCATTTAATTTCGTAATTGCATCTTTCATCTGATGTTAAGTATGTACCGTCTATGTATGAACATTACTCAATCCCATGTATCAGTTGCATTGTATTGTGGGAACACATGTGAGCCAACATGTCGGAAATACGGAGTAAATCAGTCAATTGTATCTTCTCACTAATAGCGTATTCTTCCTCTAACACATTTGGCTGTTCATTTGTTTCCGGTGTGGTCGTAAGCAAGTTGTTATGCCTTTTTTGGTGATGACTAAAATCGTCTTTTTGTTTCTAGTGAAGCATAGGCCGTCACTACAAATGAATCTTTTTATCAGGACGCCTGAATAGGAGCATTTTCCGCGACGGTTTCAATAAGATTGATATCACATTATGACGTTGCTAGTTCGATGTAAAAAACATATTTAATCACCTGTTATGATATATCTGGAAGGTTTACTCAATTAATCAATGAATACTTCAATCAATTCAGCAATCAATTAATTAACCAATCAAAAGCGTTTATTTTCCCATAGAGTATATTTCTTCAACAAAAACACACCAGGTCATCAGCCACGAAATATGTTCAGTTAAACAATCCTGAAAAAGGTACTATGAAATAGAAAGATGCATAAGAAAAGTCATCCGATTAGCAGTGAGAGATCAGATCCACAATCAGACGGTACAGTAATTTCAGACCGGAGTGGGTGCCAATCGTAATGTGGCAGTTTGACAATGTGCGCATAAAAAACAAAGATTGGCTATCATGACAGTCAAGGTAAGACAGGAAACACTGATCAATACCCACTAGGTGACCACTGACATTACAGTATAACACAGTCTATAGAACGGTAGAAGAGAAGCGACCAAGTAAGTAGGGTGAAAGAGTCTATACCCCAGGGTAGAGGAGAAGCGACCGAGTAAGTAAGGAAGAAAGAGTCTACACCCCAGGGTAGAAAAGGAGCGGCCAAGCAAAGTGAAAGAGTCTTCACCCCAGGGTAGAAGAGGAGCGACCAAGTAAGTAAGGTAAAAGAGTCTATACCCCAGGGTAGAGGATAAGCGACCAAGTAAGTAAGCTGAAAGAGTCTACACCCCAGGGTAGAAGAGGAGCGGCCAAGCAAAGTGAAAGAGTCTACACCCCAGGGTAGAAGAGGAGCAACCAAGTAAGTAAGGTGAAAGAGTCTACACCCAAGGATAAAAGAGGAGCGACCAAGTAAGTAAGGTGAAAGAGTATATACCCCGGGGTAGAAGAGAACCGACCAAGTAAGTAAGGTGAAAGAGTCTATACCCCAGGGTAGAAGAGAACCGACCAAGTAAGTAAGGTGAAAGAATCTATACCCCAGGGTAGAAGAGAACCGACCAAGTAAGTAAGGTAAAAGAATCTATACCCCAGGGTAGAAGAGAACCGACCAAGCAAGTAAGGTGAAAGAATCTATAACCCAGGGTAGAAGAGAACCGACAAAGTAAATAAAGTGAAAGAGTCTATACCCCATGGTAGAAGAGGAGCGACCAAGTAAGTAAGGTGAAAGAGTCTATACCCCAGAGTAGAAGAGAACCGACCAAGTAAGTAAGGTGAAAGAGTCTACACCCCAGGGTTGAAGAGAAGCGACCAAGTAAGTAAGGTGAAAGAGTCTATACCCCAGGGTAGAAGAGAAGCGACCAAGTAAGTAAGGTGAAAGAGTCTATACCCCAGGGTAAAAGACGAGGAGTGACCAAGTAAGTAAAATAGAAGACTACACCTCTAGATTAGAATAGGAGTTACTGAGAAAGGTAGAAGACTCTATACCCCAAGATAGTATACGAGCAACTGAGACATGTAGAAGACTTTACACCAGGAATAGGAATGACCAAGTAAATATAAGTTTTCAAATGGTGTAATCGCACGAAACTATATGCCGACGGTCGAAGAGGCCTTTTGGCTGCAGTGAAAAGAGAAAGACTAAAGGGATCAGGGGATACGCCGACAAGTCAGCCTCCTCATCATGGTTGTACGGTTTATGACAGGGACTGGATCGGCCTTTACAGTCTTAGTAAACTGTGTCAAAATATAAGAGACAGTTAGACAATACTGACGGGTCTACAAATACTGAGACACCAATGATGATGAATATGCATACTGAATTACAGACACTTACCATAATCTTATGCAGCGTGTATCTACGACATCGTATGTCATCTAGCAACATCTCAAAGGGTGTGAGTTCGAACTCCACTGGTGGCAGGTTTGTATGCTCAACTTTCTTCAGACAGACTCCCTGACGCAATGACCTCATCACCTGAACCCACATACACGCCTGGGGAAGATAATATTCAATTAACTGTGAAACCTTATGTTTAACTAGGCTAAACCGTTTATTTTCTACCTTGTGATATAGAGATATTATTTTCTTTCAATTCTACCTTGTGATATAGAGATATTATTTTCTTTCTATTCTACCTTGTGATATAGAGATATTATTTTCTTTCTATTCTACCTTGTGATATAGAGATATTATTTTCTTTCTTTTCTACCTTGTGATATAGAGATATTATTTTCTTTCTATTCTACCTTGTGATATAGAGATATTATTTTCTTTCTATTCTACCTTGTGATATAGAGATATTATTTTCTTTCTATTCTTATAACTTTAAGGTTCTGTGAGTTACTGGAGCACGAAATGGATGGGAGTAAACTATAGTAACACAGCAAACCTGCCAATCATGTAGTAAAAGACGATTAAACAGGGCGTGGTATGGCTCCTGCTACATCATGCTGCATAAACTTTGCTGTCTCGAATGCCCACGTTAAGTTGCGGGTTGCAGCAACTTTCCTCACATCCCCTGCGTGCTGATGAAGGTGGACCGAGGTCCTCCTAGCGTCTGTGTTATACTTGGCTTCATCTGTGTGTCGCTCACTACTACGGGAATCACATCAATCCCTCATCCATTTATATAGGCTGCCATGTAAACAGCCAGTTTCAATGGAGGGCTACTAGGAAGCTGAAGTAAAGGTCTGGGCCAGTATATTTTGCCTGATCCTTACTAACATGTCTGATCAGTATTGTGTGCCTGACCCAGACTAACATATCTGATCAGTATGTTGTGCCTGACCCTAACTAACATATCTGATCAGAATATTGTGCCTGACCCAGACTAACATGTCTGATCAGTATTTTGTTCCTGACCCAGACTAACATATCTGATCAGTATGTTGTGCCTGACCCTGATAAACATATCTGATCAGTATTTTGTTCCTATCCCAGACTAACATGTCTGATCAGTATTTTGTGCCTGACCCAGACTAACATATCTGATCAGTATGTTTTGCCTGACCCTGACTACCATGTCTGATCAGTATTTTGTGCCTGACCCAGACTAACATTTCTGATCAGTATGTTGTGCCTGATCCTGATTAACATGTCTGATCAGTATGTTGTGCCTGACCCTGATTAACATGTCTGATCAGTATGTTGTGCCTGACCCAGACTAACATGTCTGATCAGTATGTTGTGCCTGACCCTGATTAACATGTCTGATCAGTTTGTTGTGCCTGATCTTTTCTGTGGCAATACATTTCAAGCAATACCGCTCTCTGAGTAAAAATATTTTTTTGTTTGAATCTGGGCCTTCTTTTAATTAATTTGTAGCTATGCCCTCTTGTTCGTGTAGGTTACTGTACTTTGATAAACTTGTTACCGGTATTTCTCTTGATTATCTTATAAACCTGTATTAAATCACCTCGAATTCTTCGATATTCTAGACACTGTATGCCGATTTTGTAAAGTCTGTCCGCATAACTAAAATTATGGGATCCAACTATCAATTCTGTCGCACTTCTTTGCATCCTTTCCTGCGTGTTTATATCCCCTCTACGATAAGGACTGAACATCTGTATACTAAACGGTAAAAATTAGATCTAACTAATGCTTTATACAGTTTGACTATGACTTCCTTGCTCCTTTGTTTAATTTTTCTTGTTATCATATCCAACATTGCATTTGCCTTTCCACTTCTACCTGGACTTGCTCACTCACCTTACCTGTATGATCTATTTTAACCTCTATATCTATTTCCTTTACTATCTTTCAAATATTGTTCTCTCCCATTCTGTAATCATGTTCCCCATTGAATATACGCATGTTTCCAGTTAACCAATGTTCTTTCTATTTCTGAACTTCCCCACCTATTCCATGTGAATGTAACTTCCTAAACAATCTTTGATGAGGTGCTCTATCAAAGCGAATGGATAGACGAGACGATGAAAGAGGACTAACCCAATCTGCCCTTTGAAATTCCTCCAACTTTTGCGTGCTGTCATCTTGCTGTTCTAAAAGATTCTGTGAAATTAAAAAAATGGGATAAAAATAGGCCAATATGTCATGACACAATAACAATGATGATGAAGCGGTAAGAGACCAAACAAAACCAAGTCACAGGAACGTCAGCAACTAAAGACACGGGTTAAAAAGTTGTCACAAAGGTAGTATCTAGGGGGAAATAATTGAAATATGTAACCTTAAAAGCTTATCGAAACAGCATACTAAGGAACACTGTGCCTGGCGTTTGCAATATCCTCATTCAAACCATTGCTATTGAAATGACAATATTTAAGCTAAGAAGCCAATAAAGATGACATGGATAAATGAGCAAAGAATAGTAATACTGCAACGTGCGAGGCATGTCCTAACGGTTGACTAAGAGGGCTGAGCATGGGGCTGGTTTCCAAATGCTGTAGAAACTATAAGCAATGCGAGCTTTAGTAACCATGGGCAGGTCAACATTTGGGGACTTGGCTTATTTTGTTAAAAATATGTGCTCCACAGAGAGCTGACACAGTTGGGATTAAATAATTTATGATGGATATGTGTGGCTGAGTAGCAGAGTGACACGGCGCTCGCCTCTCATGACTTGGTGACAGAGTTCAATACGTGTTATCGGCTCGCTCTAAGGTCAGTGTTTCCCAAGCTTTTCGCGCCTAGCGGACTGGCGAAAATAAAAAAACATTTTCGCGAACATTAAGAAGTACAGATACTTGTGTAGCGGACGTCATTTGAGTTTAAAAATTAGCCAATCAGATCTTAGATCCCTTAAAGCGATCGCCACATTCATTCTTCTTCGTCGTTGTTTCTGAAAATTGGGCTGTGTCTTCTATTATAGAGAGGCTGCGATATTAGCGGCTTTCGGCACGACACATCATATTTCAGCTGTCTTTTTTTTAGTACTAGGTTTGCATTTTCACTGCGATCCCTATCCATTCGACAGACTACTATAGTGATTAGTGCAGCCTGTTTTCACATGAAGGTGGAAAAGGGTCTTAGTCCGCAATGCTACGCTCACCATGATGCAATCAGTCCGATGGCTGTCGTCAGCTCCGGTTAAGGAGTTGAGCTACAATAGCTTTTTCGGGAACCGTAGAAACCTTCTGCAGACCAGCAGCGGTCCGTGGACCGGCAGTTGAGAAATGCTGCTCTAGTTGACCCAGCTGTAAGTAGAAACCTGGATTACTGCCAGGGACAAAGCTGCAGAAGAGAATGGAACTGATCACATGACTTAAAAAACAGCTGAGATCTAGTATATGTTAACTCTGTAACACTTAATCCCCGATATCAGTCTAAAATGACAATACCTTTGCTTAGATATGTTTGAATTGAAATGCTGTTTCAGAAATACCAAACGAATTATGACATAATTTTTGTGTAAACTTTGCCAAATAAGACAATTAGATTGGCGTATTGTGAAACTAGAGCCCGATAATCTTCTACTATGAGCCAAAATTACGTGTAGAACAGGTCACAGATTGCAGGTCAGATCACAGGTACTAGGGATTATAATAGATAATACAGGTAAGGTGAGTGAGAAAGTCCAGATAGCTGTGAAAAAGGCGAATGCAATGTTAGGTATGATTACAAGAAATACTAAACATAAGAGCAAGGAAGTGATAAACAAAACTGAACAAAGCACTAGCTAGACACAGGTTAGAGTGCTGTGTACAGGTATGGAGTCCTTGTCGTAGAGGGGATACAAACGTGCTAGAAAGGTTACACAGAGGAGCGACACAACTGTTAGTGGAGATTCTGGAATGGTAATTATAAGGTTAGACAGTGTCCACAAAAGAGCAAGATTCGTAGTGATTTAATTCAGTTTTGTAACATAATGAAGGACCAGATTAATTAGACTAAAACCAGTTTTCTCAAAGTCCTGCTACATACAAGAACAAGAGGGCACAGCTACAAATTAATTAAAGAAAGGTTCAGATTAGATACTAGAAAATATTTTCTTAGTCAGAGAGTAGGGAATGCTTGGAACGCACTGTAACAAGAAATAGGGGAAGCAGTGTCAATTAATGCATTCAAAAATATATGGGATGCGTTTTGTTTGTTGATCAAGTGAAGTAAAATGAGACTGATTGTATACAAACTCTGCAGAGTCTTCTAAACCGGTATAAAGACTGCAAATAAAATTAAGATGGATAGGTGGGGAAACAGACATTCCACAACAAATACGAACCTTACACCATGCAACACAAAACATTTGGCTTAGAATAAGAAACTTTAGTTCGTTTTTAACGGGCTTTCAACAGACAACACAACCTACTTGACTTAGAATTGGTAACTTTAGTTCGTTTTTAATGGGCTTGCAACAGGCACCACAAAATACTTGGCTTAGAATAGGTAACTTTAGTTCGTTTTTAATGGGCTTACAACAGGCACCACAAAATACTTGGCTTAGAATAGGAAACGTCAGTTCATCACTAGCTTACATCAGACAATACAGAATACTTGCCTTAATATAAGAAATGTTAGTTCTTCGAGGGCTTACAATAGACAATACAGAATACTAGGTTTAATATAAGAAATATAAGTTCTTCGAGGGCTTACAATAGACAATACAGAACACTTGGTTTAATATAAGAAATGTTAGTTCTTCGAGGGCTTACAATAGACAATACAGAACACTAGGTTTAATATAAGAAATGTTAGTTCTTCGAGGGCTTACAATAGACAATACAGAACACTGGGTTTAATATAAGAAATGTTAGTTCTTCGAGGCCTTACAATAGACAATACAGAACACTTGGTTTAAAATTGGAAACTTGAGTTCTTCATGGGCGTACAACAAGCAATATAATATACTTGATACAAGGGATGAAACGTCAGGACTGGTGGATTGTATCTACCTTCATCAGCACGCTCGGGATGGGAGGAAAGCTACTGCAACCCTTCACTTAATGCCTTTTTCAGGGCGCACAAGAGAACAAACGTACTCAGTTCGGGAATTCACAATAACAACAAAAACAAAAACAACAATCCTGCATGTAGATAATTGCAATGTTACCTAATAGGCTAATCGATACCTACTGGGGTCATAGTGTCGACACGCCTCTTATTTGCCAGGCTGTTATAATACACTATGTGCACTACAGGGACTTGAGCTGGGATCTTTATTAGTATGTTTTACCTGACCATGGCGTGAAATGGGGGTCTTGGTCAGTATGTTTTGCCTGACCATGACGTGAGATGGGGGTCTTGGTCAGTATGTTTTACCTGACCATGACGTGAAATAGGGGTCTTAGTCTGTATGTTTTACCTGACCATGACGTGAGATGGGGGTATTGGTCAGTATGTTTTACCTGACCATGCCGTGAAATAGGGTCTCAGTCTGTATGTTTTACCTGACTATGACCTGAGATGGGGGTATTGGTCAGTATGTTCTCCTGACGATGACGTGAGATGGTGGTCTTGGTCTGCATGTTTCACCTGACCATGACATGATTTGGGGCCAACCAGTTGACCTACCCCAACCACCAGGAAACATGAAATAGGTGACACATCCTAGAAGAAAATGACAGGACAATCCATGTGGCGGAATACTGTAGCCATGTTGTATGACGTGGTGCTTATAAGTAAGTACGTACCTGACAATGACATGAAATGAAGTTTTAGACAACATGTTCCATCTGATCATGACATGAAATGGAGTTTTAGTCAACATGTTCCACCTGACCATGACATGAAGTGGGGTTTTGGTCAACATCTTCCACCTGACCATGACATAAAGTGGAGTTTTAGTCAACATGTTCCACCTGAACATGACATGAAGTGGAATTTTGGTCAACATGTTCCACCTGACCATGACATGAAGTGGAGTTTTGGTCAACATGTTCCACCTGACCATGACATGAAGTGGAGTTTTAGTCAACATGTTCCACCTGAACATGACATGAAGTGAGATTTTGGTCAACATGTTCCACCGGACCATGACATGAAATAGAGTTTAGTCAATACTTTCCCCCTGACCATGACATGAAGTGGGATTTTTATCAAGACGTTCCACCTAATCATGAGATGAAGTGGAGTTTTGTCAACACATCTCACCTGACTATGAAATGAAGAGGTGTTCTGATCAGTATGCCTCATCTGACTATGATGCAAGCCTTCGGACCACATGCGTCATTAAAAAAGGAGACGATTAGCATCTTCTCAAACAAAAAACAAACCAACCTCTTTGCCAGTGGCTATCTTGTCAAGAAAGGTGATGAGCTCCACAGCTTCTGTTGCCAATGCACGGCAAACAGCTTTGTAATGATGCTGGACGTCGTGCCTGCTTGATAAGTGCTGATTGCACATCTAAAATATATACATGTGGTAGAGTTTACTGGAATACTGGGATCATAGTAATGTAATAATGGGATCATAGTACTGGGAAAATAAAGGATCAAAGTATTCAAATGATGGAACCAAAGTAATGGAATAATGTGATTTTGTTCTGGAATCAGGTGAAAATAGTACTGGAATAAGGGGAATATGGTGCTGGAATAATGGAATTCTAGTAATGTATTAATGGGATTTCAGTGATGGAATAAATTGACTGCAGCGCTGTAATAATGTTTCATATTTCACAAATAATAGTACTTTGTAATGGTGAAATGGGATAATAGTGCTTAAATAATAGAACCACAGTAATGGAATAATGGTGTCATTTACCTGGAATAATGGAATTAAAGTAATGGATTATGGGATTATGTTACTAGAATAATGGTACTTTTGTAATGGAATAATGGGATCATATAACTTGAATAACAGCACTATAGCAATGGATTAATGGGATCCGAGTAATGGAATAATGGTATAATTTACTTGGAATAATGGAATTAAAGTAACGGATTATGGTAGTATAGTAATATAATAGTGGGATCATACTTTTCAAATAATTCAGTTTTAGTAATGGAATAATGGATCTTTGTGTTGCAATAATTGAATAGTAGGTAAGGAATAATATGATCACAGTACTGGAATAATGGGATTATAGTATTGGACAAATGAGTTCATAGTACTGAAAAGAAGGGAATTATAGAACTAGGATAGTGAGATCTTAGCACTGAAGTACTGAGATTATAGTAAGGGAATAATTCAAACAGGTCAAATCAGGTTACTCAGTAACCGGTGAGTTCGTTGGGGTACACATGAAGACATCCTCACAACCCCACGTCCTCCCTCTCTGTCAGCGGTCGCTGCCTGTGTCTCCTCTGGTAGGAGATTCGTCCATTCTTTGATGTTGTCCTCCGACCTCTTTTTGGGACGACCTCTTCGTCGTCTGCCTTGCGCCTTTCCGTGGAAGATCGTATTTGCAAGACCTTCTGATCTCGATATGTGACCGTACCAAGCGAGTTTCCTTCTTTTAACAGTTGCCAAAAAGTCCTTCAAAGGCCCTATTGCTGTTATAATTCTTTCTCTTATTTCTTCATTTGTAACTCGATCTTTGCACGTGACGTTTCAAAGTCTTCGGAAACATTTCATCTTCAAAGCCGGTATCCTCCGCTGCTGGTCAGGTGTAATTGTCCATGTCTCACAAGCATAGAAGAATATTGTTAGGACCAATGTACGCATTAATCTTATATTCCTGCATATTGCTAACCGTTTATCTTCCCAGATTTTGTTAAGCTCTGCAAGTCCCGCTATAGCACATGTTATTCTGACCAACACCTCACATTTTGATCCTTAATCACTGACAGTCGAACCCATATATGTAAAACGGTCGACCATTTCGAGTTCCTGGCCATTAGCCTGTATCTTACTATTGAAGCCATTGGCGTTGTTGGTCAATTTCGTATTTCCAGCTTTAATCTCCATACCATAGTCAAGAGCTGTTTCATCGAGCCTTCTGACCCATTCCTGGAGTTCTATTTTTGTGCCCGCCTACCCGTCGATGTCATCTGCAATTGAAATAAAAATGTATCCAACCAAAGAGTTACGAGAAACTGACATAACAGTCTATGCATCTTACGAGAAACTGACATAATAGTCTATGCATCTTACGAGAAACTGACATAATAGTCTATGCATCTTACGAGTTACGAGAAACTGACTTAACAGTTTTATCATCTTACGAGTTACCAGAGCCTTAAAAAACAACCTAATCATTTTACAAGGTACGATAAACTGACAATATCCTAATCATCTTACGAGTTACGAGAGACTGATATAACTAATGTACAAGTTACGAACATAATCACGCGGTTAAACGAGGACCTACTATACACATACACATACACATACACATAAAGGCTCTACATACCTTAATAACGTCTTGGAGAGTACATCGATGCTCAATGTCTGAATCTCCTTCGATGCCCTCGTCAGCTACATTAGGGGCCTCAGGGCTGAACACCGATTTCCCGGAGTTGGTCATTGTGGCAATCAACAGCTCTAACTCCTGACTCAGCTGTCGTTCCTCTGACGGAGCAATGCAGAAATCAAGAGCTTCGAAGATTATAGTACCAAGCGCTTCAACCACCTGTTAGAGTAATGTGTACTATAGTAATAGCAGTATTAATAACCCGAGTCTTTGCTTCTTTCACAGTAGTTGTACAATTAAGTGTTATAGTAACTCTACTAATAATTATGATAGTAATTGTAACTGTTATTGTAATGTTAATACCAATTGTAATAGTAATTGTAATAGTAATTGTCATAATGATCGCAATAGCAATTGTGAAATTAATTTTAACAGTAAATGCACTACTAATACTTGTAATTGTAATTATTTTTCTAATGGTAATAGTAATTGCAGTAGTTTTGTCTCGCCGTATTTGGATGATAGTGATGAAGAGGCTGCGCTTGTCATCGTCCTCACTCTGGTCCCGAGCTACCTTAGACCAGTGGCACGTTATAAGTCAAACCACTGGAGGCAACACACGATGCAGGCAGTCTGGTCCAACGCCATCCCACTCCCTTTCACCCACTGGGAGACAATGGGATATTTAAAACTTGTGAGATTCGATAGTTCACCTTTACTGTTCATCGCTTTGGGAGGCGAGTGCCTGACCTCTGGACCACAGCGACCCCCCCCCCGCCCCAAATCGAATAAACCTATGTGAACCGTACAGTGATCAACGGGGAGTGTATAAGGGCACCAAGAAAGCATTGGGACTTACAAGATGGTCTACAGCGCCGCTGGAATATGCGCCAGGCAAGATTATTCGGGACAAAGACATGCACGTGAAGAGATGGACCGAACATTATTCAGTGCTGTACACATGTAAAACGGCAGTGCAGACTACGCTCTTAGCGAAATCAAAGGTATGTGGGGACTGATTGAATTAGACAATAAATCGAGCGTTGAAGAAATTTAAAAAGTCGCATCCAGGACAAGTCAATAGAGAAGGTTCCTTTAGGTGTGGCACACGGGAAGAAATCACAAAAGGATGTGGGTGGGTGACTGAGAGACGTCCGTCTTCAATATATGTACGAGCATATCTGCCAGCGTTCGGGTGAAGGGGTCGTATCACAGGACGTAATAGATGCCGAAATTAGCGTCCTCTATAAGAAAACGGGCGATTAAGTGTAGGAGGTGGACCTGCAACAGTTACAGGAAATGTCGCTCCTAAACACTGCAGTTGAAACGTCGACATAGTATATCCGGAATCACAGCGTGGTTTTCGCGCAAGACTGTTCGCTGTTGATATGGTCTTCTCACTGAGACAACTGCAAGAGAAATTCTGAGAACAGTACAAGCCTTTTGTCTCATCTTCATGTAGCTCACCAAGGCTTTCGATTTCATAAATTGAGATGCTCCTAAAAATGGCTGCCCATCTAAAAAGCTAAGGAAGTTTTAGTTCTCGAGGGTATCAAAGGTACAATGCTGCATGGCGGTCAGGAATCCGATAAATTTACAATGAACAGTTGATTTTAGCAAGGCTGTGTCCTAGTGCCGACTCTGGTATTTCCTTTGTCATTGTTAGAAATAACGCCTTTGCAACTACAGCAGAAGGGGTCTTCATACGTAATAGGTCAGATAAGAAGTTATTACATCTAACCAGACAGCGCGCCAAAAGTTGCTTGTCCGTCGTTTCTGAAGAAGATCACATTGTTATCTATTGAGATGACAACATGCCTTGCGTCTGGATTGGATTTAAGTGAGAGTGAGTTAGCAACCTTCAGACTCACTCTCTCGTCCTGATTCCATTTTATCCAGTGGCAAGATATGATCAAGATGACTGGAACAGTAATCCGGATGCAGTGGATCACCGTGGGGGATCTTCTGTAGCCTTGCTCTAAGCTTGAGCTGCTGGTAGTCTCCTTACTGCCCGCCGACCAGCCAGTGGCTCTTCCACACAGTTCGTCGAATCCAGTCTTCATATGTTTAAGAAGACAAGTCCTTTATCATCGTGGGCTTGGTAGACTCATCGGCTAACCTCACATGGTTTAGCCGGTCATGCCAAGACCGTTGCCCGGGGTATGGTCGCTGCCGTATGCTAGCAGCTACGTGGAGCCACACGTGAGAGTTGAGTGCCAGGTGACGACCGATAATAGATGAACTACCAAAGTTAGGATAAGACATGTCCACCACTAGAGATACTACCCCTCCATGACACCCCATACACCCTAAAGGTAAAAGAAGATAAAATAAGTAAAGGAAGGGAGACTGTCATTAGCGATATGATCTTCGCATATGAAGTCACCATAGTAACCCCCCCCCCCCCCCAGATACCGAGTTACAGATCGTCATAAATAGATGGATGGAATTATATGGTTTGTTTAGTCTTACCATCAGTCTACAAAAGACGAAAGTGATGGCTCAGAGTTCAAAATCTCCAGATATTGCCATAATCGGTCACAATTTGTATATATTAAATCTTTCAAATAAACCACAGAACCCCAAAAAACAAAATAAGTCTTAACGGCAAATTCCTGCGGCCAAACGACAACACAAACTATTTGGGAGTCACATTTGATCGGCGCATTACATGGAAAAGTCAGTTCGAGAGAAACCGAATGAGAGCCAGACAAAGAATGGCAATCATGAGGAAACTTGCTGGCACAAGCTGGGGAGCAAACGAAAAAATACTAAAGAAACTGTACACTTGAAGAGTGAGACCAGTTCACGAGTATGGCATTGCGGCATGGACAACAGCAGCAAAGGCGAACTTTGATAAAATTAGGAAACTTCAAAACCAAACCATGAGAGTTATAACAGGAGGCATGAAGTCAACGCCAATTGTAGAACTTGAAAAGATTACAATTCTGCAATGCATGACCGACAGAAGAGACTGCAGAGCCCAGCAGCAAGCAGAGAAACTCATTTGGAAATGGGAAACTAAATGGGAAATGGGAAACTAAAGCGGAGAATCTTTGCAGAAATAGCCAAAGCAAAGATGAGTGAAGATCCTATGAACACCGTAACAATACCAAAGCCCATCCCTACTATACGAAAACCTACCTGGAAGCAGCATATCATTCCGGAGGTGGTAGAAAATATACCAGGTATTGGAAACAATAACAGCCAGACTGAAAAAGAAAGAAGAGACATAACCCTGAGGTACATAACGGAAAACTACCCAAGCATGGAATGGACCCATGCATACACCGACGGTTCTGTAACAAACACAACACAGAATGGAGGGGTCGGGTATTCCTGAGCTTACCAAATGGTGTAAAAATAACACTGTCAGTGGCAACTGGAAAATTCTCAAGCTATTTCAGAGCGGAGGCAGAGGCACTGAGGGCTGCGGTAGAAGCAATGCTGACAGGCGAAAGCAATGAAAGTCAGATAGTCCTGTTTACAGATGCCCTAGCCGTAGTCACAGCACTAAAAAGCCAGAAAAATACTGAACTTAATGATTTAAGAGCAGTACTCTGTCAACTATGCCAGAAGTCCGCACCAGAAAGAGTAGTGGTACAGTGGGCTCTATCCCACTGTAACATCAAAGGCAACGAGGAGGTAGGCAGACTGGCAAAAGAAGGTGCAAAACCACCACAACCAGATTATAGTGTGACCTACGAAGAGTCCAAAAGGCTTATTAGGGCCAGATACATGGCCAAATGGGAAACAGAACATACTGGCTTCACAAAAAATGATGCCTATTACCAGCTGAACAGAAGAGAGCAGGTCGTGGTCTTCAGACTCCGCACAGGCCACAACAGACTGAAGTACCACCTATTTAATAAACTGAAGATAGGTGGCACTGACGAATGTACTTGTGGTACAGGGAAAATGACCGCTGAACATCTGCTGCTAAACTGCCCGACATACGAGGACCAGAGAAAGCACATGTGGCCATCACCAGTGGCAACACTAGACAAGCAGTGCCGACAGCCCTAGGATGACCGCTGCTTTTTAAAATATACAGGTTGACGTCTGACAGCGTACGAAGAAGAAGAAGAAGAAGTATAAATCAATAATTTTAATTACAACGGATCTGCCATCTCCGACATTTCACTTGATGCAGAGATGCGATGCAAAAAGTGATAGGACTGTCCTCAACAACAGGTTTCGTAAGAGTGAGACAAAACAACATGACCAACTCCACAGAGGTTGCTGTGTTCATATCTTGTACACTACTCTGTGTGAGTGGTTCGTGGACTCCGTATACTTTGCAGGAACAGACTAAAGTTATTCTATATGAACTATTTGACGCGCACACTCGCAACCACATTGGAGAAATAAAGTAACAAACAATGAGATGTTGGATCGTGCGAACAGGGTCAGTTTGTTAACCATCTTCCTTTGCTACTACTGTCGTACGACATTTTCCTATTGCTGGGGTAGTCGAGGGGTTTTGAAGGCTGAGGACTGCAGGCCGCTTCTCCACTGCTGTCGCCGCGTCCTGTGCTGGCTATGTTTGTTTATTTCACCCCTAACAGAAAAACAACATATGCCACACCGGGGATTCGAACCGCTACCCTCCTTGTCGGCAGGCAGGCATCGAAACCATTCGGCCACGCGCTCCTCCATCTTCCTTTTAATCTCGCTTAAGATGATTTTGACACATGGAAAATAAACGAATTCTAAAAGAAACCTTGTACAGAAAGGTAGTTTCTGGCAACCGAAACCAATTAAGACTCTTTCATCGCAACAAACACGTTTGCAAGCGTAACCCAGAAAGGATGAGTGAGGTTTAGCAAGAATAGACATGACCGGTGGCAGGATTAACGTGCTGGGTGGCAGCCTGGGGAAAGCAAGAACAGACCGGTCTCTTGGCAGGGATAACGACCTGGCCTGCATACCGACACTCATCCCCACAGGAGTGATTTTACTGAGGAAACTTGAATTACACTGCAGCCTGGATAACGCCGGCTCGTCTTCTCAAATACGCGTCGGGATTAAGAAGAGCCACTGAAACATGCCGAACACAAACGTTGTCGAGTAAAATTAACTCAGTAAGAACGTCTTCCACAAAAAGGACCTTAACTCGTGTCAACGTTTTATTTCTTGTCAACTGCTTTCTGTGCTACTTGAAGTTATCCGGCTCTGTAGCTGAGTAAATGTAGTCATAGCTTTGCATATGTTTGTTCAAGCGAGGTACTCAGTCCAGGACTAATTGGTCATACTATTAATGTACGTACAGGACGGCCAGTGTTAATGCAATTAATTACATAGACGCTATCTGAATGAGTCATTGAACACTGTTCAAAGTAAAGGTTAATGTCTGAATCTGTTGGGTTGGTATATTCTCACAAGACTAACGTCAGGATCAGGTGAAACAAACTAACCAACAGGCCATCTCACATTCGCTCTATTGGGGACGGCGTGAAATAGTGGTTAAGTGACACGGTTCGCAACCCGAAGGTGCTGGGTTCGATCCCCATCACAACATCGGCCGTTACCCCGGTGAAGCAAACCCTTAGAAAATGCAGGAGGAAGCAGGACCCTTACATAAAATTAATGCTGGTCGGATGCACTGGGCCGATAGGCGCAAAATAAAAAACCACATTGCAACGCACGTCGTCTTGGGGAATAGAGAAATAAGGCAGACGCAATACAGAAAACACAAAAAATAATTTACTCTTTCCTTTTGGAAACAAGGTGTATTACAGCAGCCTGGTCAAGGAGATGGGAATCGATATCGTGATCACCAAAGTGGTGAATTTGATGTGAAGTTGGCCTTCTTTTCTCTGGATACAAGAAGAATCACTCTAACTTGCTACCAGAGAAATGCCATCCAGTTTGGAGAACTTAGCACATACAGCTTCCAACAACAACAACAATAACAACAACAACAATAACAACAACAACAACAACAACAACAATAACAACAACAACAATAACACGATGATTATGTCTTGGATAGTTTCTAGTGTAGTCCATATATTCAGAAGCGAAATGAATAAAGTGGATCTGGAGACGTTCTGGCTGTAGTGCATTACCACGCTTCTGTTCAGTCTTACCTATACAGGGTTTACAGTCACTGTCCCTAGCTCTGAACCTGTCTGAGATGAAGCCTTAGTCAGTGTGTTTTGACTGAATCTGACGTGAAATTAGGCCTTGGTTAGTGTGTTATGCCTTAACCTGACCTGAGATGATGTTTAGGTCAGTGTGTTTTGCCTGAAGCTGGTGTGAGAGGATATCTTGGTTAGTGCGTTATGTTTGAACATGAGGTAGGTGATGCCTTGGTCATAGTGATTTATTCGCCCCGACATGTGATGTGGGTTCTGATAATTATGTTTCACCTCACCCTATCGTGTATTGGAGGTTTTGGTCAGTATACTCCTTCTGAACTGAATTTCACCAATATAAAGATGTAACTATTTTAAGTAGAGAAGCTAATCAAGTCCCTGATAGCGGAATGCCGCATTATATCCACCCATAAATAGGCAATTGCTTAGAGTTTAGAAAAGCAGGTAACGGCGAAGAAAACAGTTAACTTTTAGCGAACCAGAGCTGATAAAGACCCTATTCCACTTCTATTAGTCGGGCCTAAGCATAGGCTTCGCTGCTGTAGTATGACTAGGAGAATTAGGAGCGCACTGGGAATTCAAATCCTGTACCAAAAAATACCAGCTGAAACCGGCTGGAAAAAAAGAAAGTTATTGCACATCGCAAGCGTTGATGGCCCCAACATCAGATGGTTGTGTCTCAATAATGTGATGTGAGCTATATGAGGATTATAGTGAGGAAGAGAATGCGCTGGTCATCAATCTTACTTTTATCCCGAGTTACCTTAGATCAGTGGCAAGACTATTGGTCGAGACGACTGGAGGTAACTCAGTATGCAGGAACTCTGGTCTTACCTCCCTCTTCAAACTTGCGGGATTCGATCACCCACCGTTTCCGTTTATCACTGTGAGAGGCGAATGCCTTAACTTCTTGACTACATCGACCCCTGTCGAAACCGGATGTATAGTGCAAAAAATGCGCATGTACTGCAGCCTCGCTGTAAACTACGACGCAACATCAGAACCATATTTTTCAGATCGAACGCCGAAGAAGATGACTTTAAATATGGGTCTCACTGTAGTAATTCCAAACTGATGTAGCAGCACCAGGCGTACGGGCAAAGTAGGGAAACAGTCCCTTAAAACTAGAAGACCCAGATCTGATCCTTCCTAACGACCTTCATTTTTGTTATTTATAAATTTATAAAAAATATATCTCACATTACACGGCGACATACTGTGCCAAATAATCTTTATTCAACACCCATATATCACACCCCGACCACTTCTCTGATGCAGTAATTATAGTGTCAATAATTGCCGAGAGGATGAAGTGTTAGAGATGTCATTATACGAAGTGCATTTCGTGAGGTGAGAAGACAGATTAGAGTCCTTGCGATATGCTCTTCTTTTCCCAATCTGTAAGCCATGTATTAATTTTAGCTGCGAAAATAAACGTGTCCAATCAGCAAGTATGCCGACAATTAGTAAATTTACTCTTTTGTGTGGCCCTGAAAAGAGCGTTAGGGGGAGGGATTTTGTAGATTTCCTGATAACCCGAGCGTGCTGATGAAGGTGGACCGCGTTTGTGATGTGCTCGGCTTCATCTGCGTGACGCTCTCTACTACAGGGATGACGTCGAGCAACACCTCGTCAGCCAGGCTGTCTTGAAGGCAGTCAATGTCCATGGGACGCTATATTAATGAGAGATTGCAGTTTCTTTCAGCATGTTGTGTCTGACTCATACGTGACGTGCTGGTCAGAATGTTGTGCCTGACTCTCACGTGACGTGCTGGTCAGAATGTTGTGCCTGACTCTGACGTGACGTGCTGGTTAGTGTATTGTGCCTGACCCTGACGTGACGTGCTGGTCAGCCTGTTGTGCCTGACTCTCACGTGGCGTGCTGGTCAGAATGTTGTGCCTGACTCTCACGTGGCATGCTGGTCAGAATGTTGTGCCTGACTCTCACGTGACGTGCTGGTCAGAATGTTGTGCCTGACTCTCACGTAACGTGCTGGTCAGTATGATGTGCTTGACTTTGACTCGACAAAATTTCATTTCGATAAAAATTTCAGTCTCAAATCTTAACGGATTGAAAAATACCAGATATACGCAGCTTGCAAACATTAGATAGTATATACTTACATCTGCTTCTGTAACCATAACAGGGATTATTTTGTTGGAAATGGCTGTAGTGGAGGTCACAGTTCTGTTCGCATTGAAGACTGCTGAAAAAAAAAAAAAAAAAAAAACATTTTATGTGTATGCGTAAACACCTCTCGTATATATATATGCGTTACTGTTTCCAATCTGAAAGTGTCGACCAAATAGGGAAAAAGTCACTCAAAGTAAGATGCCCAAGTATTTTCTTTGGAAGTTGGAAAACATAGCTTGTACACTACCCATCGACTGCTGTGCCATGTAGCCTTTATTCAACATCATTATAATTCACCAACCACCCCCCTGCCCCATTTCCTGGGACGCAGAATTGATAGGTCAAGATCAATTTGTTTTACCTCATCTAGAGTATCAAACTTGTCGATTAGGCCGTTAGGTTTCCTTCGACATGATGCAGGGCTGTTCTACAGCTCTTGCCACAGCCACCCCATACCATATTTGAGCCATCCACATGCTCACTAACTGTGTCATCTTAAAATAGCTCTCTGGATGGTCTTCACACATGAAATCTGCCATCGTTAAATGTCATTGTCAACCTGGACTCAACTGTAAAGAGTACCCTGGGCCACTGCTGGCAGATTCATGTCAGACAAATCGTACTAGCCAGCTGATCTTAATCCTCTTCAGCATCTCTGAGATGTTTTTGGGACGTTCAGCGAGAGGAGCTAACCATTCCCCAAGTGGTGAAACGAACGAATTGTTTCAAAACTCTTTGCAGGAGTTGCAGGTGATCACCCATCACTCCAACAGAAGATTGATTTTATCCACCAGGCATCGTTAGATAGCTTGTATCAATGCCAGTAGAGGTCACACAGGTTACAGACCGTAACCAGCAATTTCTCATGAAACTGTTACAAACCAATGTTCAATTTACAGAAGAACAACATGAGCAGAATTTCATAAAGAATGGTGTGTCCAATGAAATAGCAATTTATCCCAGACAAGCCTGTTATTCGTCACGAAGATGTCTCACTCTCATGTACACATTTTCCTCAGACAAGCCTGTTATTCGTCACGAAGATGTCTCACTGTCATGTACACATTTTCCTCAGACAAGCCTGTTATTCGGCACGAAGATGTCTCACTGTCATGTACACATTTTCCTCAGACAAGCCTGTTATTTCTCACCAAAATGTCCCTTTTATGTCCCCATTTTCCTCAGACATGTCCGTTATTCTTCATGAAACTTGTCCCACTTTTATGTCCAAATGATTGAACAATACTTTTATTAAATGTAATTCACTTCTAATTTTTTTGTTTTCTGAACGGAGAGATTTTTAAAGTGACCCTCAACTTATTTTGTGTAGTATATTATGAATATACATCCGATAATAATTGTCAAAACTCTGAATATGGCTTGTCTTGGCTTTGTTCGTTCTCAATCTCCCGATACCAAACCGTGAAATGGCTTTAGTAGCAGAATGTAGTCCAGAGAATGGAATGCGTTTTGTCGTAGTTTACAGCTTGACTGCGATACTTGCACCTTTCTGTCCAACACATCCGACTTCAGCAAGAAAACTCCGAATATAAAATTGACTAAGCATTTTAGTCCAAGACCGGATTACTGGATGACCCGTCCTTCGGCGGCTGTAACATTGTTGCGGGTACCAATATCTTCTCTAACGGTCTCTGCCCCGAGTCACGATGGATAACTGAATAATGAGTCAGGTACTGTCATCATATAGCATGTCCTTTATAGAACGTCGCTCCCATCACAGTCTGTCTGAAAGAAACTCGTTCTCTTGCCAAAACTCCAGTCTCTGCCACAGTCATACTCAGGCATTCCTGGATATCTTTGTGCCATCGTCTTCTTGGTCTACTTCTTCCTCTTTTGCCTGGCACCATATCTTCCATCACTGTTCTCTCGAGATCGTTGTCTCTTGATGGGACCAAGGAATTTACATTTTCTAGCTAAAATGGAATTTATAAAATTGTACTCTTCTATGCTCAACTCTTGCCGAATGTCTACATTTGTTTTTTTCTATGTCCAGGGTATTTTGGGGATCTTTCTGTAACATTTTGACTCGAAGGATTCGATTCTTTGTCTGGACGTTTTGGTAATCGTCCATGATTCGCAGCCATAAGCTGCCACAGGAAAAACACAGGCTCTCAAGACTTACTTTTATTATTTTGTTGGTGCTCTGCCATAATTTCTTCAGGTTGTTCAGTCTCTGCATTGCCATAGCTAGTCTTCTTCTGATTTCTTTCGAGCAATCGCCATGTTTGTCAATTCTGGAGCCTACGAACTGTAACCTCGGTAATGTTGTTGCGGGGAGTCTGACGAGCACGGTGGCAGTCGTCCCCGTGGTCGATTCTGGTCTCTGGGATACCATAGTGCTGTCAATGTGCTCCATCGATCAAAATTAATAGCCGTTTTTAATATTGAAAACGATCATCGTTCATATAGATTTAATCACCTGCTTCATCCTAATGTTTACTTGTAGTGGTTTGCCATTTTACAACTAAATGAACGCGTATCCCAGTGATCTAGCTGTTGAAAACAACCACGTTTTTCGGTAAAAACTGTTGAATGACCTATTCAAAATTCTTCAAAATTTGATAGAATATCAGGTTGCACTAGTAAATTACGTGTACGCAATTTCAACTCTCTAGGTTATGTGTACACAATGTAAACTTTCTAGGTATGTGTACACAATGTAAACTCTCTAGGTATGTGTACACAATTTAAACTCTCTAGGTATGTGTACACAATTTAAACTCTCTAGGTATGTGTACACAATTTCAACTCTCTAGGTATGTGTACACAATTTAAACTCTCTAGGTATATGTACACAATTTAAACTCTCTAGGTATGTGTACACAATTTCAACTCTCTAGGTATGTGTACACAATTTAAACTCTCTAAGCATGTGTACACAATTTCAACTCTCTAGGTATGTATGCACAATTTAAACTCTCTAGGAATGTGTACACAATTTAAACTCTCTAGGTATGTGTACACAATTTCAACTCTCTAGGTTATGTTACACAATTTTAACTCTCTAGGTATTGAGAAAGTTGGTTAAAATAGGAGTAATAGAAGTCCACGCAAACTGACAACAGCCATATTAAGTTTAATAAAAGAATGTAAAAGGATCGGCTTTTATCTGATAGATTCACGACTTCTAGAGGAATTCCAACAGACATTTTGCAGAACTTCAAGAGACCTATCGGGGAACACTAAGGCTAAGAGGAACAGCTGTTGAGAAACAATGGTCTCCCTCCTATTACACGCCCACAGCCACACAATTCCGTTTCTATAATTATGCTGCCCAATTAGACAATGACACATCCACAAAGCACGCGCTTTGTTGTTATAGGCGAAGTGTGTCAAACACGGCACGGCCCTTCAGCTTAATGTTGGGGGAATACATGTAACTACAGATGCGGTAACTGGACACTCTACCTCACAGGAGGGAAGGACAGGGAAGAATGTGCTAAGTGACCACTCCCATTCATATAACTGAGGGAAGTACAGCGTAGAATGTTGGATGTGGCTTCTACCTATCACAGAACTGAGAGAAGTCCAGCAAAGAATGTTGTAAGTCGCCTCTCCCCTTCGTAGAATTGAGTGAAGTAGAGCGATGAATATATTAAGTAGTCAGTCCCCCTTTTAGGACGAACATTCATACAATAATGTCGTAAATGAATACCCCACTTATTAAAATGAAAAGAAATGCATCGAAGAATGTGATAACTGGCCACTACACATTAGCCAATGTTATGTACAATCAAGTAGCTATCACATTGCCCCCGACTATGTAGGGGCTACTTTAACCTTTTCGCATTGCGCCTTTATTTAAATTTGACCGTCCTCATCAGACCTTTCAGGCAACATCTTACAGCTGGACTGGTGATATCTAGATCTTTCAATGCACATTTTACGGTTGGCCTATGATAAATAGACTTTTCAGACAGTCACAGTTTACATTATGACTACAATATCTATACTTGTTTTCCAACCAGGTACATTTAACAGTTTGTCTGGGGGGAGGAAATCTAACGTCTTGTCAGGCACAACATACTAATCGGACATGTTAGTCAGGGTCAGACAAAACATACTAATCGGACATGTTAGTCAGGGTCAGACAAAACATACTAATCGGACATGTTAGTTAGGGTCAGACAAAACATACTGGCCAAGACTCTCACCTCAGCGTCCTCGTAGTCTCCCTAGAAACAGGCTGTTTTCATGGCAGCCTGGCTAACGGGGTGAGTGATCCACATATAAGTGAGCGTCACACAAATGAAGACAAACATACCACAACCGCCTGAAGGAAAGTATATGACCAACAGCATACAAATGGTTGTCAGCTTCAAGTTCAGCGACCCGGATTTGACTGTTAGCTTCCAGGCCAGCGACCCAGATCTGACTGCTAGCTTCCAGTCCAGCGACCCAAATCTGACTGTTAGCTTCCAGTCCAGCGACCCAGATCTGACTGTTAGCTTCCAGGCCAGCCACCTAGATCTGACTGTTAGCTCCAGTCCAGCGACCCAGATCTGACTGCTAGCGTCAGGGCCAGCGACGCAGATCTGACTGCTAGCGTCAGGGCCAGCGACGCAGATCTGACTGCTAGCGTCAGGGCCAGCGACCCAGCGCTGACTGCTGAAATGTGCAAACATCGCAGTAAAGATATAGACTACGACACAACGCATTCCTGTTGTCCGGACAATATCCTGGTACTTGTAAAGCCCTATTCAGGGCTCGGTAGAGGGAGATTGAGAACGATCGAAGAAGAAGAAGAAAGTCAGCTTCATGGAGGCGGCCTTTACTTTCCAGACGTGTTATGGTACCCAATTTGCTCTAGGCTGTGTGGACACTAGTCTGTTTGCGCGCGACACAATGTCTCGCATCAATCGAGTTTTGAACCTAGATAGGTCGGCTTGGTAGCTGGTATGAATTAATATGTTAGTAAAGTAAAAGAGAAATAAAGAATACATATCAGCATAGAGGGACATACCATAGAACAAGTGCAGAGGTTTTCATATTCGGTCCAGACTACTACGGAAGATATATGTTGTTAAGTTGAAATCACAACTAGCATCGCAGTAGCTTACGAACATGGAGTGAAAAACAAAAAACCTGTAAGATCAAGTAACGACAATATTGTGTTGTAGAAAAGAATAATCAGCAAACACACCTGATCCGTAGAATTGTACGACTCTGAAACATGGACTAGCCAAAAATGACGGAAAGATGTTCACTTATTTGAGATTTTGTGCTGTCGTTAAGAGTGAAATGGATAGAAAAAAAGGAATAGAGCCAGGACTGAAAGTATATGATATACAACTAATGACACGTATAAACAAGTGGTAGGTTGTCTTGATCAATAATATAATAAATATTAAATTAATAATAATAGGTATGCAGAGGTTGAATAAAATGAAATACTTATGGTAGAACACTAATAAAATGACGATAATAAAAATCCAGCCAACTTGTATATTTCATGTAGCAAGCTACGGATGTGAAGCATGGATCACCACACAAACACTTAAGAAAAAAACATTAGAGTCTATTGAACTAAAATACTACAGCAAAGTACTCAAAGTAGCATTGATAGAAAACTGAAAAAATGCAGATATCCTAGAAGAACTGGACATCGAGGAAAATTGGCTACTAAACAATATTTTGTCTCGACAACTGAAATATTGTTGCCACATCAGACGTCATAATGGCATAGAGAGTTCTAGCCAAAGATTGAGAGTCTCACTGATCAACTGTTGTGAGAGTAACGTTCGGCTACACGATGATGATAGGGATGACGGAGAGGTCTACTATTGAAAAGTACGAATGCAACTTTTAGTGAGAACAGGTAGAGACGACCCAGAAATAATTACATCACGTACATTGGAGTGCATTCTTGTGTTGAGCTTAAGAAATCTGCCGACAATAGAGGAAAGTGGTTGTGACACGATCAGACGTTTTGAGCACCAGTCCCTGGACTGATTAACAGAGGACAGTAATTGAAACGATCAGACGTTTTCAAGACCAGTCCATGGACTGACTAATGAAGGACAGTAACAGGACACGATCAGACGTTTTGAGCACCAGTCTATGGACTGACTAATGGAGGACAGTAACAGGACACGATCAGACGTTTTGAGCACCAGTCTATGGACTGACTAATGGAAGACAGTAACAGGACACGATCAGACGTTTTGAGCACCAGTCTATGGACTGACTAATAGAGGACAGTAATTGACACGATTAGACGTTTTCAAGACCAGTCTATGGACTGACTAATGGAGGACAGTAATTGACACGATTAGACGTTTTCAAGACCAGTCTATGGACTGACTAATGGAGGACAGTAATTGACACGATCAGACTTTTTCAAGACCAGTCCATTGACTGACTAATGGAGGACAGTAACAGAACACGACCAGACGTTTTCAACATCACTCTGCAGACCAACTGAGACGCTGATGATGATGATGATCATGATGTTAAGCAAAAACCTAAGTCCTTACCGGGATTTTAGCCCATGTCCTCCTAACTAGGACATTATTATTTTAACAGCTGGACAACCAGTGTTCTGACAATAATCTCATCAAAGAACGAAACGTGCCGCTCCCCATGACGCTTCGCAGCTTAATAATGATGAAAGAAAATAATAGCAATGAAACACTGCCAAAGGAACAGTTGTTCAAAGTGTGAACACCAACAGAGCGTAGTTTTAGCCTGCGTTTACCCTGTGTCTAGCCTGTGTTTAGCATATGTTTAGCATATGTTTACCCTGTGCTTAGTCTGTGTTTAGCATATGTTTACCCTGTGTCTAGCCTGTGTTTAGCCTATGTTTAGCATATGTTTAGCATTTGTTTAGCCTGTGTTTAGCATATGTTTAACCTGTATTTTAGCCTGTGTTTAGCTTGTGTTTAGCCTGTGTTTAGTCTGTGTTTTAGCCTGTGTTTATCCTGTATTAAGCCTGTGTTTAGCCTGTGTTTAAGCCTGTGTTTTAGCCCGTGTTTAAGCCTGTGTTTAATCTGTGCTTTAGCCTGTGTTTTAGCCTGTGTTTTAGCCTGTGTTTAGTCTTTGTAGTTGTGACAGGGATACGATTGTGTAATTATTTCAAATTGGCGGAGGTAAACCGATCTCCCAGTTATGAAGTGAAATGTCAGTTAGTAGGAAAATGTAGTGAGCATATAATAGCAGAGCGGGATAGAAAGAAATAGAGATTTCATGGAATTGTGCAAGCCAGACATAATAAGGCTGAGACAAACGGTGGTATGATGATAGGTTCAGAGAGAGAGGTTAGAATGAGATACAGATCAGGGTAGAGTAAGAAAGAGACGAACTTGAGAATGATATGGAAAACAGCGAAGTGTGAGAGAAACAGACTGGGGGGTGGGGTGGGGGGTGGGGGGGTGGGAATTAAGAGAGAGAGAGGAGAAAAGAAGTAGAGAAGCGGAAGGAAAGAAAGAGGTAAGAGGGATTTCTACAATTCTCCCGTTGATTGTCGTTAACTCAAACATGACCAGGGCAGACGATCCACATAACCGAATGAAGATGAAAATGAACATAACTTGTGTACAGTTGTGACACTAATAATCATTACTGGCATTCATGTCTATTCTCAATTAACATCAATACAATCATATCTCTGACCATTAGTGATTTAGATAATGGTAAACAAGAGAATATTCTCTTCTTCTTCATTTAGCTTATCCTGTTTTGTCTTTCAGTATCAGATAATAATAATAATAATAATAATAATAATAGTAATAATAATAGTACTATTAGACGACCAGAGCCGCCGCGTCGAATGACCATGTGCATGACCACGTCTGGTGTCCGCGTCCCATGCGGCCTGCAGTTCTGTTGCGGAGGTGACGATCTGTTTTAGCCAGGTGTTGCAGCCCCGAGGACGTCTCCAGTATGAGCACGGCTTCTTCCCGTAACTCGCCCCTACAGTCTGTCGTAGCATCTCGTGAGCTGGAACTTCCCTGGAAAGGCGAGCAACGTGACCGAAGAGGGAGAGACGACGGCGATCAATCGTTGAGACAATGCCTGCAGGTTGAGTTCATCTAACTACTTGGCTGTTGGAAATCATGTAATGCCAGACTATCCAAAGATGCGCCTCTGGTTGTATAGATGGAAGGCCTCATGGTATGAAGAGATCTTTAGAACGATCCCAACTGTGCCTCATGAACAGCGGCATTAGATATTTCCGATATTTCTGATATTTCCGAAAGCCACCGTTTTCGTGGTCGGGCTTTGGTCTTGAATCCGTTGTATCAAAATAGCATTGCTTGTTGACATGTGCTGTGTGGTGGTATCCTTGTTACGTGGCCACACCTTTTAGTTGTTGTCTTTTTATGTAGTCTAAGACAGATGTTGTTCCCATCAGTCTCCTGATCTCTTTGTTACTCCTTGCTGCACCCAGTATTTTTCGCAACAAACAAGTGTATCTGAATCTTTCCTTCTTCGTCCCAGTAGGAGCATACAGTGACCAATGTAGTTGGCCTTCACTCAGAAAGTCTAGGATTGCTGAAATGAAAACACGGTATGGAAAGGTCGTGGATGAAAACAGGAGCTGCCGTGTCCTGATGGATCGATCTAAATAAGTATTCGTCAGGGATGAGAAGAACGAAAACAACAACGGGAATGTAGCGGAACAAAATTCAACTGTTATAAGTTTAAAATAGAACGTCAACATTAGAGAGAATTATTTGGTGAAGCAAGTCCATGCCAGACCTTTGGTTTGATTGAGTAGTTAGTCCATGTGTACCCTTTGGTTTGATCGAGTAGCTAGTCCATGTCAAACGTTTGGTTTGATAAAGTAGCTAGTCCATGTCAAACTTTTGGTTTGATCGAGTAGCTGGTCCATGTCGAATCTTTGGTTTGATCGAGTAGCTAGTCCATGTCAAACCTTTGGTTTGATCGAGTAGCTAGCCGATGTCAAACCTTTAGTTCGACTAGCTTTGGTTACAATGTCAAACGTTTGATTTGATCAAGTAGCTAGCCGATGTCAAACCTTTAGTTCGATCGTGTAGCTAGCCCCTGTCAAACCTTTAGTTTAATCGTTTAGCTAGTCCATGTCAAATCTGTGGTTTGACATTTTGCAAACCCATTTAAAATCTGTGTTTTTATCATGTAGCAATCCCATTTCAAACCTTTGATTTGGTCGTGTAGCAATCCCATTTCAAACCTTTGATTTGGTCGTGTAGCGAGCCCATGTCATATGTGCTTTTAATCGAGTAGCTAACTTACTTCCACTGTCCTAGGCACCCGCCACACTTCATTCTTCCAGTATTCAGCCACGTGGATTGCCCCGTCACTGACAGTCAGCAGATCATCCATGATGCAAGCCTCCTGGAGGTTTGGTCAGATCATCAGATGGTCTTGGTTTTGATTAACTATATATAGGCATGTTTCGTCATCCCTGTATCCCCATCTTTTCAGATTTTTCCTGCACCGTGATACACCAGTTCAAAGTCTATTTAGTGATTTCCATGTTGCGTAGGGCAAGAGATGTCAAGGAGCAAGTTTCCAACTTTCGATGCGTCTATTTCCTGGACTTGTCTATAGACTTGTCTATTGACTGTAAGAAACTTCGTCTTGATTTTAGTCTTGAGTGCTGCGATTGATGTCCGAGCATAGAGTGTCTTAGGTCATTTACCTGTTTATCGCTTTCTATCTCTTACGCGACAGTTCTTCATATCTCTGGTGGCGCTTTGCCGATTATGGGGTATATTTTTTCAGTTGATATAGGTTTTAGGCATCCAGTAACTATACGGCCTGTCCCATTTTGCTGTATCTATATGTTTGACATGTGCAGAGTTCTTCCACACTGGTGCGGTGTACTCAGCTACAGAGAAACACAGAGCGAGTGCTGATGTTCTGAGGACATCTGGCTTTGCTCTCTATGTTGTGCCAGTCAGATTTTGTATGATACTATTTCTGGCATGTATTTTCTGTTTTGTCTCAGGACAATGTGCTGCATAGGATAGCGTGTGGTCCAACTTTACTGCCAAATATTTGAGGGTCGTGCTGTGTTCTAGATCCTGTCCTTGCCATTTGATTTGCAAGTTTCTGTTCGCCTCTCTATTTCTGTGATGGTAGGCACATACTGGAGTTTTTCTTGGGTTTGGTTATTAGTGTGATGTTTTTGGTAATTTAGAGCAAGGACATCAACGGCGTTTGTCAATTTCCGTTCAACTTATTTGAAGCCATTTCCCTGGGCAGCTACTGCTGTATCACCGGGATATATGATTGTTGTCCTCTTTGTATCTAGAGGTTGATTGTTGGTGTATATACTATACAGCATAGGTGCCAGGACACTTCTTTGTGCCAGCCCATTTTTTTTGTTTCGCCATCGACTTTCTTTAAGCCACAATGTGACGTAGAATTGCTTATTCTGCAGGATGCATTTAATGCAGCTAGTCTATATCAAATCTTTGATTTGATCGTATAACAATTCCATGTCAAATCTTTGATTTGATCGTATAGCAATTCCATGTCAAATCTTTGATTTGATCGTATAGCAATACCATGTCAAATCTTTGATTTGATCGTATAGAAATTCCATGTCAAATCTTTGATTTGATCGTATAGCAATTCCATGTCAAATCTTTGATTTGATCGTATAGCAATTCCATGTCAAATCTTTGATTTGATCGTATAGCAATTCCATGTCAAATCTTTGATTTGATCGTTTAGCAATTGCATGTCAAATCTTTGATTTGATCGTATAGCAATTCCAAGTCAAATCTTTGATTTGATCGTTTAGCAATTCCATGTCAAATCTTTGATTTGATCGTTTAGCAATTCCATGTCAAATCTTTGATTTGATCGTTTAGCAATTGCATGTCAAATCTTTGATTTGATCGTATAGCAATTCCAAGTCAAATCTTTGATTTGATCGTATAGCAATTCCATGTCAAATCTTTGCCTTGATCGCGTAGCAGGCCCATGCCAAACCTTTGGTCCTGGACTAGCGTCAAGTTTAATGGAGATACACAGACCAAACCCCTCATCTTACGCCCTTGTCGTGGTTGGTGGATTCAGGCTCTACCACAACAGTCTGGCCAAGGAGATAGACAGCGACACTGTAATCCACATAGTGGTGAGATTACTGAGAAGTCTCGCACGGCACTACAGCCAGGAGGACTCATGTTCAACTTCCCAAGTACCCCGTTGGATGTAAGAAGAACCACTGTAACCCGCTGCGAGAGAAATGTTCTCAACAAGAAACTAATTTTAACACGAGTAGCTTCGAACAATAACAACAACAATAACGCCAACAACAACAACAACCGTACTCTGTTTTGAATCGTGCCCAGGCTCATTAGTTCCTGACTCTCCACGTTTTATGAGTACGTCGCCATGTCTGTTAAGCAATATACCCTGCAGTCCACGGCCGACAATATCTTGATAGTATTCCTGACTCACAGAAATGAACAACGCACACTGATAACACACGGCCCATGCCTGTTCCTCGTTTATTGGAGTATTAAACACTTTTAAAATATCTAAAAATGATAAATATTCCATGATTATCAACGTAGGAAATTCAGTATACATCAGTTCTAGCGGTAGATAATAACAGGACATTCATAATGTAACAGCTAATTGTGTCATTTGTTCATAAAACGTGTGCTTGGCTCACGCTCTGCACGCACGCTGAACACAAAACTGCGAATAACCTTTGAGTCAGAAAACGTTGCGATCTAACGAGCTCGACACGTTTTGTAAACTGAATGGGAAATTATCGCGTAAATATAGGAACTAAAGCGTATGAAGTGTCTTACCTCCCATATATTCAAGATAGCATACAAAATTGTCCGGAATTAGTGGATTATATAGAAATAAGTTGCAATATAATTATCTACACTACATTTCCTTCAAAGTAGTTCTCTTCGGCAACTACACACTTTTGCCAACGTGCATCCAGCTGCTGTAAACATTCGTGGAACCCATTCTTTGACACCTCTCTCAGTTGTTTTGGTGATAACGCCCTCAGCCTCCTTGAATCGCTGTCCTTTCAGTTCCGATTTTAGTCAAGGTAACAAGAAAAGAATCTACCGGTTCCAGGTCGGGAGAATATGGAGGATGTTCTAAGATAATCACATTGTGCTTAGCGAGGTACTGCTTAACCAGTAGGGATCAATGTGCTGGCCATTGTCATGCATCATAATCCAATTGTTTGTTCTCCATGTTTCTGGTCGTTTTCTTCTGATTACATCTCTAAGAGGACGGAGGATATCAGCGTACGTTTCCTTGTTAACTGTTCGGCGTTCAGGAATAAAATCATGACAGACAATACCCTGTAAATAAAAACAAAATTCCAACATAACTTTCCCTTTACTCTTGTTCAAACGAAATTTATGTGTCAGGGGAGATATGGGAGATTTCCATTCAGAGGACTGACGTTTTGTCTGAGGATTGTGCCACTCAAATACTTGCTATTTCTTCATTGCTGTATCACCATATGCGTTTTTAAGCATTGTTTGTGTCTCTGATGGTGATTAAGCACTAGCTTTTGATGTTTCCTCCAACATCGATGGTACTCAGGCTCTTGCCGCAGCACTCCCCTATCTGCACACTCAACACACAATCACAGACTCGTCCTTGCACTCAGACTACGTACTAAGACGAATTTGTACTTTTTTACACACTCAACATGTTCGTCCTCGCGATCAGATGACATAGATCACTTCACATACTCAGACGAATTTGTACTTTTTTACATACTCAACATGTTCGTCCTCGCGATCAGATGACATAGATCACTTCACATACTCAGACGAATCTGTACTTTTTTTTACATACTCAACATGTTCGTCCTCGCGATCAGATTACATAGATCACTTCACATACTCAGCCGAATCTGTACTCTCACATACGATCAGATCAATTACATTTAGATGATCTGTGCATTCACAAATACTTAGATATCTTCACGTTTTACGCGAAAATATACATTCATGTGTAATTAGATCACCCACCGTTCACAAGGTGTCCTGCACGTACGACACACATTTAGATCTCTTAGTGTTCACAGGGTGTCCATAATAAACACCTATTGAGCGCGACTGATATATTTGAGGTGTATGATGCTCCAGTCACACTGAAAATCACTCACTCTCACTCACTCTCACTCACCCTCAGCCTTCCTTTTAGCCAGTCTGCTAGCCAGTCCAGAGTTCATCCTTGCTGAATATTCTATAGTGTCATTTAACCTCATGGCTGTCCAATTGGCTTTTGTTGACTGTCTGACCTAGCCATCACTCTAATTTGGAACTA
This sequence comes from Ariolimax columbianus, assembly GCA_036924085.1. NCBI lineage: Eukaryota > Metazoa > Mollusca > Gastropoda > Stylommatophora > Arionidae > Ariolimax > Ariolimax columbianus. The sequence continues at coordinate 36,926,599 of JAVGWX010000014.1, forward strand.
CCCCAACTAATTTTTATTGGTTGACTATCCACGAACCCCTGTCACTCTAAATGTGGTCAGCTCCAAACCCCGGGCTTCAGCTCGGAACACACTGAACCATACAAAGTCTTCCACCTTTACCCCTCGTTTTCTTTGTCGATCTAGTGTCGAGCCGGTGATTGACTTTGGCACGCATTCAGTCAACATTTGTTCTTAGAGTCGCCAGCTCAATCTCCTGTGCCATAAATGCCCATGCTCCAGCTAGAACTGTCACATATGCAGTATCTATTATAGGCCCCAGGTCCCTTTCCTTTTTTGTATCCTCCTAATATTTTTCTCTCTCATTCTGCAATATTGTTACTGGATCTACCCATGTGGATTAATGTAAATTTAGAAACATTAAACTCAATCAGCTTTCCAACCATTCAGGAATGTTATCTAACTAAATACAACATCAATATATCCACCTTTGATTTAGATGAAACATTTTTGCATAGTGTTGTGCCATCCGTACATTTTACAATCATGGATCCAATAGCATTATCCAAATCAATCATATATATCTATATCAATAATAAAATTGGTCCTAAAACCGAGCCCTGTAGCACTCCACCTTTCACCTAACGCCACTCAAATTACTCCTTATTTCTGTCCACTGTCTGCAGTTTTTTCCATTAACTAATTTAAACCATTTGGCAACTTCGCCACCTATTTCATTTGATTTCAACTTCCTAAACAATCTTTGAAGAGGTTCCCTATCAAAGGTATTTGAAAAATCTAGATAAACAACATCCTCTGACTCAACTCAATCTATAATTTTAGTAACCTCCTCCCTGAATTCTAATAGATTTGTTAATCACGATCTTCCTTTAGAAAAAACATGTTGACTATTTCTGATTAGATTTAAGTTTGTCCAAGTGCATTACAATATTTTCTTTAATTATTGACTCTAAAACGTTGCTGAATATGCTAGTTAAACTGACCGGTCTATAATTTGCTGACATTTTTGGCATTTGGGCCATTTTTCAACAAGAGAGTTCCATATCGTTCCATTCACTTGAAGCAATCGCCTTCGCAAATGTTTGAGAGTATGTTATAGCTAATAGTTCTGCAAGTAGGTATCTAATTTCAAAGATCAATTTTGTATGAAAACCCTTTTGACACGGACATTTATCCACTTTAAATCCCTTCAATTGTTTAAAAACGGTTTCTTCCGTGATACAGATCGATCTTTTTCCCTTTGTATTCCCGGTGCTTCAGAAAATATTTATGAACTCTGTGATATTGGAGCAATCGGCTTTTGTGTAGACTTCCAAAGTACTGGTTGAGTAGGTTAGCAGTATCTATTGTCTCCCTTATAACTTTACCTGTGCAATCGTTGAGAGTATCCACTTTGTCTTTCGTTCTCTGTTTATTTAAAACATAAGAAAAGAAACGCTTGCTTTCACTCTTGGTCATTTGGACAATTTGTTTGTTTAAAGTCAATTTTTGCTACTGTATTCACTTATGAGCTATGTTTTGCTTGTTCATCATGAAACTGTAGAACATCCGCAATTCATATGCTGGAACAATCAGACATCGCCATGATCTGTCAAAGCCCTTACCCATTGACTGTGCAAAAGAACTTGGTCAGTTCGACAAAACCTGCGTACACGTCGCAATGCTGCTATTCACATCTCTCCTGGGATTTGTGTTCTGCATATTACAAAACCATCTCAACATCCGCACAAAACCCTCACTGACTCTGGGAGTAGACCCAGCTCAAGGTGATCAATTAAACGATTGAGTAGGACTAGGCTAGAATCCGTTGCCATACTATGGTAATGGACGCCACAGACAAACAGCCTTTCCTGTGTTTTTCTCACGATTGAAATTAAAAGCAGCATATTGTAATATCGTAAATAAAATAAAGAGCAGAGACAATGTGATACACCCACCAGAAGGACACTAGTTAGTTTGACTTCCAGGATTATCGACGATTTTATTTTGTTAATATAGATATTAGACAATATTTTTTTAGTCAGAGAGTGGTGAATGCGTGGAATGCATTGCCACAGGAAGTAGTGGAGGCAGAGACAATTTATGCATTTAAGAATAGATTAGATGCGCATAGCTTTTAGAGCAAGGGAATGCAAATGAAACTGGTTGTATACAGGCTCTGCTGAATCTGCTGAACCAGTATAAAGATGTTGAGTTGAGTTAAGTTGAGTGAGAGTGAGAGTGAGAGTGTGAGAGTGAGAGAGTGAGAGAATGAGAGAGAGAGAGTGAGAGTGAGAGTGAGAGAGTGAGAATGAGAGAGTGAGAGAGAGAGTGAGAGTGAGAGTAAGAGTGAGAGTGAGAGAGTGAGAGTGAGAGTGAGAGAGTGAGAGAGTGAGAGTGAGAGAGTGAGAGTGAGAGTGAGAGAGTGAGAGTGAGAGAGTGAGAGAGAAAGAGAGTGAGAGTGAGAGTGAGAGTGAGAGTGAGAGAGTGAGAGTGAGAGTGAGAGAGTGAGAGTGAGAGTGAGAGTGAGAGAGTGTGAGAGTGAGAGTGAGAGAGTGAGAGTGAGAGTGAGAGTGTGAGAGTGAGAGAGTGAGAGTGAGAGTGAGAGTGAGAGTGAGAGAGTGAGAGTGAGAGTGAGAGTGAGAGTGAGAGAGTGAGAGTGAGAGAGTGAGAGTGAGAGTGAGAGTGAGAGAGTGAGAGTGAGAGAGTGAGAGTGAGAGAGTGAGAGAGTGAGAGTGAGAGTGAGAGTGTGAGAGTGAGAGTGAGAGTGAGAGTGAGAGTGAGAGTGAGAGAGTGAGAGGTGGAGTGCGAGAGTGAGAGTGAGAGTGAGAGAGTGAGAGTGAGTGTGAGAGTGAGAGAGTGAGAGTGAGAGAGTGAGAGTGAGAGAGTGAGAGAGTGAGAGTGAGAGAGTGAGAGTGAGAGTGTGAGAGTGAGAGTGAGAGTGAGAGTGTGAGAGTGAGAGAGTGAGAGTGAGGGAGTGAGAGTGAGACTGAGAGTGTGAGAGTGAGAGTGAGAGAGTGAGAGTGAGAGTGAGAGTGAGAGAGTTAGAGTGAGAGTGAGAGTGTGAGTGAGAGAGTGAGAGTGAGAGTAAGAGTGTGAGAGTGAGAGTGAGAGTGTGAGAGTGAGAGTGAGAGTGAGAGAGTGAGAGTGAGGGAGTGAGAGTGAGAGTGAGAGTGAGAGTGAGAGAGTGAGAGTGAGAGAGTGAGAGTGAGAGAGTGAGAGTGAGAGTGAGAGAGTGAGAGAGTGAGAGTGAGAGTGAGAGTGTGAGAGTGAGAGTGAGAGTGAGAGTGAGAGTGAGAGAGTGAGAGGTGGAGTGCGAGAGTGAGAGTGAGAGTGAGCGAGTGAGAGTGAGAATGAGAGTGAGAGAGTGAGAGTGAGAGAGTGAGAGTGAGAGAGTGAGAGACTGAGAGTGAGAGAGTGAGAGTGAGAGAGTGAGAGTGTGAGAGTGAGAGTGAGAGTGAGAGAGTGAGAGTGAGAGTGAGAGAGTGAGAGTGAGAGTGAGAGTGAGAGAGTGAGAGTGAGAGTGAGAGTGAGAGAGTGAGAGTGTGTGAGTGAGAGTGAGAGGTGGAGTGAGAGTGAGAGAGTGAGAGTGAGAGTGAGAGTAAGAGTGAGAGGTGGAGTGAGAGAGTGAGAGTGAGAGGTGGAGTGAGAGAGTGAGAGTGAGAGTGAGAGTGAGAGAGTGGGAGTGAGAGTGAGAGAGTGAGTGTGAGAGTGAGAGTGAGAGTGAGAGTGAGAGAGTGAGAGTGAGAGTGAGAGTGAGAGTGAGAGAGTGAGAGTGAGAGAGTGAGAGTGAGAGTGAGAGAGTGAGAGTGAGAGTGTGAGAGAGTGAGAGCGAGAGTGAGAGTGAGAGTGTGAGAGTGAGAGAGTGAGTGAGAGTGAGAGAGTGAGAGTGAGAGTGAGAGAGTGAGAGGGAGAGTGAGAGAGTGAGAGTGAGACAGTGAGAGTGTGAGAGTGAGAGTGAGAGAGTGAGAGGGAGAGAGTGAGAGTGTGTGAGTGAGAGTGATAGTGAGATAGTGAGAGTGAGAGAGTGAGAGTGTGAGAGTGAGAGTGAGAGAGTGAGAGAGTGAGAGTGTGTGAGTGACAGTGAGAGTGAGAGAGTGAGAGTGAGAGAGTGAGAGTGAGAGAGTGAGAGTGTGAGAGTGAGAGAGTGAGAGTGAGAGTGAGAGTGAGAGTTAGAGAGTGAGAGTGAGAGAGTGAGAGTGAGAGTGAGAGTGAGAGAGTGAGAGTGTGAGAGTGAGAGAGTGAGAGTGAGAGTGAGAGTTAGAGAGTGAGAGTGAGAGAGTGAGAGTGAGAGTGAGAGTGAGAGAGTGAGAGTGAGAGAGTGACAGTGAGAGTGAGAGAGTGAGAGTGTGAGAGTGAGAGAGTGAGAGTGAGAGTGAGAGTGAGAGTTAGAGAGTGAGAGTGAGTGAGTGAGAGTGAGAGTGAGAGTAAGAGAGTGAGAGTGAGAGAGTGACAGTGAGAGTGAGAGAGTGAGAGTGAGAGTGAGAGTGTGAGAGAGTGAGAGTGAGAGAGTGAGAGTGAGAGTGAGAGAGTGAGAGAGTGAGAGAGTGAGAGTGAGTGTGAGAGTGAGAGAGTGAGATTGAGAGTGAGAGTATGAGAGTGAGAGTGAGAGTTAGAGTGAGAGTGTGAGTGTGAGAGTGAGAGTGAGAGAGTGAGAGTGAGAGTGAGAGTGTGAGAGTGAGAGTGTGAGAGTGAGAGTGTGAGAGTGAGAGAGTGAGAGTGAGGGAGTGAGAGTGAGACTGAGAGTGTGAGAGTGAGAGTGAGAGAGTGAGAGTGAGAGTGAGAGTGAGAGAGTTAGAGTGAGAGTGAGAGTGTGAGTGAGAGAGTGAGAGTGAGAGTGAGAGTGTGAGAGTGAGAGTGAGAGTGTGAGAGTGAGAGTGAGAGTGAGAGAGTGAGAGTGAGGGAGTGAGAGTGAGAGTGAGAGTGTGAGAGTGAGAGTGAGAGAGTGAGAGTGAGAGTGAGAGTGAGAGAGTGAGAGTGAGAGTGAGAGTGTGAGAGTGAGAGTGAGAGTGTGAGAGTGAGAGTGAGAGTGTGAGAGTGAGAGAGTGAGAGTGAGGGAGTGAGAGTGAGAGTGAGAGTGTGAGTGTGAGAGTGAGAGTGAGAGTGAGAGTGAGAGTGAGAGAGTGAGAGTGAGAGAGTGAGTGTGAGAGTGAGAGTGAGAGAGTGAGAGTGAGAGTGAGAGTGTGAGTGTGAGAATGAGAGTGAGAGTGAGAGTGAGAGAGTGAGTGTGAGAGTGAGAGTGAGAGAGTGAGAGTGAGAGTGTGAGAGTGAGAGTGAGAGTGTGAGAGTGAGAGTGAGAGTGTGAGAGTGAGAGTGAGGGAGTGAGAGTGAGAGTGAGAGTGTAAGTGTGAGAGTGAGAGTGAGAGTGAGAGTGAGAGAGTGAGAGTGAGAGTGAGAGTGAGAGTGAGAGTGTGAGAGTGACATTGAGAGTGTGAGAGTGAGAGTGAGAGTGTGAGAGTGAGAGAGTGAGAGTGAGGGAGTGAGAGTGAGAGTGAGAGTGTGAGTGTTAGAGTGAGAGTGAGAGTGAGAGTGAGAGAGTGAGAGTGAGAGTGAGAGAGTGAGTGTAAGAGTGAGAGTGAGAGTGAGAGAGTGAGAGTGAGAGAGTGATAGTGAGAGTGAGAGAGTGAGTGTAAGAGTGAGAGTGAGAGTGAGAGAGTGAGAGTGAGAGTGAGAGTGTGAGAGTGACATTGAGAGTGTGAGAGTGAGAGTGAGAGTGTGAGAGTGAGAGAGTGAGAGTGAGAGAGTGAGAGTGAGAGTGAGAGTGAGAGTGTGAGTGGTAGAGTGAGAGTGAGAGTGAGAGTGAGAGTGAGAGAGTGAGAGTGAGAGTGAGAGAGTGAGTGTAAGAGTGAGAGTGAGAGTGAGAGAGTGAGAGTGAGAGTGTGAGTGTGAGAGTGAGAGTGAGAGAGTGAGAGTGAGAGTGAGAGAGTGAGAGTGAGAGTGAAAGAGTGAGTGTGAGAGTGAGAGAGTGAGTGTGAGAGTGAGAGTGAGAGAGTGAGAGTGAGAGTGAGAGTGTGAGAGTCAGAGTGAGAGTGAGAGTGGGAGTGAGTGTGAGAGTGAGAGTGAGAGTGAGAGATTGAGAGTGAGAGTAAGAGTGTGAGAGTGAGAGTGAGAGTGAGAGAGTGAGAGTGAGAGTGAGAGAGTGAGAGTGAGAGTGTGAGATTTAGAGAGTGAGAGTGAGAGTGAAAGTGAGAGTGAGAGAGTGAGAGTGAGAGTGAGAGTGTGAGAGTGAGAGAGTGATAGTGAGAGTGAGAGTGTGAGAGTGAGAGTGAGAGTGTGAGAGTGAGAGTGTGAGAGTGAGAGTGAGAGTGTGAGAGTGAGAGTGAGAGAGTGAGAGTGAGAGTGTGAGTGTGAGAGTGAGAGTGAGAGTGTGAGAGTGAGAGTGAGAGTGTGAGAGTGAGAGTGAGAGAGTGAGAGTGAGAGTGAGAGTGAGAGAGTGAGAGTGAGAGTGAGAGTGTTAGAGTGAGAGTGAGAGTGTGAGAGTGAGAATGAGAGTGTGAGA